>NC_051165.1:203116464-203493964 GCF_013339725.1 Rhipicephalus microplus
TGTGTGTGTGTGTGTGTGTGTGTGTGTGTGTGTGTGTTGTGTGTGTTTGAACACGCTTCCGCGCCCGGATGGGCGGGCGGACCCAGGCCGTGGTTCCAATCTTCACCCGTTGGCCTCGCGTGGAGCTTGGACATCTGTGCCGGCTCATTGGTCGGGTGTGTACTCAGCGCGGTCTCTCTCCAAGAATGGAGTTTGCGATCCACGAGCCCAGCTGCGGTGACGTGTTTTGGGACTTCGAGAATTCGTTCGACGAGCTTGTCCCTATTCCAAACTCGGGATCGTGTTGGACGGTTCTCCGCTTGTGAGGCTATATACGTTACTGATTGAATTTTAGGGAGTGCTTCTTTAATGAACTGCGTATGTCTGGAGTTTGCGCAAGTTTATCGAGTAAACTATAACGTATGAGCAGCTCTATTCGGATGTAAATGCACTAAACGTGCAACTCGTAAATAAGAAAAAGAAAAAAATTAGCACTAATCTGATGTCGCACCCTTTGTTCTTATTATTAATCGTCGCCGTAGTTAACATCATTGCCATCTTCATCATCGTTCTGCACTGATGGCACCTATTCACAGACCAACCTTTTTCATTATCTTTTAGATGCGGAGCATCTTATACTCGCGCCTTGTAGTGCGCCGTCCGCGCCGTCCGCACCGCTTCTCGAACATTCGACAGCCGACGCGCGCGCATGCGCCGTCGCGCCGTCGCCCACTCTTCCACCATCTGTGCATCCCTTCCTCCTCTACACACCGCGCGCGCTTCACTCCTCCACCATCTGTGCACCCTTCCTCCTCTACACACCGCGTTCGACATCTACAATTCTCCTGATTCTCCAGTGGACGCGCATGTGGCGTCGCGCTTCGAGAACATTCAACAGCTGACAGTGCATGCGCCGTCGTGCTGTATATATACTCAAGGTCGGCGCTCGCTCGCTCAGTTGCCGCTCGTCGGTTGGTTTGTACGGCGCGTCGACGTCCAAGGTCGCGGTGAAATGAATTCCAACGAATCCACAAACACAATGATCGACGTCCCTTCGACCAGCGCCGCCCTTTCGCATACGTGTGTACGTGTTCACTCATTTAACACCCCCTCCTACAACCACGTTAACCAATTTAGCCATCGACCCAAGTAAGTCGCAATTTAACACCCCATTTCACAACCACGTTAACCAATTTAGCCATCGACCCAAGTAAGTCGCACTTTAACACCCCGTTAACCAATTATATGGTCCGCATCCTCCTCAGTGTTCCCCCGAGGGAAGCTGCGGGCAATTTTTTGTTTCACTTAATCTTCTGTACGGTCTACGTGTGTTATGAGAGAACAGGATTGGTAACACTTCAGCGTAAAAGCTAACCACAAGACTGATTTGGGAATACTAAGCTACTTTGCTTATCAAGTGGACTAGAAGCACAAAGCAGATAAGAAGACATCAGGTAAGGTCGTAGCTGTGTTGTGATTTTGGGCCTATGTTTGTGTTCGCTGGGAGAGGAAGGGGGCCTTTCCCAATTTGTGCTACCTTAGGTCAGCTGGCTCCAACTCATTCTTGCTAACTTAGTTTAGTCATTCCATCCAACTTGCTCCCGTCCTCATCCCATTTTTTTCTTTTTCTTTGAAATCCATCCCGTTGCTTCAACTGACCACCAGTCGTCACCCCCACGGCTTACGTGTCTGACACGGGTGTCAATTTATTCCGCTTAATGTCAACTGTAATGGGCGAATGAGCGTAGCCATGGCTTATAACCATAGAATACAGGAACAACGGAAGCAGGCGCTTGTTTCTTTCTTTTAGGGGCGAAGCTCCTTATAGCGACACTTGTTTGTCCCTCGTAGCCGTTGTAGGGTGTAACGAGTATAACATTTTGACCTCCAAGGTGGTGCCGGAGAGAGATTTCTTTTGTGCGTTGTTGAACAATAAAAGATAGTGCTTAATGTACATAGCAATGGCTGCTAAGAGGAAATGAGAAACAGGAGCATGCGGCTTTTAGTTAACGCGCACGCTGCGATTCCCATTAGCAGCCAGTGCATGTACATTGAGCACTATCTGAAGGGAAAGGGTTGCTACGTTATACTCGCTGGGTGTAACCTCCTTTGTTTTAGAAAGGTTTAGTGAGCGTTGAGCCGCAGTGCCATGAATACAATGAACTAGTATATACCATGAACTCGAGGTGGTTAAAGGTGGGAAGTAGACCCGAAGCGCAAGCCGTAAGAAAGTGTGTGTGTGCCACCTCTCGTTTAGTCCTTGGAATGTCCGCTTGATGGCGGGGCTTCTATATGGGGAATATATGACGAAAAGATGCAAGATGGTGGTACTTGGAGTGTTGAATAGATGGACAAACGGACACATAGACAGATGCATGAATGGACGCATAACGGACGCAGGGGCGGATGCATGGACGAACGCAAGGACGGACGCACGAACAGATGCACGCATGGACGGGTGGATGGACGCATGGACCGTCACACAGACGGATGCATGGACGGACGGAAGCAAGAAAGAATGGACGTACGAATGCTTCGCCCCACTCTCCATCATTCACTCTGTGGATATGCTGCCAATGTTTTTGTCATCCCGGTTTGTGCCTGTGCATTGTGCCTAGAATATAAGCTATCCCTATTTGCAGCGTCACCTGTATGACATGCTATTATCAAAACTATCCATGTTAAGCCTTCTCCGTCCCGTTCCACTCCACACCCAGTTTTTTTCTCGAGCTTCTCTTATCCTGCGAATTTCCGGTATGCAACGATTGTATGCAGAACTACCGGTATGCAACGATTGTACTGAATTCCTTTTACTGGCAGCTGCAGACTGTGTGTCATGATGTCAAAACAACGCCTTCTTGTAAAATTAACGAAAGAAATTTTGAGGACTTATTTTTTCTCTTTTTTTTTGACACAACCTTAATTACCAGCAGCCGATGTTGAAGCCAAGTAATGTATAGACGATGTTAACTGTGCTGTGTTAAGCGTATAGTAGAAGATAGATTTACCAGCGCGAAAAGACGGGAAATGTAAGAAGAGACACACACATTAGCGCTCATCTCACAACCTTATTTGTGAAATCAGCCATGCGTGTGTTTGTGTCTCTTCTTGAAGGGACGCTAAAGAACAAAATTTTTCACGTGTCAGTAAAATACAATTTAACAATCCTGAAAACAACACTCATACAGCGACACAATACTTGATAAGCGAAAAAAACATGCGAAAAAAAATGCGGGTGGAGACGTGACCTTGAAGTTCCCGCACATAACACCGTGGCGTCATAATTTGGAAGGTGTCTACTCAGTTCTACGTACCTTCTCATTGATAAAAACAAAGTAAATTGTCATCTTTGGGGGCCATATATCTATAGCATAAGAAGTTCCAGAAAATTTTTTCGAGCCAATGTCGCGAAAATATCAAAAGCACATTTAGAATTTTCACGTCACGCGCGGAGGTTTGGTGCGAAATTTAAAAAGGAAACTTTCACTAGATTTTAACTGCTGATTGATGATTTATTTATATGTGGGGTTGAACGTCCGAAAAGAGATTTTAACTGCTAATAATAAACTTATGATAGTAAAACTTGTGGCATTACAGTTCTCAGAGTGCAGTTTGCCGATCTAAACCAAGTCATGGTTGCTCTTTATTGTTTGTTCGATTGTTCCGTCTTTCAGCGCTGGTAAATATATTCTAAAGACTATAGCCGACTCGCTCAAGCAGCCATTCTAGCTAAGTATTGCAGAAGTTGTGATATAGAAGCGAAGAAAGGAAATTACACGAAAAGACAACTTGCCTCTGGCAACCCCGCCACGGTGGTCTAGTGGCTAAGGTACTCGGCTGCTGACCCGTAGGTCGCGGGATCAAATCCCGGCTGTGGCGGCTGCATTTCCGATGGAGGCGGAAATGGTGTAGGCCTATGTACTCAGATTTGGGTGCACGTTAAAGAACCCCAGGTGGTTGAAATTTCCGGAGCCCTCCACTACGGCGTCTCTCATAATCATATGGTGGTTTTGGGACGTTAAACCCCACAAATCAATCAATCAATCAATCAACTTACCTCTGGCAGGGACCAAACCCGCAACCTTTGGATTACGTGCCCGATGCTCTGGTTTACTTTCTTCACATTTATGTCACAATTATAATAGTACACATAAGGCTGTACATTTAGTGTTCTATATTCCTTCATTTACTTCATTATCATCCGGTTTTCATTACGACTGTGCCCTTCCTGTAGAGTATTTCTGTCTTCGTGGAACGTCAACGAATCCCACGTGTTATCCCATATTTAATTCCGCGTATTACTTTTTGTATTTCCCGTGCGCTCAGATTTGGGGACACGTCAAAGAACCCCCAGATGGTCTAAATTTCCGAAGCCCTCCACTATGGCGTCTCTCACAATCATATGGTGGTTTTGGGACGTTAAACCTCATTTACAAATCAGTCAAATCAAATTATTCTTATGTTTTCTCATCATTTCTCCACGAGTGTTACTTTCTTTTCTTTATTTCCATGCTTCTTGCGTCTTTCCCCCCTATTTCTCTACGAGTGGCTCCACGTTCAAGTTTCACGGCTCGCTGTCCACATGCTCACCGATTTCTAAACGCCTTCACCTACTTAGCTGTTGTCTGCCCATACTGTCAGTAGTACTGATATTTTCGTTTAATTGGGATGAAGTGCAACCTCTTTTCTCCCCTTCATCCCTTCCCCAGTGCAGGGTAGCAAACTGGATGTGCGTCTGGTTAACCTCCCTGCCTTTCTTTGCATCTTCATCTCTCTCTCTCTCTCTTGGGAGGAACTTTTACAAGCTAAAACAGCTACAAGCGTTACCTCTAGCTATATGACAGCAAAAACACAGGGACCTTTTCGAGTGGATAATGCGTGCGCGAAGCAAACAAGAGAAGGCTGTTTCAGTAGCACAACTTTACTGTAAAGTACGGCTGTGCCTTACTGTAGTTTTCTGCGCGTAGGTTTATTTACACTCTTACCTCTATTAGCAACATTGATTATCTCATCGCGTTGTCATACGCAATGAGCAACTCACGGGGCTAAAACGTTTCAAAATTCTCTGTGCTGACCACGACGCTCCAGTAACGAACTCTATCAACCATGATTTCATTAATGCACCGTGCCTAAGCCGATACGTTAAATTTTCGGATAAAATTTTCGACAACCAATCGCTGTGCTCGCGAAGGTTGTTGCACCGTAAGTGTTGTTTGGTTTGTCGAGGAGAATTCTTTAACGTATGCTTTGGACGACCGTTTTCTTCGGCGTTACGGTAAACGTGACAAAACGACCCTGCGTGCAAATAAACTACGCTCTCCTGAGCAGCAGACGCTAAAGCGCTGCAGCTTTTTCCTGTATCCCACCATTTGAGTGGCACAATGTTGCCGGTTCGAGAGGGAAAGTAATTTCGCGATGACTCCCCTCCATTGCAACGAGGAACAGCGGCAACGTTCGTATATCTCGTTTTGTGGTGTTTCCATCTGGACTGGGCGTTGGCTCTATCTGTGGATAATGTAATTGAGGCTACCCAACAAGATTCCCTGGGCCGGATCAGGGAATTGCAGACGGCGGTGCGCCGTTTGGCCCGGCGACCAACTCCGACACCGCCCGTCTGATGATCCGACCTATTTAGGGAATGAATCGTGCCTGCGCGCCAGTACTCCTCGCCGTATACCGCCGTTTCTGTGTGGTTTGATTTCGTTTTACGAAAAGCCGATTCCGGCACCCGCTTCGCACTAGACCCATTTCCCTGGCGTCTGTAATTACGAGCACGACTTTATGTTGAAAAAGGATGTACTTGTCGAAAACAGGAGATGAATATTTGTAAGCTCGCGTACCAAGCCAAGTTATTAAAACCTTAAATTTTCGATGTTTTATTATCAGTGCTTACGTAGCTTGCCTGAACGACGGTTCTTAATGTTACCAACATGTTCGGAGAGCTACGTATATTGCCTCAGTGGAGGGCCCCACCTTCTTTTGAGTACTTCGGCTTTTGATGACAAAGTTTTGCACCCGGCCCCCGACCTTCTTTTCCCATTTATAGTTTCTTGGTCTTTCATCTGTCATGGTCAAGAACTGTACTCTTTAAAATAAAGACTTAATAGTTGTAAATAGCATTCTGTGACGTGCACTGATACCGAGGTCCAATTAAGGGGCATGTCTTCTCGTGCAAGCATACGGCCGTGATTTCGATCCCCCGGTGTTTCTTACCTTGCAAATCTAAGTACGGCCACATGTCGAGGATGGAATTACGTAGTAACCATCGTTCGTCGCGTCTCGAAAGCAGGCTGGGTGGTACTCATGCATACAGAGTAACTCCGACACGCCTTTCCTGACGGCTGACCTTGCATGTTTGAGGTATGAAAGTGCCAATTTGATTTAAGCGAGTAAAGCATGCGTGTTTGCGTTGTGTGTGTGTGTGTGTGTTTTTTTTTTCGTAACCATAATATGCTGTGTTTACAAATCCCCCCAACGAGTTCGTAGGGAGATAAATAAGGCGCCTTCTGCTGATACAGAGGTATGCCCGAGGAAGCATCTCGTTTTTCGAAATCAGAATCAGATTCAATTTTATAGTAATTAGTACGAAGGTTACACAGTGATAATATACAGGAAGACGTCGCGAAGTAAAAGACTGTAATGAGACCTCCTTTTCAAATTAAGTAAGAAATATTGGTTGCAGCATATAATACATTCACATTACAAAATGTGAAAATAGAAAACATTCAAGTTCAAAAGAAATACATCAAGTCTGAAAAAGAACACACAAAGTAGCAAGAATGAAGCCATCAATAACCATAGTCTATGAACAAGATTACAAATATACTTAAAATCGAAGATTGAAAGAATGTTTCGATTGCTTTTTTAAGTTCATGAATTTTTAGTGTCTGGATTTTGAAGGTTACGGAATTTGAACAGTGATGGATTAAAAAAACGAGGCTATAGCTGCTTGCCATAACTAGTACTTCTTTTAGGTAAAACAAAGTTGTTATTGCATGCTAACCGAGTAGTATTATTATTTGTTACATATGATTGAAGTATAACGCCATCGTATCGTCCGAAGTTAATTTATTTGGATAAGAATTGGGTAAGGCTATATATGATGAGGTTCGAAATTGAAAAATTGTGGTTAGATTGTAAAACATACCGGGATTTGTGAATAAAAGCGCTAAGCGTAATTATCAAAAAGCTTGGTTTCGCGGTACTTGTAGTGAATGCAGATATGTGATGTAACTATTTCCTCAATATATGATGCAGTTGTTAATATGTGAATGGACTAATATAAAATACGATAGTACAATGTCATGCTTGAATACGCATCGCGATTTCAGAAGTACGCGAATCCCGCCTGCGTTTTTTTTACGTTAGATATGTGTCTAGTAAATTTTAGGTGGATGTCTAGTTCTATGCCTAGATAATTACAAGATGAACTTGCTGGAATAGAAGTGAATCCAAGAAATATAGAATGTATTGAGGGAAGTGTACGGTGCTTAGACGCGAACAATGCACGTTTTATTCCTAACCTTTAAAACAGCTATGAAAGTCAAAGACATTACAGTTAAATTAAACAACAGCCATGACCTCACGCGAAATTATATGTATGTATGTATGTATGTATGTATGTATGTATGTATGTATGTATGTATGTATGTATGTATGTACGTACGTACGTACGTACGTACGTATGTATGTATGTATGTATGTATGTATGTATGTATGTAGTATGTAATGTATGTATGTAGTATGTATGTATGTATTGTATGTATGTATGTATGTATGTATGTATGGATGTAATGTATGGATGTTTGTATGTATGTATATACGTATTAGTGTATGTATATTTGTATGTATGCACATATGTATGTATGTACGTATGTATGTATGTGTGCACATATTAGTGTATGTATATTTGTATGTATGCACGTATGTATGTATGTATGTATGTATGTATGTATGTATGTATGTATGTATGTATGTATGTATGTATGTATGTATGTATGTATGTATGTATGTATGTATGTATGTATGTATGTATGTATATATGTATGTATGTATGTATTTTAAATAGGAACCCACGTTCGGAAAAAATAGCTACAGTTCTTCATAATGATGTCACTTATAGTGATCCAGCTGACATCGCCGATCAGTTTGCAAACTTCTTCTTTAACGTCGAGCACACCCTACCTTTATTAAATGAAATGGCCTTAGATCGCTTACCCCATTCGTTCTTTCTGTTTCCCACAACTCCAGATGAAATAATTAGCGTTATAGGTACCCTAAAAATGACGAGTGCTGGCCTTGACGGCATTCACCCCTCCCATGTAAAAATGGTAGCTCACCTTATATCAAATGTATTCTCTTCAATTGTGAATTTAATGTTTAGAACAGGTGTTTTCCCGCATGAACTGAAGCAGGGTAAAATAATCCCCGTACATAAAAAAGGAGATGCTTCGTTATTGAATAACTGCCGCCCCATTTGCATCTTACCCTTTTTGAGCAAAGTAATTGAAAAAGTGATCTGTACACGTCTCACAAATTACCTAAACAAATTTAATATACTATCGCCTTGTCAATTTGGCTTTCGTTCTGGCTACTCCAGTGACCTTGCGCTAATCTCACTTACTGACCAATTAAAAAAGGCTATTGACAACGGTTACTATGCGGGCGGTGTTTTCATCGACCTAACTAAAGCTTTTGATTCAATCAATCATCACATTCTTTTCAATAAACTTGAAGCATTTGGTATAACTGGCCCAACTTTACTATTATTGCGTAGCTATCTCTGCAACAGGACACAGAAGGTGGTAATTTCTAATGCATATTCTTCAACCAAATTAACTAATATTGGTGTACCCCAGGGGTCCATTCTGGGGCCCTTTTTGTTTTTACATTATATTAACGATTTGCCGAAATGCCTTTCTTCATCCAGTTGTATATTATACGCCGACGACACCACAATTTTTAACTCCGATAGCAGTATTACATCCTTAACTGGAAAACTAAACTTTGATCTGGCACAGCTCGTTCGGTGGTGCAGTAATAACATGTTAGAAATTAACACGTCTAAGACAAAATTTGTTGTCTTCTCTTCACCACAAAAACCCTTGCCTTCTATCCCTCCTGTTATAATTGCGCGCAATGACATCCCTGTGAGCGACTGCTGTAGATTCCTAGGCGTTGAACTCGACAGTAACTTGAAATACCACCGACATGTTGCATATATTAGGAAAAAAATGACGTATGGCATTCGACTACTGATTAAATCTCGTCTTTATTTCAATCCATCAATACTTATGTCACTGTATTTTTCTTTTGTTCATTCGCACATTTCTTACTGTATTACTTCATGGGGCAACACATACACCACTCATCTTACTTCAGTTCAGACAATTCAAAACCAAGTGATAAGAATTCTCACATCAAGCCCATATCTCTCTAACGCTAAGTCACTACTTCACGAAAACAATATATTAACTGTATCTGAGCTAGTTAAATATAACCTTGGTATTTACATGTATAGAACTATAAATAACCAACTTCCACATTTCACTACCATTCTCTCAAATAACAATGTCACAAGGTTTGCCCTTAACAATAACTTTCTACTGCCAAAAGTTCGCACCAATTATGGCAAACAAACCATTCATTTTTCCAGAATTTCTTTTTGGAATAGTTTGCCTTCCGACATTAAAGTATGCCGTTCCCTGAAGGAAATTAAATCGAAGTTAAAAATCATATCATGTCAACTAACTAGCCTGTTTTGCTGTTTCTTATTGATTCCTGTTCATTTGTGATGTTGTGTTCTGTAATCATTTTGTCATTGAAAGTTAGCACGTTATTCTTACTTTTAAATTGTTTCTGTGAGATTACCAGGGTATATTCTTACTTTATTGTTTCAATTGCATTTACTGTACGCTCTGTCATCCCTGCTATGTACATCACAATCATTCTCAATTCTACATGTACAAGAGGTCCCTTGCAGTCTCTGACTATGGGACCTCTTTCTGTATATCATGCACATGTATTCTTCTTCATTTAGCACAATAAAACCTTCTGTTCTGTTCTGTTCTGTTCTGTTCTGTATGTATGTATGTTATGTATGTATGTATGTATGTATGTATGTATGTATGTATGTATGTATGTATGTATGTATGCTATGTATTGTATGTATGTATTTCTGTATGTATGTATGTATGTCTGTCTGTTATGTAGTAGGTCATGTATGTATGTATGTATGTATGTATGTATGTATGTATGTATGTATGTATGTATGTATGTATGTATGTATGTATGTATGTATGTATGTATGTATGTCTGTATGTATGTATGTATGTATGTATGTATGTATGTATGTATGTATGTATGTATGTATGTATGTATGTATGTATGTATGTCTGTATGTATGTATGTATGTATGTATGTATGTATGTAAGCGGAACAAGAAAAGCATGAGTCACTTAGGTTTCTGCTTTTTATGAGCCCCCAGAAACCTATAAATGCTAGACTTATACCCCAACTTTGAAGCCAGCTTGAGTACCAGGGTGACTGCTTCGCGAATAGCATGCGGCTGTCTCAACATCAGCATCGCATTCGTCCAAGACCTTGGCTGGTCGACGTCGCACGGTCTCGCACCGCTACTCGTTTTGATACTTCCCTTCGTTTTATGTCGCCTCTCTGTTCTTGATGACGTAGAGCCCGCTGTTGCGCGACACGATCGCCGACCGATATTCAAAGTAGGGCACATCAAATCACCATGATTGGATGTTTCGTAGAGAATAGAAGACTGAATATTGCATGTGTCCTACTAGCGATGTACATCAGACCAGTCAGGGTTGGTCAATGAATATTCAACACGCGATTCCCGATGACCGCTGATACGGAATAGCTGTTCGCGTGGGCCAGACCACACGAGGCTCGTCGCAGAAAGCGAACCTACCGAAAGAACAACGCAGAGATGGTACCAAAGACATCACGATTGAAAGCATATTCACGGAACTTTACTTTTTCACCAAAGAATGTAGTAATGATTGTTCTCCTGCAAAAGCCACGACAACATATTTTAACAAATGCCGGAGAAAAATGTGATGCAGTTGGGCAATTTTCTTGCACTCTTCGTGCAGAAAGTTTGGCGTGATTGAAAGATCATCTAACCACAGCACACTGTTTTTTTTGGCATTTAATAAAACATGTCATCATGGCTTTTTCTTGAAACTCTCCTGGAAATAAATAAAATTTCAGCTACGTGTTTTAGGCGCCGTCAAAGGTTCCGGTTAGTTGAAGCTTCTATCTGTAAGTATGAATTATAAAACAAGGTCACTCGTACATTTTCCTAAAAGGGTTCTTTTCTTGCAGAGTTACCCTTGCCCGTTCATCTGCATGATTTTGCGATGAATTTGATCACTGGGTGGTGATCACATAAGCTGTGCTCCCATAGTTGCCATTGTAGAGATTTGGGTCATATCACATCGACATTAAGATTTATCATAGTTATGCCTGTTATCTTTGCACAACGACAGCACGCATGGACGACGCTTAAGAATATGTGCGAAAGGTGCATGATGATCCAACACAAGGTCATTAAAACAAAATACCAAAGAACCTCTGAATATCTTGTTACCTGTGCTCCTGTTCTCTTGTTTTCTTCGCCTTCACCTTTTGCACAGTATGAACCAACCATAGTCTACCAACAAGTCTTATTAAATTTGAGGCATCTGCTCTTGCATTTGGACGTTAGAGCCGGCTCTCATAAAGAAAGTGGCCAAATACCACGTGACAGCTAAAGTAGCAGTTAAACAGTTAGCTTAATATTCCCGATATTAGTAGCATTAACTAAGTGAGCAGTCGTATTATCAAATTGACCAAAATGAAATTTACTTACTCAAAATTATTGTCGACCCCAATATCAGCCGCTTTGCAATGCACTCGTGACCTCTTAAGTTCATTCTTGGATTTTTATGATTTCATAGTTTTTTTATATAAGGAGGAGGTATAAACCTGATTACAATACACAATTTTCGTATCAGAATTAATCGATTCGCATTCGCCACCACAAAAACAAATAGAATTGAAATACTACTGCAACTGCTATTCGTGGTAGTGGGATTGTTGTATATATGTAATTAAAACTGCATAGTCAATTTAAGCCTAGCTGTTTTCTTAGCAAAGTTCGCAGGCCAAAGACCTTCATTGAACGCAATAAAAGGACAAGTGTTGGTTGACAACATTCTTCATGCCCTTAAACAGACACGTATATACCTTGTGAACAAAAGACAAAGAAAGAAACAGTAAAGAGTAGGTGCCACGGTTACAAAACTTTGCTTACGCAAGATCCGGTCTGGGCCGAGCTATTGTCGCAAGGATCATTGTTCTATCTTACCGATCACTATCGTTTGAGGGGCAAACGCGCGAACGATGGTCCACCTGGGTGTCTCTTGCGTAACAGTTTTTTTTTTTGCGTATGCTCACAGTGATGCCTGCATACAAGGCCGTGTGCATTGCCAATACACGCCATTTTCAATAAGTAGAAAGATGGCGTATTTTCGTGTTTTCTTTAGCAGACTAAGGAATGTTCATTGAGAGTGTCCTTGCACACCTATGTATACTCTACATAATTACTTGTTGTGTAAGCAATTCATTCGCGGTAATCATGTGGACGCAGCTGGGAAAACTCTAGGCATGCATGAACTGTGCGTACGATAACACTTTGATCTGATATTGGAACTCCGGAATACCGTCCCAAGACTCAATACCGGTCATGAATCAACTGTACGCGAGAAATTTCGCGTTGTTTCACACGCACATCACGTCAGACGCAAGCCGAGAAAAATAGGCCTTATACCAGTGTGGCTTTTTTCTTGTGCTTTGACACTAGCCAGAAAGCTTACGCATGCATAGATGTTGTCCGATGTGTGAGGTTTAATGACCACAGCACGAAAGACTAAAGTATGTGTGCACCACAATCGGTTTATTGACTGCCCCGAATAACGGTTTAGAGCACCCGTATACTTTGTCGTCAGAAGTACGCTAGACAAACTACCAGATGTCTGAACGTGCCCAAGATCGTAATCTAAAGGCACGGCAAAGTCGACATTTTTTTGCTGGTGAACCTGGGGATGCGGCTGTTGACATGAAGAATACTGCAGTAATCTGCCAGCAACACTATCGCATGATGTTTTTATTGTGTGTGTGTGTGTGTGTGTGTGTGTGTGTGTGTGTGTGTGTGTTGGAAATGATATGCATATCGCCTTTCTTATCGCATGCATTGCTCTTTTTTGACAACTGGTCAACTATAACCTAAAATAAGTGCGCATATCCGTCTATGTGCCTCCCAGAAAAAAAATGCATAGTTGCTCAATCCAATAGCGTTTGTTCACATCCGTGGCATCAAGCATGTCCCTGTTTTTTTTTTATATATATACACTTGAATGTTGCCAAATTTCAGCAAATGCTGAAGTTTGCCAACAATTTTCGCTGAAACTTGATAAACTTCAGCAAAAACTCCGACATCACAGCTAGATGAGAACTCAATACTTCAAGTCTAATTCGCAATGCGTGTTGCATTTACATTAGCAACAAAAAAGTACTAGTGGTTGAAATGGAAACCACCTAGCAATAGAGTTCTGTGTTTGTTCTCAACTTCTCACACATCCCGGCTGTGGCGGCTGCATTTCCGATGGAGGCGGAAATGTTGTAGGCCCGTGTACTCAGATTTGGGTGCACGTTAAAGAACCCCAGGTGGTCGAAATTTCCGGAGCCTTTCGCTACGGCGTCTCTCATAATCATATGGTGGTTTTGGGACGTTAAACCCCACAAATCAATCAATCAATCAATCAATCAATCAATCAATCAACTTCTAACACTTTCAGGTATATACTTAACACTTGCACTTTAGGGGTTTCGTGCGAACTCACTCATTCAAGCCCCATAAGCGCCTCCTTCATTATAGGAACAGGCCGCGCTCAACTCATACAAACTCCTCAGCTTGCGGAAACGACCAACTGAAGCAAGTTCGTTGCGGGCGGTTGCCCCGCAATCGTCTTGCGTAATACCCGAGGAAGCTCCTAACTCAACACTACACCCTTTGTATTGGGAAATCAAGAATCGCTAAGCTCCGAAATTGAATGGTTTTTTACGTATCCCACTCCTTCGTGGCTTGGTGAGATAACACAACCTGCATGGCCAACGCAGATACTGCTATGAACAGCTCAACCAGCTCTTGCGAACGTGCGCGGCAAGAAGGTTAAGAAACCAAGTGTTAAGTTCACATTTTTTTCGTAATGCACTTTCGTCATACACTCAGACCCGTCATCACTCTCTCAAGGGGGTGGGGCTCCGGCTGTATGACTTCGAACAACAGATAGCATGCTATTGGCTAACAGCCGACATGAATCAGGAGGGGCGCTTGGTTCAGATGCGCTTCATGTCACTGAGTGCCACCCCATGCTGGTGTAACACTCCGCATCTGTCAGCCGAGCTCCCGCAGACAGGAGAAATGGCCGCTGTAGAGAGCGATCGTGTTTCATTATGTACGTTTAAAGGGACCCTGAAACCATTTTTCGAATAACAATGGAACGAATTGACTAAAAGAGCTTGTTGTTTCACAAATTCAGCGCTGCAAAAAGTTTAGAAATCCATCCAGTACGGCGGATTTTCGAAGATTTGTCCCACACTGCAATCACATTCTCTCTTCTCTCGCCTCGACAAAAGCGTGATTTTGTTGGTAGCTATGCAGGACGGAGGAGGGAGATGGCATAAGCGGTACGGGCAAAAAAAAATACTTCATGCGCGTTTCGCGACCTTGAGCTCTTCTTTATTCTTTTTTTATTTGAATACGCGAATTTTTCAGCCTAATCGCGCACGCACGCATAGACAAGTCGCAGCCTCCCACGGCGATCCCTGTAACGAGTGAGCGGGTCATGTTGAAATAAACCAATGGCTGATTGAAGGCCTTCTACGAGTAAATGTTGAGCTTCATTCGTCATTTCTCTAGGGAAGAGAAAGCGAATATTAGCTGACCTAAGTAATTTATTGTGAATTCTAGGCTGCGTGCTGCGTTATAATATTTGGCTCACGTGTTAAGGGAGTATTTATTACTGAACAGCAGCGTTTCCTGACCATGCTCGAAAAGTGTTGCAGGGCTCCTTTAAGGTCATGACGCCCACTGACGTAAGTGCTGCCTCCGTGCCATTCTTTCTTGTCTAGCTTCTAGCACGCCAGTCAGTATGCAAGGGGAGAGAAAGCTCTTAAAGCGTGCCACAACGTCCTGTGACTACGCTTTTTATTGATAGATTTGATAACGTTTTCTTGCAATCAATTTGTCGCGGAATAAGCTCCGATGCTGAAGTCAGTCTATACTGGAGTCATACTTGAGAAAGTAATTATACCATTTACTAATCTATCTAACATTAGAGCAGAAAGTATGATATAAATCTTGTGATGCCCCAAGTGTGCAAAGTAAATTTTAGGCATATACAGAACAAGAGTCTGTCGGTGATAGAAGACCTAATCAACGGGCCTGATCGTTCTACACGATGGGAAGCGAGAAAAAAGTGAGGAAATGGGTGGGAGGGTAGACGAGACGAACGTTCTTCGAGAGCATCTCGAGGAGTGGTGGGCGCAGTTTGTTTTATTTCGTTTATTAACTTTTAATTCGACATCACGGGTCATGTGCAGCGCGAAAGACCCGCCTTTAGTTCCCGTCGATGTCGCAATGTTTGTCAATATCAAGTGAGCGGTCACTCGCTCGGTAGACTAGGTGCTTTGGAGAAATAAATTAGGGCTCAAGGTTATTGATTAGCATATATCGACCGCGACTATGGCTGGAGGTTTTTTCCCGGTATAGTAAGATGTTCGAGCCGAGACCGAATCGGCGCGTGATCAAAAATAACAGAGGAGGAGTGAAAGTGGGCCTACGAGTAACCTTTCGATCACTCGCAGCTGTTCGAGCCTGACGGCTCGAGGACCGCTTTCAAGCCTATCTCTTAACTTGTATCAGAATTTTTTTTTTCTGTTTCTATTGACAGCTCTCTCCTCGGCTGCGCGAGACTGGCCGAAAGCCTGCTGACGACAACCAGAGCTATATGGAAAACGGTGCCTCGGTTAGCACGATTGAGTTGGACTAAGCAATAAGATTTACAAAAGCACCCACGACGCAGTGTTGCACGTATCGACCGTCTGTCCTGGGCAGTGCAAAGTTTTATCAAAGTTGAGTACATCCACAACGAGTGAAGGGAAAAAAATTCAATTGAGAGTTTTGTACCATCGCACAAACTCAATTGTAGTTTTGTGCCGGATTCATTTTGGTGGTGTTTTGGTCACGTTTTTTAAAACTGGAGTATCTATATACAAGGAGCCCCAGCTCACACTAAGCAGGGTTTGAATATATACCAACGCACTTTCTGACAACGAGACTAAGTGCATGTTGATAGCTACCGCATGGCGCGAATAACACTAGTCTTGTGTCCTGATTAATTAGGAAATAACAATGTTTAAATAACCGGCTCTTGAAGCAACGAAGCTGGGTCAGAAATTACGATGAGAAACTTGAATATCGGTTGGCAAAATGTCCGACTACGCAGTTTGAAACTTTTCATCTCACAGGTATTATTGTTCTTCCAACTTCTAACAGGTATCAGTCATATGCAAGCAGACAGTCATTTTGAGACTTGCTATATACCAACTTCAGTCAGCTTTTATACAATTTCAACCAACAACAATCTAAAGTTGAATAATCACAGCTAATCCTGGAATTATGCGGCTAAATACATGTACTTCTCACAGGTTACAAACTTGAATTTACCCAATGTTCTCACGTTTATTTTGTTTTGAGGATTGTTTGATGATAGTTTGTATGTTTTACATTACATCGCTAAATCTATAGTATGGAACTGCAATTCAGAAATAGTTTACTTATTTTTATGCGAACCCAAGCACCGCTTTTGAAACCTTGATTACATTTCGATAAAATGATTAGGGTTATAGCCGGTTACGTCAATGCGATATGATTGAGTGAGCTTTAGGCACCATCCCTACTTGTACATTTGTTAGCTCTTTTCTCGCTAACTAGGTATATCTCATTACAGATTAAAAATCGACTCATTTTGATATTGTAATAAGCATAATGTAATAATACAGATTAGAAAAATAGATCCATTCAGGGTCTCCTCAGGATAGAGTAGTTGTAGACACTGACAATCCACGTCATCCGCTACTTCCACAAATGAGCACTGTCTGAAGTTTGCCCGAATGTTGAAGATCGGAAAATGACAATCGAACGAAAAACAGTTGCGGCATCCCGTCTCAGAGACAGAAGAGAAGGAGAAGACGGAAGAGACTGTAGAAGGGATATAAATACAATGGCAGTGTATCTTATTTACTTCCAGCAAGTACAAGAGACATCTATCGATATTCGTGTGCACCCACGCTGCGATTATACAGTCATCAACTTAATCGAAACGACTAGGTTCTAGGCCAATGACATATACGCTAAGCCCTTCTAATAACAGCCTCCCCCCCCCCCCCCCTCCATACTTACGAACTCCCATCGTTGTTGTTTTGACACGTGGTCAAGAAGGCAGCAGCTCTATTGATTGGGAATGCATCCTTTGTTCCAGTTACGACGATGGCAGTGCCCTAACGTCACACGTGCCAGGTGCAGGAAATATACCAAGTCAATCGCGAATGCTGCGGCTATAGTTTCGCTTTGTGTCGGTTTTCCTTCGCTGATACAGGAGCAGCGTGGAACTACCAAGTCCCGACGCTCTTGAACAAACACAATTACAGCCGTCGCTCGTAAAAACACACGAGTGACTGAGAACCTCGTGCCTATGCGTGAAGTTTGTTTCTTTCGATGACCTTGATTTGCCACGCGCCGTTAGAGTTAAGGCTGTTTTGCTTTTGCAATGCGGCTTTCGGGTGACTGATGTCAAGGGCACGAAACAGCAAAGAACTATAGGAACGGTGCGAGGGTACAGCGAGTCCGACTAGTCTGGGCACTTACGCAGGTCAGCCGGACTGCGTTGCCTAATACGCACACGTTCCGGTGAGGATCAATATCGGAACCTCGCTGCGATGCATGACCCGCGACTGCGAATCCGAAGTCGAGATAAAGACGGGGGGACAACGCGCGGTACCGCCTCGGGCTTGTTGATGTCAGGGTCCGTCATTAGAATCACTATATAGAGTGGTCGGACGAAAGAATTTCCTTCCTCCTGTCCTCCCTTTGTACAACGCCGCTCCCTCTCAATCCCGTCCCGCAATCTATAGGAATGAGAGTTGCGTGGGAACTTGCGTTGTGCATTGCTCTATATTGGCTCTGCGAGATTGGACAGTCTTCGTGCGCGGTTCTGGCTGCATGCTGCATATTGGGCACGTCAACCTTACCTCCCGCCCGAATTGAGAGCCTCGGTCGTCACCCTTTTTATATAACGCGAAGCCAAACGTAGAGAGATGAGCGAGAAGCCAAGGTCACGAACTCACAGTTGCACGCAAGATGCCAGAAAAAAAAAGCGCGGGGGGTGAGGATAGTTTACGAAACAACTATTCTGACATTGCGAAACTAGTCCTTCGTCCTCCTGAGTATCGGTAACTTCGAGTTTTTCTTTACTGAAAGCTCGCGCCTTCATTTTTTCATTTTGACCCGAAGGCCTTAAGCTAGCATTTCCACTCGTTTAATAAACGGTTTTTTTGTTTTTCGCAATATTCGACAGTGTTTGCTTTTGTATGCAGTAAGTATCACTGCGTAAACTTGGAATTCAGTAAACACGTTTGAAATGAATTGCACAATTGTAAACTTCCCATGTTCAACTTTCTTTTTATTCGACGTCAAAATGGCGCTCATGTTTGCAGGCGCGTCTTATGATGACCCCACTGTCTGTGCTGTAACTATGTGGGCATGATGGCGGAGAACATGGAAGTTGCGTATGGAGGAAAATACGTCGTAGCCAAACTGTACATTCCGTCCCACTTAGTTTTTTATACGTTTGATTTTCTAAACACGGACCTTCTCCTAACGTTGCAATGTGTTGTGGCATTGCGCCAGGCGTACGCGTAAAGAAAACGACGTACTATCAAAACAGACAAATAAAATGCCCATTAGCGAAACGGATTTGTCTGCGTCGTATGCACCAAGCTAGCAGGAAGAAGGAACGTACCACAAATAATGACACTCTGATTCCGCTGAAAGGATGCTGGTGTGAGAGTCTTTCATTGCGAAAGTCACTTACTTTAGTAACTAATGCGAGATTGATACTCTTATTCTTCGGGCACAGTTAGAATTTATCCCGTCATGACGTGAGACTACCCATTGTGAAACCAATGTACCATATTTGTTCACTTTACATACAATTCTTTCTCTCGCGGAATGAGAGGAGGATAGGTATGAAGATGAATGAGGCCAGTACGATTGATAATTGAAGAGAAAGCTACACGCAACAAATGTGTTTTATTAACGTTTAGGTTGGTGGGCCATCCCTCATATAGTTGGTCTACGTTGAACTTCCGCCGGCTAATATTTCTTTCTCTTTCAATTTTACCTACAGTTTCAAGTTTCAAACTTTAACTTAGTGCAACCAGAAAAAAAAAACGGAAGCGATTAGAGAAATCACCCAACATTCATTTCCAACACAATCAGCACATCCGATTTAACATTTCAGTTTTAGACAATATACGCAGATTATCAGTTGTTAGTTTCCATTTGTTCATCCTACTTGGAAGGCGGTAACGTAGTGTTTCAAATCCATAGTTTGTGCGAGGACAAGGTACGTGCCAAGTCTTGGTACACCGAGTAACGCGACTGGCAGGATTTGGTTGCAAGGTCGCCAAGGTGCGTAAAAAGATACTTCCTCGGCGTATTTCTGATTTAAAAGCTGACAGAAGCTGGTATTCGTAATAACAGGTAATTCGTAAAATTCTATATTTTGCAAATATTGAAGCAGTGTGTGCGTTATAGGATACACCTTCAATGCACCGCAAGGCATTTTTTTTGTAACACGACCAGGTTCTTTAGAGATGCTTTAGAACCTGTAGACCAGACCAGATGACATAGTGTAAATGTGAAGAAAAAAGAGCATTGTACACTAATATTTTCGTTGGTGGGCCATCCCTCATATATGTGGTCTACGTGGAACTCGGCCGGCTAAATATTTCTTTCTCTTTCAATTTTTACCTACTAAGTTTCAAGTTTCAAACTTTAAACTTAGTGCAACCAGAAAAAAAACGTAAGCGGTATTGTTTGTATATTGGTACAGCGCCCTATATACGAACATAATCGGGGGCGTGGCCTGTGATGCGTACGAAGAGTTTACTTCTGAAGTGCGTTCTACGTGTTGGTAGTATTTCAGGTGCTGCATGTTGCCAGGGACTTCAAAGTAATGCCTGCTGGGAAAGCCACAATTAAGGAAACTGCCCCTGTGCGCTTTTCCCACGGCTACTGTCATAGCAAATGGCGTTAAGATTGCTATGTTCGGCGGCCCAATAGCATCAGTACTCGCTCAATCATCTGTCAACCGCATGTGGTGCATAATTATCATCATCATCAGCCTGACTACGCCCACTGCAGGGCAAAGGCCTCTCCCATGATCCGCCAATCAAACCAAATAGATTTCTTACTTTCCAATTAAGCGATACTGGCAGCCCTTTTTCAGTCAAAAAACATGTTGCGGGTGCCTTCTTCATCAATAATGCAAGCCCTGAGCCTTCGATCTAGCAGCTGTCCAAGTATTATATACGGGAGCGAAGAACACCAAATAGGACTTCGACCGAGCCGTAGACTGCTGGAGATCCTCTTGTACACGGTTCTTGTTCCCACGGTATCTTTATTTTCTTTCCTACGCTATAGCGGCATCTTTAGAATGCAAGCCCACTATGTAAGACCAGGCGCAGTAGATACTATGGCAAGTCTGTGCCCTCTACAGTAACGATGTTGAGAAGTGCGAAAGAAGATATCGGCATAGCGAGATAATAGAAACAGGCATCTGTTTGATACGTCCCCGCGGACTGCATTTGGGCCAACTAGGTATGCAACGCTGGCTAATATTCGCAAACGTTGAATTACCCCATTTTATTAAACAAATTAATCACTATCAGCGTACTTTGTGACCATAACTTACATATAGCAAGTACCTTTTCCTCTATTTTTACTTAATATTTAGAGGTGCCTTTGCAATAAAGAGGTCTGCCAAAATTTTTCGGTACGATCGGTTCACATCTAAAGTATTGACAAGAGAAGCACACATCTATAGGGTCATAAAATGCAAGCTAATTCAACAAAACTTCAGTTGGCCTAATGAAAGCATTTGCCGATGAACAAATCAAACAATCCATTTAACCACGTGAGATCTGGCTTTGCCTTTCCTCGTTATGGAAATACGGCGACCACAACCTGGAATCTAATCTGTGACGTCGCTCTGAACCTGTGACGCAAAGAGCCACGACAGTGCGCGACCTGTATGTTGTTCCAAATTAAGCATGGATAATAAAGCTGGTGTTCAAAACACGACCGATAAGGAATACGAAAGAACACATAGACAAGCTCTTCTATGGGTTTGATTTTGTTGAGCTCGTGGTTGAGTTTTGTCGTCAAATTTACTATTCAAACCAAACAGGCATCAAATAGCACAACGGCTAGTACTACTAGCGTTTCAAGTTCAGTTCTGCAACAGAGTGCCGCAGAATATTGTACTTCCGCAGTTACATAAAATGCTGTTCAAACCAAGCTTAGCAAATTCTATGAGAAGTTAACTTGCTTTAATAGCTCACTAGCTTCCATCTACTCAGTTTATTCCACCATAGGAACGTTAACGATAACTCGAAACTTATCCAGCTTACACCACTGCCGACACACCTGTCCCCTCCCCCTTCTCTTGAGCTATCGACAGCGGAACACGAAAACGTGACTCTTGCGTGCCAGCAAGCCGATTAAGTGCTCCCTCGTCTGGGATGGACGCATGCTATTGACAAGAATTAGTTTTGAATATGAAACCCCGTCTGTTTGGAACAATATAAGCAGACCAGGCTCAGGTTGTACTATATAAGACATGGCCGAAAGATCGCCTGGCTGAAGGTAGAGAGGATGTCATGAAAATATCGTGTGTTGGGATGGCGCCTTTCAATTCTTTATGCTACATAACAATAACAAAGCGGTGTGCACTTGGTGGCAGGTATACGGAGGGAGGAAAAGGGGTACCAGGTTTCCTCGCGATTAGAGTCGCGAACACCACTAGAATAAGTTGCTGGCACCAGAGCCGTATTATTCAGTGCGAGTGTTTTGACTTATATACGCTTAAATAAGTACGGAGCTTATACGCGCTACCCGTCTGGAATCGCCAACACCGAGGTTGAAGACGAGATATGTTTCATTTGTGTGTTCTTATTGTAAACGCTTCTTCACCGTCCCGAACCTATGGCTGTACCATATAGATCGCTATACAAATAGCATCGTAGCAACGACCGCATTGTTATGCAGAGGAGTGCATCGAAGTCGTAAGTAAGACGGATCAGCGCGGAGCTTCACTGGCATGCGCTAACAGCCAATTACATCCTGCTCGTGAAATATTAGTGCTATAATATCAAACATAATAAAGCAAAAACAGCAAGTATACTGTGATCAAAACGAAAGAGTATCTTCTTTTAATCTTGCTATAAGTGTTTATATGCAAATACTATTATTACCATCACGAAATAAGACTATGAATGCTGTGCTAAGCACAAGGATTACACTATTTCACTTTAATGACAGACGAAACACGTTGCACCTCGTCGGCGTAATATCTTTTCAGCGTTGTTACGCAAGTGTTATTCTTGACTTGACTAAAAGCATTTGATTTTTGTTTATACACTTTTTATGAATTTTTTGTTATCCTTGGTTCTTTTCTGTTCTTATATTTAGTAAAGGTGTGCCAACGCAACAGCTAGGGTAGTTGGTTGCACGTTGTATGGTTTTAAACCCGCGTTTCTGCTGGATATAAAAACTATATTTTAACGTATTTAATGAATGCAAAAGTCATTATGTAACGAAAAGTGCACGAAAAAAAGGACATTTTCAGCGTTGGATATATTTTAATTTTTCTCTTTTGTTATGTTAGGTAATTATTTTGATGACATAAATGAGTTCGCAATAAACGTTTGACTGACAGGATTTGCCACATTACCTGTCTTAAAAAATTTGTCTGCCTACTATTTTCCCGCACTGACTCAGGTGCTGCGCAAAAAATGACTGCTGAAAACACCCTAATGATGCTAACAAGATAAAATACAAAGAATGTCCGACCGTGACGAAATGTTTAGCGAACTTTCTCTGGTGTCGGGCATATCCTGGTGTTATTGAACACGGTACGAGTAATAAAAATTAGCATTACTGCTTCTATAACGCGTGTCTGTAGCACAACAAATAAGGATGGTAAGGAACAATGCGATAGTCCTTGAAAAGATACTGCTGAATTTTTATTTTAAATATTCACAATGATTACGAACAAGTGGCATAAGTGACCGTTATCCATGTTTCGTTTACATCACCCGCCCACAGGAAGGCGGTAAATAACCATGCATAGCGCTGAATCAATTATAATACGTTCATGTCTTTACACCATAGAAGCAGCAAGACATTTGTCCGGAGTGGAGTGTGACAGCATGTCTGTTCGATGTCCTCAAGTTTTACCAACCTCTGCTGACTTAGCCCTTGCGTCAACGAGCGTCACACGTGTTGACGCCTAGCTCGTAGTCCTTACTAAGCCATTCGTTGTCCTGCCAAAGTAATCTTTTCGGTGTTATCACTGCGGGCTTGAAGCCTACTCTGCGTAGTTCTATCTGCTTTCAGTTTTCCGTATGATGGAAGACGCATGCATGTACTCAGTCAGGTGAGCTATCTATCGTATATAACTATAACCTAGTATTCTGGGCCATGCCTATTACCAGCCATGCCAGTGGCTCTATAGGCGATCGTTCACAGTATTCCCGATGAAGTGCTGGCTGCCACAAGTTTCCCCGCCCCGCCATCATCTGATGCTGTCAAGTACACTCCTCTCCAAACAAAAGCGTAAACATTTTGAAACCACTTGAGTTCAAGCCGTAACGGCACAAAGAAAAGTGATACCGGACATTTGTTTTCTTGCCCGCTTATGATAGAAGACAGTTGCCGTATAAAGAAACCCTAAGAGCCAAACAACAAGATCGTAGCGATATTGGTCAAAGTGTCAAAGCAGCAAGAACGGTGACGTCACGTGATACTTTCTACGAGGTTTTGCGGTTTCTCACTTCACCGTAACATGCCTCGTTGTTGTAGAAACAACGGCCGGCTTCTTCGAGGCCGGCAAACAACTGCAGCAGAAAGTTGCGCCGGCGGACGTGACCAACTCAGTGCAACAGAAGCGAGAACAACAACAATAACAAGGATTAACACACTTTCGATCGGAACAAGAGCAATGACAACAACAGTAGTGACTACGACCGTCATCACCACACAGCTACAGAGTCATCACTACGTGCTTCTCTCCAGTGCCTCCTAATTCCCTCGCCTCACCGTAAATCTCCCTGCAGGGCGCAATGTTTTGCAATGCTTTAGGCTCAGCCTCCCTGAAAATGGTCACGAAAGCACGCCGACTGCCGCCACACCCACACGCAGCGGCCGGCGACACCCACCGAAAAGACGCAAAGCGGGGAGCGAGTGACCGAGAGTACACGTCTTGCCGCGTGTGTCAGAATCACTCGCGTGCTTTGCGCTATTAGGGATTGCTTCTTTATTATTCTTCTTTTTCTTCCTCTTCTAGAGACGCCCCAAAATGAGGGCGCCACAGAGAGCCCAGCTCCGCGGATGCAAGCACAACTGTGTCCTGCTGTTAGAGATAAAGCTGTTGTTTGCAGTAGAGAGGCCCTACTTAAGGAGCCCGTTGTTTTTATAGGGAGCAAGTGGAGCTAAAGAAGGGTATTACGATACCCCCTTTGTAATTAGGGCTTGTTTAACGGTGAAGTTTTGCGTATACTCGAGGGACGCTGAGATCGAGCAAGAAGCCCCATGAGTAATAATGTGGGAGCAGTTCGCGCCTGATTTGTTTTTCTTTAATGGCATTTAGATGCCATACTTGCTAGCCCTTTGACGCTTATTTTTATCTGTTGCACCTTGATGCTTCGAGCTGAACTTTAAACGTCGCAGGATCATACACGACGCCTGGCCCCGCCGCGGTGGTCTAGTGGCTAAGGTACTCGGCTGCTGACCCGCACGTCGCGGGATCAAATCCCGGCTGTGGCGGCTGCATTTCCGATGGAGGCAGATATGTTGTAGGCTCGTGTACTCAGATTTGGGTGCACGGTAAAGAACCCCAGGTGGTCGAAATTTCCGGAGCCCTCCACTACGGCGTCTCTCATAATCATATATGGTGGTTTTGGGACGTTAAACTCCACAAATCAATCAATCATCGCACACGACGCCTGAAAATCATTAAACGTGGGAACTGTTAGATCCTATGAGAGCATCCTATTAACGATAAAATAAATCGTGTTTATCACGCAAGGTAATCTTTTAAATGACCACGTTAAGATCAGTATATATACATGCGTTCATTTGAACTTCTAGCGTGACGAACTCGACATACAAAATCAACATAATGTGGCACTAGTGTGTGCCTGCGTTCGCATGCGTATAATGCTTCGATGGTACAGCTTCGCCGTGTGTCGCACATGAAAAATCATCATCACCATCAACTCTATAGTCCGATGCCAGACGCAATCGGTGCTACCAGCGTCTGTTGGCGCAACCCGACGCCAACTGGCGCAAAATGCGACGTGCTGCATTTCGTGCCGATGCGTTACCCAATCAGGACTGCGTCTGCCTCTTTCAGTGAAGAAGGGACGCCGGACGCGCTGAAACACGCATGCGTCAAAGCAACGCAGCGCGCCGCGCGCCAGCGAGTGTATGGCAGGACCGGCGAGTGGCGTGGCAACGCCGGCGTGATGTGACGAAACGAACGCCGGCGCAACACGCGCGCCGTGTCACGTCGAAGTGTATTGGCACCTTGACTGCGGCATGTAGTCATGTTGTCACATGACAAGCATCACATTTTTTATTTGATTGAAACACGGTTATCATGTTTGCACCAGTCGCATACATTTGTCATCCATTGACGTCACGTATAACGAAATTTGCATATATGAAGCTAGCGAAACGGCCTCAATTCCATCATGAGTGTGGCATGTAGTCATGTTGTTACATGACACACATGTCGTGATTATCATGTTTGGACGTGTCATTTATCTATGTCGTCCATTCACGTACCGTAATACCAAATTTCGTATAGGTTACGCTAACGAAATGGCTGTGAGTGCACCATGATCGTGGCATGTAGTCATGTTGTTACATGACACGCATCTCATGTTAATTATGTTTGCACCAGTCTCATACCTTCGTCATCCATTGACGTTCGTAATACCAAATTTGGTATTAGTCAAGCTATAGCCAAACGGCCGCCAGCGCATCATGAGCGTGGCATGTAGTCATGTTGTTACTTGACACGCATCTCATGATTATCATGTTCTCACCTATCACATACCTTCGTCATACATTCACGTATCGTAATACCTAATTATGTATATGTGACGCTAACAAAATGGCCACGTGCGCGTCATGAACGTGGCTTGTAGATATGTTGTTACATGACACACATGTCACGATTTTCATGTTACGGTCTGTCGCTTGTGTTCGCCATGCAATCATGTCATGCCATACCAGTTTTGCAACATGTCATGTGAACGAAACCACCGGAAAAGCAGCAAAACCATGAAATGTAAATCATGACATTCATGACATACATGTCTTAATTTTCAAGTTACGACTAGTCAAATATGCTCGTCATACAGTCATGTTATGCCATACCAGGTTAGGTATTGATACCGTTATCCAAACGGCCAGGAGAGCTAAAAGACGTAGGCGGCTATATAGATAGATAGATAGATAGATAGATAGATAGATAGATAGATAGATAGATGATAGATAGATAGATAGATAGATAGATAGATAGATAGATAGAATAATAGATAGATAGATAGATAGATAGATAGATAGATAGATAGATGATAGATAGATAGATAGATAGATAGATAGATAGATAGATAGATAGATAGATAGATAGATAGATAGATAGTTAGATAGTTAGATAGATAGATAGATAGATAGATAGATAGATAGATAGATAGATAGATAGATAGATAGATAGATAGATAGATAGATAGATAGATAGATACGCTCAAAGTCGCCGAAATTTGCTAAGAACTGCTTTGCATTTAAAAAGGAGGAATGCAAAAATACAGAAAGGGAGAGAGGATTCAAAAGAAATCATTGCAAAACTATAGAAAGAGAAGAAGTGTAAAAAGAGAAAGAGTAAAAAATTACACCTTCTCCCTCTAAAGATAATCATCTGTAGATGCGAAGCAACGAGCGCTAACGCTTACACTGGCGGTGGCGTTGACGCTGGCGCTCATCACAGCATCACGCAGGATAGGAACATAAGGAGGCGCAAAGCACGCAGTCATAAACCGGTGTTTTATAATACACCATACCAATTGCTGCTAATGGGCAATAGGAGGCAGAAAACACTGACTGGACCCAGAGGCCCACAGTTCGATCTTAGTCACGCGTTCTTATGTGGATGTCATCTGTACTGCGTAATGTGTTGAGTAGGTGTCTTTTACAGTTTTCTCTAGGCACCCCTAATCAATCAATATTTTGAATTTTTTGACACTGATATGCCTGGTGGTACTTTATCACAAAGACGCTTCTACTTTCAGTGGAGCTGACGCTTCAGCCTTATTACCCAGTCAGAACGCAGCCGTTTTAAAGAAAAATGATGCCTCTACCAGCAATGCAGGTGACGCTTGGCCCGAACTCCCAAAGATACATGCGTTTGATGAGAGGCAAAAGACTTCGACAGTGAGGGACACTTCATCGGTACATTATAACTTGTACCAATACTGATTGTTGGCTTAGTTGGTACTTGCTTACTGACATGCTTTAGCCGCAAAATAACACACACAAAGTAAAGAAACACTAAACGACAAGCACAAGCGGCACTTCCAACTAAAGTGCCACTTGTGTTTGTCGTTTAGTGTTTCTTTACTTTGTGTGTGTTATTTTGCGGCCAAAGCATGTCAGCAAACATTATAACTTGACGGATGAAGGACAAGTTATCGGCTTGGTCAGCAGCCTGGTCTGTGCTATGCGCGTGCTTCTGAGCAAGATGCAGACATCGACCGCTCGAAGCGTGTTGCAACTGCTTGACACCATCACTCCAGTTCTCGCAAGCCTTCAGAAGTCGGCTGCTTGAGAACGCAAGCAGCACCATCATGGCTTCAACATCGGCAATATTTTGGGTGCATGGAACCGCGCATACAAGTTAATGCAATGAATGTGCTCAATTGATTAAAACACGGATGTGACTTGCCGTCTGTGATGTTAAGCAAATAACTGCCGTTTTGTCGACGACATGAGTGACATTTATGTACTTCTCTCTCTCTCTAACTTTTATTCCCCTTAACTCATCTCCAGTGCAAGGTAGCCTACCAGGCTCAGCCATGGTTAACTTCCCTGTCTTTCTTTCATCCTTATTGTCTCTCTCTGTTCTACTTAATAAGTAGACTAATCATCTCTTGCTGGGGCAAAAAAACGTCCATCCACATGTCTGTCTGTCTGTCTGTCTGTCTGTCTGTCTGTCTGTCTGTCTGTCTGTCTGTCTGTCTGTCTGTCTGTCTGTCTGTCTGTCTGTCTGTCTGTCTGTCTGTCTGTCTGTCTGTCTGTCTGTCTGTCTGTCTGTGAATATGCTCTGCTGGCTACACCGGTGGGATGAACTGCCCTAGACAATAAGGAGCTTCACCTCTAAAGCCATGGTATGATATGATATGAATGACTCCGAAAATTTCAACCACAGAGCGTTCTTTAACGTGCACCACGGGCCTCAAGGATTTTCACCTCCGTTAAATATTCAGCAATCATTTCATGGACTCAATTCATCTGCTTGCGGGTCTCTAGTCAACCATCATAACTATTAGCCGCGGTGGAGTGTTTATAACTATTGATCCTTCAGCATGCGTAGTGTGCTGACTTAGTCTTCGCGAAATTACTGCTCGTACGTCTCATACTATATGCGTCTCCCGATTTAACGTTTATTATTCATCTAACCTAGATGGCCTTGCAAGGCATACATCTACAAAGATACAAGATATCTCATTTCTTATTGTTATGTTCACACTTCGCAAACTATAAATGCAAACATTCATGGGCGTACCGCCAATCACAATAATCTTTATTATATTAATCTGCATTCTGACTCTTCAGTTCCTTGTACAGAAGATTCAGATATGTACGCTGCATTTCCCTGATTGTGTAATTATAGCTGTCTTTAATAGTGCATTGAAGAAGTAGTGGGTCATGCAAAGCTCAGCAACCACATCGTCAATGCTAAGCCCGAGACGCTCGGCTTGACGTTGTCACTGCTTTCGCTGGCTAGGCCTACGATCCTACCTGGTCTCAAATAACAGATCTGGTTGTCCTAGTTTTTTGTTATATTTGGTGGAGGTGCTCGGTCTCCTCACAATCCTGGAGTTACGAAGCCGGAATCGACCTGCCGTCATGACCACTGCATCTGCCCCAAGCCCTCCACCTATGGCTCCCCAGGCCATCGTGTGCTCCGGCGCGGTCCGTCAGCGGGACCCTCCCATATTCAGCGGCACTGACGATCATGACGTCGACGACTGGCTGGCTACGTATACGAACTCGTGAGTGTCTTGAACAAGTGGGACGAAGCCACGAGACTGGCCACCGTCGGCATTTACCTCAGTGGCATTGCCCACGTGTGGCTTCGGAACCATGAAACCGACGTTCCAACCTCGACAGCATTCAAGGCAAAGTTCAGCGAAGTCTTCGGTCGTCCTGCTGCCCGCAAACTTCGTGCGGAGCAACGCCTTCAGTTAAGATAACAACTGCCTGGTGAGAATTTCACCAGTTACATAGAGGATGTCATTGACTTGTGCAAACACGTCGATGTGAACATGGCTGAGGTGGACCGCATCGAGCATATTTTTAAGAGCATCGACGAGGACGCATTCCAGATGCTGATTTCAAAAAGCCCTGCTACTGTCGCCCAAGTTACCGAGCTCCGCCAAAGCTATGATGAGCTCCACCGCCAACGTCTCGTCACCCACCGTGCTGTCCCACATCAAGAATCGATGTCTGCCTTAACTCCCTTGCAAGATCCCGTCCTCCTTTCGCAGATCAAAGATTTCGTGCGTGAAGAAGTCGCCCGCCAACACTCGCTCATCTCCTGCCCACCGGAGCGCAGTGTGCCGCTTAGCCCTACATTACGGACTATTATACAAGACCAAGTGTCTGAGGTCCTTTTTCCGCAGCTGGTGCCACCAGTCAATGCACCATTGACGTACACCGAAGCAGCAGCACGACCTCGACCACAGGCGTTCCGAGCGCCGCCTCCACTGCCTGCTCCTGTTTATACCACCCAGCCGCCACGACTTCCACCGAGTCCCTAATCCGTGGCGCACTGCCGACAACCGACCAATCTGCTTTTCGTGTGGTCTACCTGGAAACGTCGCACGTCTGTGCCACCGCCGCCCACTCCACTCACGTCAAAACACACGTCCATATGAGTACGACCACACGTACGCTCCCTACACTCCAGACACGAATTGCACCCTCCTCGACCAAGCCACCAAACAGCTTCTGATCGCCAATCTCCTATATGAAAACCTATATGAAAACTCTATAAAGAAAACAATTCAGAGAAAGACTACGGCGCGCGGTATCGAACGTGAGACATCTGCGTCGTGAATGCGAAGCGTTAACCACTGAGCTACCGAGGAGCACGTCCTTCAACGTTCAAACGGCCACGTTGCACGGTGGCGCGCGCTCTGATCTTCCACGAAGTGAGGTGAGGCTTCCTCGCGCGCCCTTAGCTCGCGAGGAGGATCGTACGTCTTGGCTGGCCTTGGGCTTTACATGGAGCAATACTGTTGTAGTTACCGGGCGCAAAAAGGTCACTGCACTCATTGAAGTCTTCATTTGCGAAAAGCACACTCTTTTCAGACACAGCGAAGCAACAACTTAGATGTTTGTTCGCACATATGTACCTGTGAGTACATTTAGAGCGTCATATGCTCGTGAAAAACGCGAGGCACGTTTTGATCTGCTTTCCATTCTGCGGGTGACCTTTTAAGTTGTTGCTATCGCGTTCATTGCTTCGCCTTTGCGGCAAAGCTGCGACTTTTTATTTGTAAACCATCCTCTCTCTCAAAACATAAAGCGAGAACCATGCGAATTTATTCAGTTTGTGTATGCATGCGCGTAGAACCACGCATGTGTAGCTATGCGTGTTAAGGTATGTCGAGGCAAAAGTGCGAGCAACTTAATGCTCCAATCACGCTTAGTTCTGACAGACTCCTCTATATGGCATGATCACGCATTTTCTGGATGAAAAAATAGACTATTGAATACATTTCGTACACCAGCGGCGCTACTGCTCCATATTCTACCTCATATTTCACAAAATCATGTTTTTTTACCACAGAGTTATTCCCAATTTTTATGAGATGTAGCGCGCTTTTGCGTCAGCCTGCTTCAGCTCTGTAAAGGTTTTGTAGAGAAAAAAATACACAAGAAAACGCACATAGGTCTGTATGAAACAGTAACGGCAAGACCAAGCTGAAACTCCCAGCCGCTTCTTGTGTGATCTAAGAGAAAAAAAAAGCTCCAAATAGGCATGTTCAGAACCGCACTTAGCCATAAATGGCATCAGGTGAACGTTCGAAATTCTAGAGCACTCATACTCGTGAAATATAAGCCGCTATTCGCCTTAGATCCTCATCGTTCGCGCCGTCTTTATGCGATGGAAATCTGTACTCTTATTTACTTTTTGTTGTGTTTTGTTTTCAGTTTCCTTTGTTTCGAGTTATAGTTCCCGTTTCTGTCGTTCAATTCTGCTAAAACGCGCTTCCGCCGCTCTCCCTACCGGCTTTCAACGCCGATTTACTTGCTTCGCTCATTTATTCATTGGTGCCAGCTTAGCCTCCTCCACCCCCAGAAAAGAGAAGAAAAAAAAACAAAAAAACTAAGTACAAAGTTGGCGCCGAAGGTTCTAGGGAAACCTGCTTTTTTTTTTTTTTTTTGCTGCTCCTCTTTCAGAGACGTGGTCAAGCGCACCAAGAGCTTGCGGAATGGCCTTGGGATGATAACGTTCTCGGGCTGCACGCGGCATCTTCCTCTTGCACCACAGGTATCGGCACGTTTTCTTCTTCTTTCCGCGCAGGCACTTACCAGGCACACTGTTCTGCTCGCAGACAAAGGGATGGTTTAGTACGCATCTTTATTGCGCTGCCATCCACCTGAATGTGCCCGGAAGGCTTCCAATAAAGACCTCCGTGCACCGTACCTTCGCTCCCTACAGTGCAAGAACCATCTTCCGTTCAACCCCCCCCCCCCCTTTGTGTAGTGGAACCAAAACAAAAGACAAAGATGCGAAGAGTCAAGGTGCAAAAGATAAAGAACACCGGAACAGTAGGGGGGGGGGAGAAAAAATGACTGTTGCGAGGAATGAATTGTATAGCGGAGCACCTTCTCCTGGGCAGACATCAGCCATTGGAGGCGATTTCAGAGCTGCCAGGTGAATAGAAGGGCTTGCGAGAAATAAGCCCCTTTCTTCACGCCGCATTTATCAACCCCTGTCTAGTGGGTCCTTCTACAATGCCGCAGCGGTGGCTGCGGTTACGGTGTCTGAGACAGATGCCCCGATGCATGCGCGTGTCTGCGAAAGCATAAGGTGAACGAACTAGTTCTTGGACATGCACAACGACAAAAATATGCTATTGGAGAGTTCTAGTTAAGCGTTTCTTTGATAGTGAAATTTACTGGAATGGAGCTACCTTACAGCAAATGGTTGTCGTGTGAAACTAGCTTAAGTGGGGTGGTTTGGCGTCATTACGTAAGTCCAAGTTGTGACTGCGGGCACCAAAATCAATGCTCCAACTTTCTGTGAATAATGTTAACTGAGTGAATAGAAGCTTTGCACTAAATGCGACATTTTACACTTGTCAGAATAATTTAACGAAGACTGCGCATGTTCCACAAGTGTGGTAATGTACATCCTGACAAATAAACTGCGTATTCGACACGCACTGGGTCATTTAGCCTTCGGTGCACGAGAAATTTTACCGCACTATTCTGCTAAGCGTGCTAAACAACAACTCCCGAGTCAGAGTAAACAGCGACAAATACATTCATTACTTTCATACGAGTCAGATGTTCTTTTGTAAAGCGTGCTTTGTCTGTTAGACATTACAGCAATGCAGCAAAGCCTTCAAAGGTTAACACTGTTTGGGTTTTGGTGCGAGAAAGAGTCAGTGCCAATACAGCCGTTTTAAGCACTTTAAAGATGGTAATTAATTATGAAGTGAAATTAATTGTAAAGCAACGTGATAAATATAATTAACTATATGTAATCAGAAAACTTCCCCAACTTGTTATCTAGAAGTACATTGGGCTTTAGGTTGCCTAGATCTTCCACAGGCTAGGTGCAGAAAATATCAGCGAAAATCAAGGACACAGCCGAAGTAGAAGGTACACTCTCCCGCAAATGATCGCCAGACTTACAACCGATTTTCGAAGCTTAAGCCATTTTATGCTAAAATACATGGGTTATGAGTTTGGTGATAGCGTATGAGTCTCGGCCGTCTACTTGGTCCGCGTACATCATTTCCTTTGTTTCTTTCTTGGATCGAAACATGAATCAACTGGGTCAATTTACTACGATTCGCAAGTACTTACTCAAGCTAGTCCGAAATACCAATAGAGGCGTATTTTACTAGATCTCGTCATTGTCTGTGGGCTAAATTATTAATTGAGAATGAAATTCCGAGCGATAGTTGCCGAGTAATACAGAATTAATAATGTAAACACAACTGTTTTTGTCAATAGAAATACCGCGCTTGTTGTAAGCGTTTGCCGTAGTTACGACAAAACTTTTGAGCTTATCATTGCTGTTTGTTGAGTCCCCAAAAACATTGATCATCAAGGTCTCAATTTGAACTATAATTAGAACTATTCTAATTTTCCCCTAATGTCACTGATATTGATCATTACCTAATTTCTGTGGCCTTTCATTGTTTGCTCGGACATAAACTGAGCATGCGCATAGGATAGTTATTATGCATAAGGCAACTTATTCGAATGCTTTCTCAGTTTGCATGGCAGAAGAAACTGAAAAAAAAGTCTTCTTGAAAGTATTTTATTTCCTGTTATGTATTGCGCTATTCAAATACGGGCTAAAACTATGGGTTGGCAAATATCCTATTACAAATTTGTAGCGTCTTTCTGTTACATATATTGGACAAAGGCAATTCGATGGAATGCTCGAACAAGACGTGAACACCTGTAAGAATTTCAAAGGCCAAAGACCCCTTATACAAAGACTCCTTAAACAAATGCTGTTTTTTTTTTTTTGTATTTCACGGCGACCGCCTTCCTGACTTTCTTTAATGGTGCATTATTTCTCCGTGTAGGCTGGTTTAAACATGTATGCTGCTTCGCGAATGACGCTGACTGTTCTACAGAGATTCCAGGCCTGGCGTCTATGTTCGAGCCAATTCTAAATTTTACTCGAGCATCAGTAAAAGCGCCAAGTGTACTGCAAAGTATCTGTGAAACATGAAAAATTTTGCCACTCATCGGTTTTCGACTGCCGAAGATTGTACTCGTGTCTGTCGATTTGCGGAGTGATTCGCTTGCTGTGCTGTCCACAGCTTCGTCAAATAAGCAGTTCGACACTCAATGTTTTAGATACTGCTTCTGCCATGAGCACGTGACAGTAACTATAAGACACGGCGGGAAAAAAAAGCGTTTTTCGTTCCTACTTGTCATTTATAATAAAAGATGGCGCGATGCGATGTTACGTGCCATTATGCCGCTTTCTTTAGAACGATGTTGCCTGTTTTATTCAGCCTCACACCTCTTCGGTTGTAATGCAATTGCTCTCTCAAGAACTGCTACTATATAAACAATTATGGCAAGTCAGCGAATATTTTATCCAAACTATTATTTCTAGTCACTGCACAGGCGGAGCTCCGCCGAAGGAGAATTGACGCTATTTCTGGCCTTTTGGAAATTTTCACATGAGCATAGTAACGTAAACAAGCTAGCAGGTCGGCCTGAATACAATAAATGTAGAGGGGTGGCTCCAAGTGAAAATACACCGGGCTTGCGAACAGCAGCTGTTCCAGACATTCCCAATGGGAGCTGTTCGAGATAAATGTTACTCCCGAGTATGCGCTGCTTACTTTATGAAGCACCTAATACCGGTGTGCCGAATCTCTTTTTCGTAATACAAAAACAAAAAGACAAAATTTTCTTGTGAACAGCGTACAAATATGCAGTAATATGGATCGGAGAAAGTTTACGCGCTGCAGCTTGACTAAGAGAGTAAGAACACACTAGCCAATACGTGAGGAAAAAAAGGAAAGCGAGGTATTCTAACACTAAAAAACGTTATTTATTTAGCTGGCAGGAACGTTCGGTATCTCGCAAGCAAAACTGGAGGACACATGTTAACAGTTGCGCGTTTGCTTGTTGCAGCGTTCGCCTGCTTCCGACAAAGAAAGAGGCGCAAAGGACTAGCGAAAACAACAACGCGCAAGAGAGCAAAGGGGACTAGTATCTAAATGCTCGATATTCAATGACACAGCGTGCAAAGCACGTCAAAAAGAAGAGAGCAGTTCCAGATACTCCAACGATAGGGGGAGCTCTACGTAATGCGCGTAGTAAAGAAGAAAAGTAATAAAGAATTAATGGCATGAGATAAAACAAGTGAACACGCTCGGTTGTCGGACAGGTGGTCCGAGGTACGGGGCAAAGCTTCCGTAACGAAAACAGGTGAGGTGTGAATATTCTTGCTGTTCTATGTACAAAGCAGTCGGCGGTGTTGCCCAACGAATTGTGTATGTGTGCCGTCTCCAATTATTACACACTGACACCCCACTCATACTTGGAGCCAGATTTCGGGTCGTAATAACTGCAAGCTCCTATTGTAAAAGAGGACAGATCACCAGATGTGTATTGAAGACATTGCGCAAAATTATTATAACTCTATCGAAAAAAAAAAGAGGTGCAGTGAAAAAGAATGACGGCCTAAGAGTGTGTAGCTAACGTGTTGAAATTCATGTACGAGAAAGTGTTACAACGACTGGTCCCGCTGTGTGACCGTGCAGGTAAAACGAAATTTAATGTTTTCTATTATGTATACGAGAAAGATCAGGGAGACAGACGAAATAAACGTTGTTATAAATGTCAGCTTTAATTAGCAAAGTTATCTCACGAATAAAAAGTTACGAGAAAATTTATCGAAGAGGCTTCTGATCACCAAAGTTTTGTACAAAGAATTTGCTTTTTGTGTTTTTTAAGTTCCTTAGAAAGAGACAGAAGCAAGTAAAGGTGGGTTGGTTAACTGGACACACCTATAGATTACTACCCTGCACTGAGAAAGAGGAATACGATCGCGAAAAGAGAGAAGAGCGATGAACAAAGTCACAAGCACATGTGGGGGAGTACATCCATTTGATTGGCGGTTACTCAGGTTTGCTAATTTCTATAGTACTCAGTAGCACTTCAGTTGAATTCTGCTCTCTCAAAGTGCGTTTTCGAGGGCCTAAACTTTTGTCTAGAGAAAATGGCCTAGACTCCAGGTGGTTCAAAAGCATCCTTAGGGGGCATCCCTGAGCGTCATAGCGAGCGCAGTCGTATGAATTGTGGTCGATTATCATTTCGGTTACGCAGGAGTCGCATGTAGAGGTGTCCGCCATAGCGATGCGAAACCAGTACGCCTTTGTGAATGTGACACCCAACCAAAGGCGGCATAACAGCGTCGTATCAGAGCGGGAACTTCGCGATAGCAGCTGCAGCTTGAATGAAGGATCAAGTTTATATTCCCAACCAGGAAATGAAGCTGTCTCACCCATGTCTGTGATAGAGGCATCGGAACCACTCTGGTTCCCTCATGAGCTGAGCGTACTGAACCATCAGCTAACTGATTTCCAGTAGTGCTGGTATGTCCAGGCAGCCACAGATATATGATATCATGTTACAAGATACTGTCACTTGATGTTGTAGTAAATCGTCACATGGAATGATATGTATGCCAGCAGAGTTTGTTGCTATGAAAAGCACTTTACAATATGTATTTCGAGAGTGCTTATACAAGTGGGTCATATTCTGCGGTTCGTAGGCTGCGCTTCAAAGTTTCAAGTTTATTGTTCGAAAGATCATTCATGAGCACTTGGTGCATGAAATAAGAAAACTGGCGCCATCAGCACATCTTCCTTGGTTTTCTACGAAAAAAGGTGTCGCAGATGAATTAACGTATACCGTAATCCTCTTTATTGATTAATTGAAGACGCATGCATAGTTGGAAGAAGAAACTGTAGCTGACTCGTTTTAAATCGTGAACTCGTTTTAAATGAGTGATATTTATTGTTTTCGCAAACAGTAATTAAAAAGGAAACGTATTATCACCGTAGTTGTATTTTTTAATGTACGCAGTGTAAACATAACGTATTACATGTGTTTACAAATGTCAGGCTTTCGCAAAGTTGCCTAACGTGACCAAAATGAAGAAACATTTAATAGAAACATTATGTAACCCTACATACCCGAAATGCGGCATTTTGAATTTTCGCTAACATAAGTTGCAGCCCAAGCCTCTAAGAAAACTGTCATCGTGGGTCGAAGCTAAACTTAGCCTCGTCTATCGATATTACATGGCATTGTCATTTTTTCTAGTGGATAATAATATAACAGGTGACTCGCGTTCATATTCTGACAAATGCCTCAAAGCCACACTGCTTTGAATTTCGACTACTGAAAGCTGGCGTATAACCTGCTATCAGTGTGTAAAAACAAATCAAGTAAAAAAAAATACAGACAAAAAAACAAAATGCCAACGAAACCACGACACGTTTTCACTGCATTCGTCCGACTTTATGGGGTTGTTTAAGTCACGAAATTCACGAGAAGATCTCGACGGCAAAGAGATATCGGCAGGTACAGCCAGACACCTGTTCTATATGATAAGCAGGATTCACGTGGGCGTTCTCTTCAACAGAGATGGTTCTGTTTCGAATTTGCATATTGAAAGATTTCACTTTGATTCCACAAGACAGCAGGGGTGGGGTAGTCTCTTTGTTCGTGGCGAGAACCCTTCGCCAATTGCATCTTTTTTTTTCTTTCTTTTGCTTCCCTCGTGGCATTATTCCTTGAAAACTGACGGCACTTTTGAGGGCGCAGTTTTTTGGCATCAGAAGAGCGCGGCTGAATTTTTTGGGATGAGATAAAAGCAGACCTTATGAAGTGAAAAAGAAAACATAACATCACAAAAAAATTGTGGACCAGGAAACCCTGATGGGAGGCGAGGCAGCAGTGGTACGCGTGGCGTTGACCCGGATAAAACGGGCGTTGAGGCGGGTGCTGGAAGAACGGTTTCAAGCTAAACTCGGTGTAGCGTTTATTCGAGTAAACGTTTGTTTGAAACACAATGACATGGGAGGTGGGTTAGATTTTGTATAAGTTTCATCGCAAATTAACGAGCCGAATAAGTGTTTCCACTCCCCGGGCGGTCAAGCGTTGCGGGCGATAGAGACAGTGAAGCTAGAAAGAAGTGTGCAGTGAACGAGCGGAGGAGTCGGCAGTTGCGGGCGCTGCGGCGAGTGCGCTGTGTGTGATGGAGAGAGTGACGTCAGCCCGCACCTGCGAGGGAAGCGTGCTAGGAGAGCGTGACGTCAACGTGCAGCAGCCGAGTGATCTGCTTGGCAACGCTCCAACACCTTAGGCGAGGGGAGCGCGTTGCAACGCGTTCGTATGGACGCACGTACGTACAAGGACGCGGCGGGCGGCTTAAATAGCCGGTCGTCTAGTCCAGTGTCCTCAAAGAGGTGGTTCTTCACTTCCTTGAGAAAACTGGACTAGAGAACCGGCTATAGAAGCCGCCAGCCACGTCCTTGATCATGGACGCCATTTTTCTTCTCTCTTCTTCACATCTTTAATGCCCTCTTCTCCCCTCCCCCCCTACAGACGCTGAGCCGTGCTCCGAATTAGGGCTGCAGAATTGCGTCTTTTCCTTTCCTAAACCTCTCTCTCTTTCTCGTTACAAATCTGAGTCAATGAGCTACTTCGCATCTAAAAACTAGATGCACGAGGGAAGAAGGAGCACAAAAATAAAAAAAGAAACGCGTGTTTTAAAGCAAAAACAAAGAACTTAGTTGAATACGCCTGTGAGAGCCTATTTTCAGCATGGCCGAACAGTCACTCGTGGAATGTGCTCAATATTTTTTCGGAGTTTTCTCGGTGGTCTGTTTGAGAAGTTGGAATGCATCGCTTACTGCGCGCTAGCTTCTTTTTACAAGAAGGGCGCCATCTCTGCTTTCCAAGTAAGACGAGAAAAAAAATAAAGGAAAAAGCAGCCTCACTTTCCTCCAGTTGTTTATTTTTCTACACTGGGCACAAGGCGGCACAGAGCGTGCGTGTTGTCCCACGTGTCAAAAACTTTTTCGCGGGAGAAACGCCATACGGCTGTGCGGAGCAGGAATGTGCAAGTGAACATCGTTTCCGCGCTAGCCTCGTCTTTAGATAACACCTGAGTTCCTCTGTACACATCTGCATAGCTGGTTTGTGATTGTCAGCTCAGTAAAGTAGTAAAGAAATGAATAAGATTGTAAGAAACTAGTGACTGTGGGTAAGATGAACCAAAAGCTTGCACAACATTCCTCCATTCTACTGAGTTATGCAGAGTTTTGTGGCAGACGGATGAAAAAAAAACATAACAAAAACACTGCCGCAACTCACAGGGTGGTTGCATTCCACCAGCAAAAGCGATCAAGCAGTTCCATGCAGCGAATAGGTATGAACAATTTCGCCGACTGTTTTCGCGCAGCGGAAGTCGTTGGTGAAGGCCTAGCGTACGGTCGGAGACTAACCGGTCTTCGAACGCAACCGTGCTGCACTGAAGGAAGCTCAGGCTTGATGCCATGAAACGTGCATCATCAGCATCATCGTCATCATCAGCCTGATCACGCCTCTTGCGGGGCCGAGGCCTCTCCCATGTCTTTCAAATCAACCCGGTCCTGTGCTTTCTGAGACCACTTGAATCAGTGTGAAACATATGTGTCAATGTTTAGTAAATAGATGTTACTTTGCATGAGCTGCATTCAAATAGACAGTAGCTTTATTGTGCTGCTCATTCTAGACGGTAACTCTCAAAATGATTTATTTCTCGCATCACTTCAAAAAGTTTCGTATATTAGAGGTCAGATAAAACTTCCCGGAGCAGTAGCTGTCAACGCTGGTCGCATTGTTCGCCTCATCTTCGAGTAGAAGAGAACGCTTTGCAAGCGTAAAGTTGTGCCGTAGAAGTGGTGCGGAAATTGCGAGCAACCTGAAACTGCTTGACACGTTTTTTATGGGTGCGTTATACGATTACATGTGTCTGGTACTTGGTGGAGCTCGCCTACAGTTGATTGACAGCGCAGTAAAACACAGGAAAGCGGATAATGTGTAATGCAGATTACGAAAGTACGAACATCGATCGTTATGGTAAAGCACTCGAGAGACACAGGATATAGGGAAGAAAAATACCGGATGTAGGGAAGCGTTCGCAATGTCCTACGCAAGTCTTCGGAGTATGACGCTGCTTACGCAGATTTACATGTATACGTTTCAGTAATCTCTTCGCAAACATTCTCACGTAAGTGCGTTTCATGCCGGTTGCTCAAATATAGAAAACGAGTCAGCTATGCTTACTGTACAGTCAATTCCATTATTATTGCTTCCCTTCGAACGCTGAAAAACAGACTTCAATAACTGTTGCATGCAGCTTACCAACTTGGCATTCAGTGAAACCAAAACGATTGTGTTCTAATGATCAGTTAAGAACACTCGCGAAACTACGCTTATTCTTTGCTGTTCCCATGTACTTCCTTTTAACCTCCTTGATGGTCAAGAGGTTAAAGTGCAAGACTTGTGACCCGAAGGTCACGAGATTGAATACCTGTCATGGCGACCGTTTTTCAATAAGGCGAAATGCTCGAGGTGCATGTATTTGGATCAATTGTATAACGTGAACATGAGTGCACGTTAAACACCAGATGGTCAAAATTTCCGTTGCCGTCCACTGCGGCGTCCCTCATAATCATATCGTGGCTTTTTCGACTCAAGCCCCAGCAATGATTATCAATATATACTTGATCGTAACGGCAATCATCTGCCTTGGTTTCTTTCTGTCACTTACGTTTTCATCTTACTAGCACGAAAATGAACAGAAATGAGTGTCTTATGCCGATGAAACGTGAAGCGACGATGCTATAACCAGATCAGCCAGGATCTCGAACGACGATATAGTGTCCGCTGCTAATTTCCTTCGCAATAGCTTCCGGCCTGCTTCACATGCCGCTGAAATCAAGTCTGCTGTAGGTATATATAGTGCTACGAAACTACGTTCGCAATCTCTTCCTATCGTCCCTCCAACTTGTTTTTCATGTTTACTCTCTCGCGCAGTTTTTATTTTTCGTTGCTTTTCGCTGGAGTCTTCGTATCAAGCAACGGCGACTTCCATCTGCTCTGCAGAGGCGCCTGCCATGTACGGGCGCCGAGTGTTAATCAGTGTCGCGATGTAGTCCCCCGACGTTCAACGCGACATTTCATTGGCAGGGCTGTCTTCCAATAGCACTTCTCTGGGCGTTGAAAAACCAACAGAAAAGAAAACCATAGGGTCTTCCACATTTCCCACCCAATGAACAAAAGAAGAACACTGAAGGCTTCTTTCTGTATTGACCTTCTAAAAAGGTACAAATTTAGGAACTGGATTAATTACTCGACATTAAAAGTTGATATTTTTGTTCTTATACCTCCTTATTTTTATTCGTGTAGTAGTTGTAGGTGCAGTAGTGTAGCACCCGCTTTCTTTTCAAAAACAACATTCCGAGCCTTTGCTTGACAGAATACTATTGATCATATTGGACACCGCAAACATTCGTATGCGCTTTTTAACTTGACGCTTCACTATGAATTACGGTATCATAATCATGCTCAGTTGGCGGTTTGTCTTGCCCCGCCGCGGTGGTCTAGCGGCCAAGGTACTCGGCTGCTGATCCGCCGGTCACTGGGTTCGAATCCCGGCTGCGGCGGCTGCATTTCCGATGGAGGCGGAAATGTTGTAGGCCCGTGTGCTCAGATTTGCGTGCGTGTTAAAGAACCCCAGGGGGTCGGAATTTCCGGAGCCCTCCACTACAGCCTCTCTCATATTCATATGGTGGTTTCGGGACGTTAAACTCCACATATCAATCATCAATCAAATGGCGGTTTGTCTTGAAGTCGTGTTATAGTGACGATGAAGCAACGCCGTGTGCACTACAGACTAATTTACAGACACGTTTTGGATGCCAGCCTTGTTGTGCCACCTTGCCATTTTTCTTATGTTTGACAGATAAACGAAGAGTGCTACGGTGGACATATGGTGCAGTAAAACTGGCTAGCTTGGTAGCTGTCAACGTTTCATGCATTATCGCTATACGAAAAAAAAAAAACCCTCTAAAACATTCGTTTAACAGTTAGCCCAAAGTTGCGGAGCCTGTATATATATGTTTAAGTGAAATCGTTTTCTGCTACTTTCCAACCTTGTGTCTGATCCCCGATGAAGCAGTTTTCACAAGATGCACGTGAGTATGATATGTGGCGTTTTAACTTCCCGAAAAACACCATATGATTATGAGATACGCTGTAGTGGAGGGTTCTGGCTTTAACGTGCACCCAAATCTGAGCACACGGGTCCTACAGCCTTTCCCACCTCCATCGGAAATGCAGCCGCCGCAGCCGGGATTCGATCCCGCGACTTCGCGGGTCAGCATGCCGAGTACCTTACCCACTAGACCACTATAGTGGGGTGATTCTCATGAGTAAAATTATAGGACATTGGTAGGGCTACTGACGTATGAAACATTAGGAGTGAATTATCTACAAATGTTGGATTGGGTTATAATGCACAACTTGTAATTTTGTACCTCGCTTAACTGTTCTACGACCGGTTTGACGGAAGCGATTGCACTCGTAATGAACTACTCGGTTTATAAACATGAAGGTCAGAGAGAAAAGTATGTAATGAGAAAGAGCACGGGGAAGAGGAGGGGGGGAGAAGAATATGGGTTCTTCTCAAAGTATCCCGGTTTAAGCACGGGTGTGGCTACATTGCACCCATTTCTCTTATTATCAATCTTGTAAATTGTTTCATCTGATCGTTGGCGTGACGACACAAAGGTTATTATCTATCGCGGTTGGCTATAATAATGACCTGTGAAAAGCCATCAAAGCGGCCACCTATAGAGCCTATCAAATATTAATGCACAACACTTAAGGCCCCCAACAAGCGGTACGTGCGATACCTATCACGTAGCAGTGAAAAAGAAAACTGCAGGAATAGGACAAGAAAAACTAAATATTTTTTTTTCTTTTACGGACAAATATTATGAATGTCGAAAGTGATGTTATTCTTTTAGCTTTATGCGGAGACTCACTGCAAAATAAACAAAGGAAATTAAGAACGTACCGACTGTTTAGAACTGGGTTTATTGGATTTTATGCTAATCTTAAGGCCTTGCATTTTGTGCAGCACAACCCAAAAATAACAACATTTACTGATTAGTGGATTCCTATACGAATAAATGCCTTTATTTCCACTCATTTCTTGCTGCATTTGACTTGAAGAGCACCGTGTTATCTGCAAAATTACATGATGCCTCACGGCTAACTTATAGGTATTTCGAACCGAACGAAAGCGCTCAGCACTTTCAAGAAGCGGTCAATACAAATCTGGTTTTTTACTGCAGTTTGCAATGTAATATGACACAATTTCATATTTTGATTCAGTTGTATTACGAGGACTAATTGTGTCATTAAGGTTCAAATGCCATTACCGCAAGACCTTCATCTAGTACTATGTACATGCTAATCTCCTCGCCTTTGTTCGATTATATGAAGTGAAAGCCAATAGAACAGTTTGATAAAAGTTCATCATAGTACACTTTGAAATGTGAATATTGTTCACACCAATATATTAGACGATTTGTATGCAAATAGGACGCAAATTACAAAGGGGGGAACTTATAGGTTGTTTTAGGCGTAAAAAATGAAGTTCTGTGGTTATGTCTATACGTTGACATAGCAAATGTATTGAAGTACAATTTATGCATTAGCTACGCGTCCATCACTTCCATAAATCAGCGGACAAATAGCTTATTTTCTCATCCGCATCATCATTTAATAAGAGCACCCATCATTTCAAAGCTATTTTTATGCCCTCAGTGTTCCCTTTTTATTTATCGCCTAGAGCTCAACGATATAAAACTTTTGTTAAAGTCATAACAACAAAAACACTACAAATTTCAGGCTAATTTTTTTAAGTCAAGTGGCGCATCATAAAAAAAAAATGTTTTGTATAGCGTTTTCGAACTTAAGGTCACGCAGCAATGCGTGTGGAAACTTCTCGATTGTTTCAGAGATTACTCGCAGGACGCGACGGACCAAGTTTATTCGTGAGCTTACGCTGAGAATCTGTGACGACGCTGCAAGGTTCAATCACTGGTGCATTAAAGAAGGCCTGTTCCGCCACTGATCAGATTACCAACGAGCGAGATCTGTGCTTGCCGTTTTCGTTGCAGCTTTAGAGTCGATTTTTTGTTTGTGTGTGTAGATGCAGATGTACATCCTGATTTTTGGCCGGCACCCAGTCTGGGAGGATTTGTCGAGAATTGGGTAGCGTAGAAAGAATGTTTAAAAACTGGAAAGACATTGATTTGTTGTAGTTCTTCACTGGCACATGTTCACCCATAAAGTGTATCATCTAGCTTTCTTGACCGTCACTACAAAGTGATAATATAAAATATAAAAGAAAGCTGGCATGCAGCTCAGGAACGAGCATTTCAGGCGCCTCTAAAACAAAAGCAGTCTCATACCACGTCCTCTTTACATGTTAGTAAAAAAAGTGATACAAGTAAAGCGTTGTTTGACGAAGAAGCCTACCTTCATCGTGTTCATCCTTCTCTAGACGGACGCATTCTTCCTCGGTCAGTTGGTAGTGAACAATTGTAGTGTCCACGTCCCACAACAGCTGCGTGGACGTCGATGCAGCAGCTGTGCTTCCACTTGTCACATCGGCACTCGGTACCTGCATCACTTGTCACAGAAGTGGAAAAGTCAAAGTCGTCAGGTATCTTCATCAACCTCACCATGACTCGAAACTTCTTTGCTCCTCGTTCGAACGTCTAACAGAAGGGTCGTAAATATCGAGGAGCTAAAAAGAAAGTTGACGAATTTCACTTTCCAACCTTCTTTTTTTTGCTTGTTTGTTTAAGGTGGATAAGAGAATCGGAGAACGTGACCGGTTGTCAATCAGTGGTGCGCTGTCGGGCTGTAGCAGTGAAAGCCACACGGTAGCATCGGAGGCGCGCGTCCGAGTACAAGCTCTCAGCTCGGTTCCGCGAAAGGCTCTAACCCGCGCGCAAGAGTTTAACTCGAGAGTCGGTCCCGCGCGCGCTGGTGCGCGCGCCACGTGGTTTGCGAGGTCACGTGAAGTACCATGTGACCACGCATAGCGTCCAATCAGCGCTTCGCTTCTTTTTTTTTTTTTCTCGTCCCTACCACCACCGTCGCACCTCGTGCGCGATTTTGATGTCGGTGCGCGGCCGCTGCCGCCGCTCGGTTTCGCCCCGGTTCTTTTTGTTGTTCGCGTGCATGGTCCTCGAGGTGCGAAGGAAAAAAGAACATAAAGAATTCGCCTCTGCCGCGCCACTGATGCTTCGTGGTGCGTCTAGAAGCCCGACGGCAAAGCCACCTGACGAACAGGAGAGGAAAGAAAATTGTTGGCCCGAAGTGCGTACCTGCCGGCAATCTCTCGACCGAAGTTTTGGAGATTCCCTGTCCTGGTCGACCTCCTCTTTCTCCTCTGTGCGTTCGATTGTTGCGCCTCGGAGGATTTATATATATGTGTGTTCGTTCATGCTGCCCGATGACAAGATTACCGAGTTAATCAGTGCCGCACGGCGCTTTGTGTTTTGTCACCTGTCCGCACCTTCCTTCCCCTTGGGTGTTGGCTCCGGTGTTCTCATCGGCGGACTGATATTATCAACACGTACACGCCGAGCATAAATAAAACGATAAAAACCTTCTTTTGCGTTAGTCCAAACACCAGTGAGGTCACTTTTTGTGGGGAAAACAATGAAAAAAAAAACAGACGTGATGACATTGCGCAGCTGTTCCATCTTTGCTTTTCTGTATTCCAGTCAAGTTACAAATTCATAACGGTAATGCGGTAAGAGCAATCAGCGCTGACAACCCACAATTTCCAGAAAGACAAACGCTAGAGTCGCAGTCACCCATGAGGGCGAACAACAATTCCGCAAAAGTAGGTGAATAAAATACAGTACCCATACCACAGAATAAGCAACATCAACACCGTGTTACTGCATTCTCTGTTAATCTATCCCCATATTTGCTAGCTTTACAGCCGCCGTATATGTCGCCTTACTTCAGTCATTACACGGTCCGCCAAAATAGAGATGCTGCGATGTTGAACGAGAGCCGGGTGCATGGGTCGGCAAAACTTGTGGAACTCACTCAGAGTCACTCATCAACTATATTTTGCACTTTTGACTCACTCGGGCTGAGTCTCACGAAAATTTTTCTCAGCTATATAGACTCACCCGGACTCACACTTACGAAAATTCTGTCGAACACGATTCACTCGTGCTCAACCTTACCAAAAAATTACTGGCCCGGACTCGCTCTGACTCACGCTTAAGGCTAGGCTTGAGTTTGAACGAACACGAGTGAATGGACTCATGAGTCCGTTACCGTAGAAAAAGCTTCTTTAATAATGGTGTCAATTTAGACTGATTTATCAGCGCAAAAAAGACGGGACATTTAGAAAGACCCATGCACAGCGCAGCGCTCTGTCTGTCTGTCTGTCTGTCTCTCTGTGTGTGTGTGTGTGTGTGTTTGTGTGTTTGTGTTTGTGTGTGTGTGTGTGTGTGCGTGTGCGTGTGTGTGTGTGTGTTTTTAAATGTCCCGTCTTTTTATTTGCGCTGATAAATCAGTCTAAATAATCATGAACCAACTCGCCCAAGCAACAGTTTGAATGGTGTCGACGCTTATTTAACACCAATATCTCACGTAATCGGGGCTCTTCTTGGTGCCGTTTGGTGGTATCTTCGAATACGAGTTCTACGTGCTTGTAAACAATTAAGGACATTTTTCTTCGAAGAGATAACATACAATATATTTGTCAAGGACTTCGCTGGAAGAGTTGGTGGTGGTGGTGAAAGGGGAAAAGGGGGGAATCAAGGCACTTCTCTATCAATAAATATTGAAATGCTGTACCAACGACAGCCTTTTGGAGCACCTGTGAGTTGACGTTAGTGTACAGGTGAATCCAGATAAAGATTATAGTAATGCTGAAGATACAGAGAGGAGGCCATGTGTCAGGCTAACGTTTAAAGAATAGCTACACTTGTTAGGGACTTGTAGAACTTTATTCCGGTCTTCTTATAAGAAACTTCGAAATCGCTGTCCTAAAGCGAGTCATGACAAGTACAGCTGAGAAAGCTGCAGGCACTTTTTTACAGTAGATCCGTTTCGTAATCCACAACTGCACTTTCTTGCTCATTCACCCAACTAATGGCAGCAGCTGTCGTGCTTGATGTGGAGCCGAAGTCCTAGCTGCCCGGGATGGCTCGGGACTTGTCTTTTATGCGCGTTTATATCACCAGAGTCCATTCTACGTTTTCCACGCCATAACGGAAGGAAACTGTGCTGAACACGCCCTTCGCAGTAAGCCGCTAATTGCAATTCAGTGCGAAATCTGTATAGAAGGAAACCTTACTTAACAGTTACGAAAAGGATCTATAATGCATTCAAATTCAAAAGGCTCTATAATGCATGAATCCGGGATGTTCCAATAAACAGCGTAGATTTAAAGAAAAAAATTACGGCATATTCACGGGGTGAATGATGATGAATGGGCGAAGCTCCGGAGGGATTCATCGGTAAACTGTGAATCTTCCGTGTAATTCGCCCAGTCGATCATCATGTAAAGACGTGAGAAACGCTGTGTGTGTATATACACAAATCAACTTTTATTTGTTCTTAGACGATGGATGGCTTGCGATGTCCCTTGCCTCGCGCGCTCGCACATCGGGATTCTGTCTGCGAGCGCGCGCTGCTGCCGCCTTGCGCTCTCTCCGCTGTGCAGCCTTATCCATCCGGCGACTCCGAGCGCGCGCCAACAGCGAACGGATTTTATTACAACGCTCCCCCTAGCGTACGTCGCCGCACTAAATCGAACTATTGCCTTCAACCAATGACACGCGCCATATGTGACATCATTCCTATTTTATAAGATCTCGCGTCTTTCATCAACTACAAGTACCGCTTTCTAGTTTATAACATCTTGCATCTTTTCATCATCAGCTACAAGTACCACCATCTAGTAAACACTACAAGAACTAAATGAGAGGTGGCTACATACAGGAGACGGTACCGCCATCTAGTGAACACTGCAAGAACTAAACTAGAGGTGGCTACATACAGGGGACGGTACCGCCACCTAGTGAACACTGCAAGAACTAAACTAGAGGTGGCTACATACAGGCTACAGGGGACGCACAGCCCACGCCCTAAGGAGCTTCGCCCCTAAAAAGCTTGCAGCATATCCACGGAGCGAATGACGATGAGTGGGGCTGAGCTTCCATCGGTCCGCTCGTTCTTCCTTCCGACCGTCCATGCGTCCGTCCCTGCGTTCGTCCACGCGTCCGTCTATACGTCCATCCGTTTGTCCGTACGTGCTTCAGGTCGTCTGTGCGTCAAACAGACAGACAGACGACGGACGGACGTGGCCGGCGGATGATTCACGGTTTGCCAATAAAACCCTCCGCAGCATCACCCCACTCATCACCATTCACTCCACGGATATGCTGTGAGGTGGTTACTACATACATGCATACATACAGGTGACGACCGACCCACGCCTTGAGGAGCTTCGCCCCTAAAACTTACCTTTACTGTATCACAAAAACGTGCCGTAATAGCCGCTTCGTTTAGATGAGTCAGCCACAATTGATTGCTGGTAAGTACTGTCTAGCTAGGACTTGCCTTTGATGAAATAAATAATTGGAAAACCCTTGCAGGAACCTTCAGATATCTAGTGCCTGGCTAGAAAGTTCCTCATCCCAACACTCCACTTTTAATAATTATTCATTCCCAAAGTCGGGGCATGGCTTAGAGGTGAATGGATTCTCCCATTAAGCTGCATTAAGCATCACTTCTAGAGGCTGTTATCGCGCATGTTCATTTTATTGCCAATTTAATTTTTTTGAAAGCCTAAGAGATTCCCATTGTCATCCTCTTGTAAGTATGCCGTAATGACATCTGTAAATACTAGATATGTGCGAATAATTAACTTCGAATTGATTTCGAAGTGATAGTGATTTGGTCGAAAAATTCGAATCCGATAGCTTAAACAGTAAATAACAAAGAGCATATAAGCAGGTATAACAACTTTTAAGCTGAACGAAATTATCTATGCGAAAATATGTTCATTTATCCTTGAAGAGGGGTTTCGCGGGAGTGTCGTTTTTCCTTGGTTGAATGTATTAACATAGCATCTTTACCTTTGCTGCAGGAAAACCATCTTTGCAGGGGGTTGCACAAGATATACCATCCGCATATTCGTTTATTTCGAATACTTCGAAATTCCGAATGATTTAAATTCACCTCGAAATCAATAGGAACAATTGATACTAGTTCGAATATTCGGAGTGCCAGAAGATTCGCACAAGCCTATCGAATACACAAGGCCAATCGCAAGTTCAGTTCATCTTGAATTTCTTGCGCGTGCGCGTTTTAGTAGGGCGATTTCGAATTGGGTGACGAACGGCATCGTTCCCGTGCCACGGCAGTACTACGTATCGGTGCGACGTGCTTGTTGACGCGGTCTTCGTACTGGAAGGTAGCGATGACAAAGGTAAAGTCGTCGTCGTCGAACGAAGTTGTCTGGGCGTGTAGCGACTCTTTGTCCAAGGAGTGACGTCTGCGTCAGACAAAAAGGAAATATAAGCAAGCAATGTTCATGTAAAAACTAATCTAAATGTGCCTTTCAAATGTAATGAAATTGCACGAAAGGTGCATCCCTGAAATATTAGTGAGCGTACTGTACAAGTGCAGATTAATAGTATAACAATGCGTTTACTAATGTAGTGAAGAAGAGGCCTCAGCGGTATTTCTCGGCGCCTCAGGGGCATCGCCATCAGCATAAGCTCGTGCTTGCTGCGCTTGGCCGGACGCTGCTGACTGCTTCGCCTTCTGCGTTCTGCTCTGCAAATAAACCCTGTCACAAGTGGTGGAGGTGCTGGGTAGCTTTCCTTGAGCGTGGCTTACGTGTGCCCACATACTACATACATACATACATACATACATACATACATACATACATAAATACATACATACATACATACATACATACATACATACATACATACATACATACATACATACATACATACATACATACATACATACATACATACATACATACATACATACATACATACATACACACACACACACACATACATACATACATACATACATACATACATACATACAAAGTGACAATTATGATAAATATGCAATCCGTATCGTACAAGTATAATGGAATGGAATGAAAAAACTTTATTTTCGTACAAGTATAATCCACATAAAATTTATTGTTGTGCTTTGTGAACAAGAAAAAAATAACGCCGCTAGCGCTAGCAAGCCTAAAGGAAGTGCCAAGCTGTGTGGCCTTCTTTGTGCCTCTTTATTTTCCTAAATCTTTCACAATCAATTTGTTACCTTTCCTCTCTTCACTCTATTTTGATAAGGCTCTTTCAACTGTCTGTTTCTACTTCTTTCTTCTCGGATGTATTATTTTCTCTTTCTTTCTTTAAGTTTTCTTCTTGTCTATATCTTTCGTTCTCTCTCAATTATTTTCTCTACAGTGTCTATGTTTCTCTTTTTCGTTCTTTCTTTTCAGTTATCTTTCTCCGTTTCTATCTATGCCAGGCTTTACTTTCTCTTCTTCATTTTTATCCTGCTTTCTTCTAATTCCAATCCACTTTCTACACTATACGATGCAAAGTCAAGTTTTGCTCTGCTAGTGTGCTTGGAGAGCCAAGTGGTTGCGATGCTCATCTTCTAAACGTGGGTACGTGAGTTCGACTCCAGCCTGTACCTGACTTTTCGTTTTCTTTGTATCTGCTTCTCTCCCTCTGCCTTCGTACTTTTTTTTCTGCCCATCCAAATTATTACGTTTTCCCGCAGCAAAAAAAAAAAAAAATGGCGCCGTGCGAGATTGCGTGGTGGGTGCACATGTTCGAAGATCGACGCAGATGAACAGGTTGAAGAGAGAGCGCACCGGCCGAATTATTTCGTTGCACGCGCTAAAAATGACGACATAAGGAAAAGCGTTGCAGATCGGCTGTAAAAAGTTTTGAGAAAGAAACATATGCAGAATATCATTACCATAAAAACAACTACGCCCACAAAAAAAAAGACTATACCAGGCAAGGAAGAAGTAATTCAAAAAATGAACTTCAAAAACATACGTTACACGCAAACATAACAGAAAAAACTAAATTCATGGACCATCAACTGGCCTACACCGACACTCTCCTAAGTTCAAACAATGAATATAAACAAAAGCTTAGAATCTCATTTTTCTTGCACCGAATAAAAAGCAGCCGTAAAGAACATCTTTACTAATTGTACGTCTGCGGCTTTCTACAAAGAGCTGTACAAGTTGTTTTTTTTTCAGAATTCATATAGCAGAATTTTTTTTTTTATATTTAAGTGAAGTTGGTCCAGTGGTAGTTTGAAAAATGCCCTTGCGCGTCCAACAGAAAAATCGGAGTTACAAATGAGCTTAAATTGCCTCTTAAGCCCTTTTCGCCTGATATTTCACTGCTTTGGCGAAAAGACGTTTTACCAGTTTTACTTGCAGATGATACAGCCATGCAGCAGTCGAGAAAAACGCAGCTCAAAAAAATTAAAAAATAAAGCAAGCAAGAAAGCGTTTGTTGAGATGGGCACAAACAGAAGCGAAGCGCAAACCGATATAGAACAATTAAAAGTTAATCATGCTCTTGGACTCGAAATAGGGCCTACAAACGCTAAGTGCTACCTCCTTCGGAAAAACGCATGTAAAAAAGAACGAATTGCCGATTTGGAACAGAAGGCGACAGGGTTAAGCTTGGAAGTTGGCGCTCTTGAACGTGCTCCTTCGACACTCTCCGGGTGTTTGCGTAAGAATCTTTTTTGAAAATCAAAGCAAACCGTTGTTCCACTTTAGGGTTTAGCTTGTGGTGCAGAAAAAAATACGACGCTGTGGTTGAGCATAAAAAGAACCCACGACGGCTGACTTCAAAATTCCGTGTATTAGTTGGCTTGTGTTTTGGTCGCAATGGCCCTCATCGATGCGACTAAAGCGCAACGTAATACCGTTGCTAGAAGTGTGACCGTGTGTGCTTGCTCGTACTCAGATGTATGTATGTATGTATGTATGTATGTATGTATGTATGTATGTATGTATGTATGTATGTATGTATGTATGTATGTATGTATGTATGTATGTATGTATGTATGTATGTATGTATGTATGTATGTATGTATGTATGTATGTATGTATGTATGTATGTATGTATGTATGTATGTATGTATGTATGTATGTATGTATGTACTGTGTTACGTACGTTGAAGTGTACCTACGTGAACCTATCTCAGTAATCATGCGTATGCCATGAATTATTACTAAAGCACATCCCGGCTGTGGCGGCTGCATTTCCGATGGAGGCGGAAATGTTGTAGACCCGTGTACTCAGATTTGGGTGCACGTGAAAAAACCCCAGGTGGTCAAAATTTCCGGAGCCCTCCACTACGGCGTCTCTCATAATCAAACGGTGGTTTTGGGACGTTAAACCCCACATATCAATCAATAATACTAAAACACGTGTATTTACGGCGACAACTTTCTAATTAAGAAGCTTGCTTGCCTCTACACATTACGCGTGAAAGTATTTTTTGGCCACAATTTTAACACGTAATCTGCAGATTGTTTGAAAAACACCCACCTTTTATTTATACACAAAAGTGAGACGTGAAAGACTGACGAACTACAGACTGACCCGTGTACAAAATATTCACAAACGTCAAATTGAATACGAGAAGTTCCACACTTCACTTCAATGACTTCAGGAACGAGTGGCATCAGAAAGAGTCTTCTACCATGGGTCACCCTCACGCTATTGATTATACAATTTGACATGTTCGAAATATAGCGAGATAAAGGTGAAGCAGTGTTGTCGACGTGCGTGAACGTCTTTTAGGGAGACACTGTCGGCTCTCTCTGCGTCTTCGAACTAAACAACCCACTTTTGCAATGTAACAGTAGCTGAATACTCGTTTGTGCAAGCTTACTTGAAAATAAGGAAAATTTTTTCGAACAGCATATTACATGGAATGCATTGTTTAATTTAGGATATTGGAATAAACGTCAGCTTTCAGTATGTTAAAAGATAAATGTTGATGCAGGACTCTGGTCGTTTGGGAAATGTCATCAGCAAAAGCACCTAATATGACGCATGGTATTTATCCGGGCTGGAGTTTTACGTTCGTGCTTTTCTTATTAAGAGTAAGTGCATAAAAGATATCTGGGTCGGCAATACGTACAAGTTTATTCATTTGCGTCCTGGCATCACAGCTTAGCGCAGTATCTGCAGCACTGATGATGCCGTTCTATTGAGCAATGTTAAAGTGGAATTCATCACGGAATTCAAAACCACGCTGAACTCTTGAAGCAAGAACACGGAAATCGCATGTGCGATTGCGTTATGTCCCTGTCAGAACCTTGCTGATGTATACGGCTAAGCGAAACGCCACATTCAGATAAGAATTTCACGTAGGCGACAGACAATAATATTTAGATTTATGGGCGAATAATCATGGGCTTTTTCACGAAGTCTTCCACCGTTTTGTGTGTGGCTCATGAACCGCGGAGTTAATCTGTAATTGATTGATATGCGAGTTTAACGTCCCAAAACAACCATATGATTATGAAAGATGCCGTAGTTGGGGGCCCTCAAAATTTCGACCCCCTGGATTATTTTAACGTGTACCCTCATTTCAGCACACGGGCCTACAGCATAAATCTGTAAAGGCACCATCATGCGCATGAGTCTACTTGACACTGTTCATTTATTTGATAAAGACACAAACAAGCAATGTTAACAGCGTAAGCTGGCTTCACCCATAAGCGTATGCAAAATGACGTACGGCAGTAGTGGGAAACCTCCGAACGCCTGCTCGTATATCGCGCGTACGTCTGCGCGCATAAAAAGACAGGAAAGAAAACAATAAAGTTACTTTGGGCTACATCAGCACGTTATCGCGCGGCAATACATGATCATTAGTAAACTGACTCGCATGTTGTAGCGTAGTCACCCCACGCTGATAATTATCTCACTCGACAGAGGGTAAAGCCTAGCGATCAGGAGAAATAGAAATTGGACGACGTGATATGCAATCGCCTTAACGAATCTAATTTTTCATGGTGAGACAAATGAGTCCGTAATCTCAGATTGTCTAGGCACGCATCTCCTGCGTGCCATGGACAGCCTATATGACGTAGCGTGAGCGCGTGTCGTTTTTAATGTCTCATCGTCGTACTAAGGCGGCTGTCATCGGGAACAATGGGGTGATAAACGAGACGCTCGTAGTGTGCCTTAGCCAATTCACGATGTGTTTAGTGCGTAACTATTTAGGGCTGTCGCTGTTCGTTTGTACGTAAGAGTATTGATGTTGGTTTGTAAAGGAGAATCATTTGTGCAGACATACGATGTTTATAATACCTAGGCCACAACTCTCATTTTTCACGTAATTCACGTATATTTACATATATCTCCTTTTTTATGTGACCAACGTTCAGTTTGCTAATAAATAACCTATTCTACCACGTTGCTTGACCTGACACTTCATATCTTTCTGGCATATCTCTGCAGGCTTATGTTTCATGAGTGGTGCTGGTCGTTTGCGTCTGCGTTCCCAGTCTCTGGTTGCCTTTCTCAGTCGTTAACGGAACATTTACGAGGACGTGTCGACAGCACCCTCAGCCCCCCTCCCTCCATTTTATTGCTTAGTTATTAGCTTTAACTTTATCGTAGGAGGTCTTTTTCACGCTCCACTGACCAGCTATATAGCTGCGCTGGAGTAATTCACTTGCGATTGTATTGTCACCTGGTCATGGTCACCACACTGTATCGGTAATCAAGGGCACAAGTGAATAGCCTGACCTTGAGTTACTTAAATAGACTTTTCTGAGCAGTAAGTCATAATAACTTTGTTCATTAAAACAGTGGTATCTATTTTGACTTCAAGCGCTCACCTTGTGAGAAATTGTTGTGACACGCATATGGCAGATATTCTGAGGAACTAGCCGTACAATGCTTAGGGCATTAAAGAAAGCGCTGTGATCTTAAATAGTCACTTCGTATGCTAGAACAAATGCAAAAGCGAAAGAGTGTACCACCTATACAATGTAGCGTCAAACTGAGCCAGTTTGATATATGGAACGATCTACTTTCAGCGCTTCAGCAGGACATCGATACCGCTGTTCTTTTCCCCTTTGGTCTGTTTTCTTTTAGCTATTCCTTTGTTCTAGAAATCTACGGAAACACATTACGTTTGTTATTTATCTGTTGGTACAAAAGGGTCTGCAAGTTCTTACAAATGCAGCAAGAACTGAATATAGTAAGACTTGTGAACGTATGCTCCTTCGAAGTTGTTCAAATAAGGGAAGTTTGATTTGATCTATCTATCTATCTATCTATCTATCTATCTATCTATCTATCTATCTATCTATCTATCTATCTATCTATCTCTATCTATCTATCTATCTATTCATCCATCCATCATCCATCTATCCGTCCGCCATCCATCCATCCATCCATCCATCCATCCATCACATCCATCCATCCATCCATCCATCCATCCGTCCGTCCGTCCGTCTCCGTCCGTCCGTCCGTCTGTCCGTCCGTCCCGTCCGTCCGTCCGTACCGTCTGTCCGTCCGTCCGTCCGTCCGTCCGTCCGTCCGTCCGTCTATCTATCTACTCTATCTATCTACTCTATACTATCTATCGATCTCTATCTATCTATCTATATATCTATCTATCTATCTATCTATCTATATGTCTGTCTGTCTGTCTGTCTGTCTGTCTGTCTGTCTGTCTGTCTGTCTGTCTGTCCATCCGTGCCATTTTGTCGGTCCCTCGGACACTTCTTCAAACAGTGCCAAAGTGATTTAAAAACTGAATGGAGCAACAGCACTCGAGCTCCACCTACATATTCACCTTAAAAAAAGAATAGGTTACTATTGCCCTTACTCATGAATGCCTTTTCGTGGGTCAGGGTGGCCGGAGTTGCTGGCACTTCGTGCGCCGCGGGTAGATGTCAGCGGCGCGGTCACATCTGTGACGGTTACGACAGGATCGTCGGTGACCGCGTTTCTTTTGAGGCCGCACAGTTCGCCCTGCACTTCGTAGTCTGGTCCGCAGACGCAACGCCCACCGACGCAGAAGAAGCCAACCCCTCGGCATGGGTTGCGGAAGCTGCAGCTGGCGTTCAGGTAGACGGCTGAAAAGTTGCACGGCGATGGAAAAGCTTGCAAGATGATGATCTACGTCACGTCACATCAGGTTTAGCATGATAGCGTAAACCAGAAAGCTCCTTTTCTCGCTTATTGAAGGTGGAGTGAGGCTTTCTGAAGCCAGAACTTACGGAAACTATTTTCTAGAAAAGAAAAATTAAAAAAGTAGGCAGATAACGCCTGCCTAGGGGTCCCACCTTTTTGAAATAAATTACTTCACAATAATAGACGTTATTGTAGAATGAATTACTTCTTACTCTACACTGTTGTCAAAGTGGCCTGGGTGAAATGAAGGTTACGCAAAAACAACACAAAGACGCCGAAGACATGGGTGAGTGTTCGTACTTGTTTTCCATGTCCCTCTTTAGCTTGTGTGCGGCCGTCGTTCCTTTCAAGTACGAACCAACTGACCGGTCGTATGACCTCACAAATATCCGTGACAGATAAATGTACTGGCCAGCTTGCACGCATTCCGAGCACACACACACACACACACACAGGTGTGTGTGTGTGTGTGTGTGTGTGTGTGTGTGTGTGTGTGTGTGTGTGTGTGTGTGTGTGTGTGTGTGTGTGTGTGTGTGTGTGTGTGTGTGTGTGTGTGTCTGTGTCTGTGTCTGTTGATGCAAACGAGGAAGGGGGTTCAGGAGGTTGCCACCCCGGCTATGGCGAAGAACTCTCGTGAAGCTTCTTACTCGCAAAATCAGACGTATTATTTACAAGAGCTAACAAACTAAGCGTAGATACGCGCCTTTTCATGAGACACGAAAGGACCGGAAAGAGACCTCTGGTCCATGCATGTGCTTCTAATCAAGCGTCTTTCGCAGGACGTGAACTGCGTGCAATGTGCATTCGTTTTGAGCCAAGGTGAGTGAGCTTTCCCGTAGTGGTGCTTGTTAGTGGAGAGTAAAGCTTGAACGCCGCAGAGCCATCTAGTGGACGCTCGAGTAATAGCGGCCGGCTATGACGCGACAACGGACAAGCTTCAACCTTAAGGAGCTTAGCCCCTAAAGAGTTCACTGAAAGATGTCGCTGAAAGTGGGAACGCCGGAGCGGGCTTCTGTATAAAACAAGACATGGTTCGAAAAGAAACCTGCTGGAAAGTTTACAGGAGAGACGGTAGACAGTAAAACTTGCGTTGGGTCTAGTTGGTACATAGCACAAAAAAAAAAAAGTCTAAGTTTTAGACTTTAGGGAGACGGTAGACAGGAACGTGAGATACGTATAGCACGTCTAGGACCTTAATAAAATTGATTTTGGGGGTATTTATATAAATTGATTTTTGGGGATTGATATTTGGGGTATTTACGTCCCAAAATCAGCATATGATTATGAGAGACACCGTAGGAAAGGGCTCCGGAAATTTCGACCACCTGGGGTTCTTTTGTGCGCGCTCAAATCTGAGCACACGGGCCTACAACATTTCCGCCTCCACCGGAAATGCAGCCGCCGCAGCCGGGATTCGATCCAGCGACCTGCGGGTCAGCAGCCGAGTACCTTAGCCACCTGAAGATCACCGCGGCGGGGCGACTTAATAAATATGAAGTACACAAAAAACAGTAGAAATTATGAGCAGACAGATGTAAACACACTTCTATTTTATCTCTTAGCACGTTCCCTGTACACAAATGCCATATGAGAATGCTACATCTAACATTTGCGGCACACATGTTCGAGTGCCGGACCAGCACAAACAGACACAAGCATTAGCTTAACCTTGTACTTTATGCGGGCCGCATATTAACAACCACGCGCTGCTTGAGTCGACAGCTTCGCAGTCTTGGTATCGAGGACAGTCGCACGGGTTCCCTTGTGTACGGTCAGGTAGTCAGTCTTGATATAATGAAGAAGGTGCGATTTTTTTATCTCTCAAGAAATCTTAGACTCCTTTTCAAAAGAAGTAACCGAATGCAATTGTTTTTTTTTTCATTTCACATTGTAACTGATTACATTGATCAATTATTGTTCTAGGAAAGTGTAGTGAAGTTTTTGAGTTCTAAGTTAGCATGAGTACTGATTGTTGGTGTTTGACGTCCCGAAATCACGCCATGATTATAAAAGACGCTGTACAGTGAAGGGCTCCTGAAACTTTGACCACCTGAGGTTCTTTCATCACCATCATATTAATCATCATCAACATCATCATCAGCCTGACTACGTCTACTGCAGGACGAAGGCCTCTCCCATGTTACGCTTGCTGCAGCCAGTTTATACCAACCAACTTCTTAATCTCATCTGCCCACCTAACTTTCGGTCTCCCCCGCCCCCTAACCCACTTGCCTTCTTCGGGAATCCAGTTAGCTGCCCTTAATCCTGTCTAGGTGCTACCTGCCCGGCCTATGTCCATTTTTTCTTCTTGATTTCAACTATGATATCCTTAATCCCGGTTTGTTCCATAGTCCAATTTGCTCTCATCTTGTCTCTTAATGTTACACCTACCATTTTTCTTTCCAATGCTCGCTGCGTCGCCCTTAATTTAAGCTGAACCCTCTTTGTAAGTCTCCAGGTTTAAGCTCTGTAGCTAAGTACCGGCAAAATGCAGCTGTTATATACTTTCCTCTTGAGAGATAGTGGCAATCTACATGTCATGATTTCAGAGTGCTTGCCAAGTGTGTTCCACCCCATTCTTATTCTTCTAGTTACTTCAATCTCGTGGTTTGGCTCCGCGATTACTGTATACCTGTGCTAAGTAGACATAGTCTTGTACATCTTCAAGGGCACTGCTAACTATCTCGAAGCGCTGCTCTCTTCCGAGGTTGTTGTACATACTTTCGTTTTCTAACGAGTACCTAAATCTAGATACAAGGGCCTCAAAATTATTGACCTCTATCAAAAATGCGGTGGTCATGATCCCGCAAGCTTCGGGTGAAGTCTATATACCGAACCAGCAGACCCCTTGATGGAATACTTCTACAGGTTAGCCTCCTCCTAGCTGCACAAACGCAATATTCGACTAATACGCCGATTCTTTTCTCATCTCAGCAATAGTTGACGCAGCTTGTGTGGCACTTTTCTGTTCCGATTTTCAGATCGAGTGAGGTCCCACAATGAGACAAGTACCTCGCAATAATAGCAAATTTGATACCGTGGGGTTAAATGCAATGGTCTATCACTCTAATTATCGGGGAGACATTCTTACGTATTAAACCTGAATAAAAAAAGAAAACATTATGAATGGTGAGCAGAGGCGAAGGCAGAAATTGTTTTCGAGGAAGTGGTGCGGGGGCACCCCCTGGAGTATGTAATCTTTTGCTGTGTATGCCATGGCGAAAAAAAATTTGGGTTTGGGGGCGATTGGGCCTGGTGTGCAACCTCTGGGCTACGCTACTGATGCCGAGGGTGTAATTAAGGCAAAATAAAAAAGGCTTAACGCAGGGGAAAGGTCGAGGTTTCGAGTAGATCATAACTCGAAATAAAGCTGGTTGTGGCCCGCTTAGATGGCTTGTAGGCGAATGTACCCGATGTCGAAATAGCCCTTGGTTACTGTAGTCTTCAAGAACAAACCTAAGTAGTGGCAAAGGTCAAGTATCTGTGGGAAGGTCTAGATATTATGGTCAACTTTTCAGCGCAACTAAATTACACAATAAGGACGAGAGGCTATTTTGACAATGGTGTCGATTATTTACGCCAAAAGTTCCTGCAGACAACCGCTTACTAGCCCACCAACGCCTTTTGTTATCTCACACTTGTTCTGGTGCTTATTTTTGATAACTCACAGCACAAGAAGGACGTAGACGAAGTACAAGACAACTTCGTCTGCGTCCTTCTTGCGCTGTGAGTTATCGAAAATGAACTATTACCAACTCGCCTACATTTCTATTCTTGTTCAATTCTGGTATAAACCTTGTCTAATTTGCCATGCTATCGACCCACGGCTCGGTGAGTACCCAGTCTTGCAAATGACGTCCCTTCGACGCCATCGCTCACAAATGTGACTTTGAAAGATATTGAAAAGGTTTCGCTTGGTTGAGCACGAAGTCCGCCGCTTTTCCTGCCAACAGTACGTTAAGGGCAGTGTTCTCTGGTGTCCTGCCCGAAGTACGCCGCTTCGTAATTATTGATGCATGCATCTCGCGCTGAACTCTCCGTTTTGCCTAATTGATGTTCTCATTAGTCTGCGTACTAATTAGCAGCGGCGTTAGGCAGGGTCGACTGGTCCAAAGAAAAACGATAAGTTTAAGTTACGGGTGTCAAATTGACCTTCAAGAGTTTCTTTAAGAATCATGTAATTTGCACGAGTTCTCGTATTTTTCCCTATTAAGCTTCGAGCTTAATATATAAGGAGCACATCGGTCAGCTACCGGTACTTCTGGGTATACGTTGTCACGAAAATGAAACAAGACAGTATATATACACACAAACATATGTTCAGTTACATTTGTTAACTTCGTCTGATTTACACGCTAGGATAAAGATTAGGATCGAAAGGCACGAATAAAAGAAGGCTTATTCAAGTAAGGTTGATTAGACACTGGACGATAAATTGATAAATATATTGATAAGAAAAAGGCGAAAGAAGTGACTTTATGAACTGAGACACAGCATGATGTAAAAAAAAACAGAAGAGGAAGTACAGGAAGCATGACATTAAGTAGAGTCTGCGTTTCTTCAGAGGTGAATGAGCACGAACTATTCTACCTTATTGCTCTGCTCAATAATTGTCAAATCCGAATTCTCAGGTATTAATCCCCTTATCGAGAAGACAGGTTTACATCACTCATACAATTATGATTTTTTTCGTTTCTTTCTAAAACTTAGTTTTCACAAATTTTTCTGTTACTTTGCACAGATAACACTCTTGTGTTGAGCGTGATGTCTTGGACTCGATACTCTGCAGCAGCAAGCTGGTGGTGGTGAAACTGTTGATTGTAGTCCCTTCTGTGTGCTGCAGAATTGGATGAATTCAATAACAATGATATAACAGTGATATACCGGAACCATGTGCAGGATTATTCGATAGAACGGTTTCCCTTACAGCGCACTCTCCACGTCACGATCGGAAACTTCTTTTTTTAATGTGTTATGTCAACTTGACTTTCTAACTTTACCTAACTACGGGATGATCAGAAAAAATATTTCAGGCAAGGACAGCACCAATATGCACGTATTGTATCTGCGCGAACAAATGCAACGGGTAAACCGGCAGAAATGCGAGATGTAACCGTGGTGGAAAGAAAATTGCCAAGCTTGTGGCTCCTATATTTTTAAAACTAAGCAGTTAATTTTCGCAGAAAAAGAAGTCATAGTTCCAAATATAATATTCGCATGTCTAGTGTGTTAAAACCTAACTGCTTGCCGAGTGAAAGACATTGAAACCACTCTACTGGCTGCCTCGTAGACAGATTTTCTATCTTTAAACGTAAATTATAAGACGTTTAGAGTTTCGCCTGCGCTAAGCATAGTCTTGTTAAAATCAGCAACCCGAAGGCACAAAAACAGTGCGAGAATGAATCGATAGCGTAACTAGTTATACTGACGTTGTCGGTTGTTCCTCGCTGCACGTATATTTTTCAGGGATCTTTCCTTTGCCTTGTCAGGTCCTGCAAGTGATACGTAGTAACGGCGCTTAAAAAATAATGAAAGGAACACCGTATCGCAGGTAGTGTACAGAGCTTGGTGTTTAAGGTAAGACAAGTCCAAAGGTGCTGTAACACTCTCTATAACAGAAGCAGAGAAACGGAGTAGTGAGACAGAAAATGATAGCAACAAGAAAACAAACAAAATAAAAATGAACGGAAATGCAGCTTTTGAGTTTCAGGTTATGCTAGAACTGGGCAGAATACGACAAAGTACTGTCAAGTTGTCGTGAAAGGAGCACGAGTGGTAGTAAACATTGCAATTTTTTTAAAGCGAGCAAACAAAAGCTCGGACATATGTAACATGCTGACAAGTGGGCGTGCTTTGAAGCGCGAAGACCACGCATTGTGGTACTCACCTTCAAGCCGCCCGCTCCCCTAAATCTGCAAGAAAAAAAGAGGAAAGAAGAACAAGAAGAAAAGAAAGTTGGTACCGTTGCGGGAAGGAGTACTTATGTGCAAACACCAGACATAAACACCATCAATCACACGCCCGAGCAGGGGTAAAACGCGCCACTCTCGTCACGAATGTATGCCAGCCTCTGCTACACAAAGGAAAATGTGAGACACAGCACCGATGCCTGCCTTGATCCTGTTTCACACATTCTTGGCAGACTTGGGCCACCACTGGCAAGCTCGACACAGCCGCGCCGTAAATTACATCTGCATGCGATGAAGAAGTTTAGATTAATGTACACACACCAACCATTAGTGCGAAGGAAGAAGATCAGGGAGAGGTACTCGCACTTCAGGGTGCTCAAGTGCCATTTGCCCACTACGCAGCTCGCTATAATACTGTGCAGTGTCGTGAAACCTACTCGGCTCACAGAGTTACCGTCGGTATATAACGTAGTGTACACTTATCCCGAAGAAGTACGGCCACTAGCGTGGGTTTGGTCTTAGAGAGCAATAAGGTCACTTTCACCGTCGCCTCACGTGACTAACGCCGCTGCACATGCGCGGTCATTCAGCCAAGGCGCCGAGCGCAGTGCAGCAAGTACAGAGTACTGCTCTGCAACAAGTCACAACACCTAATTGCCTGCGGCAACACCACAAGTACAGTATATCGCCTGTTGCAAAAGGCAGTGGGAAAGCAAACGACGCTTATCCCCACCACTGGCGAAAAGTACAACACAAGGGGTGCCGCGAGCACATCTCCGTGGGCGAAAGGGTTCACGGTGACAGACCGCTGTGGAAAACGGGCCCTCGCGACTAAGCAGCGTGCTCTCGCGATCAGGGCAAACTGGGCCCAATCGCTCGAGCGAAGGCAAACTCCGCTCGCGTTGGATTCGGGAGGTACGGCTCGGCGTAGTACGACCACGCGCGAATACACCGCACCGCTGTTCGACCTAGCGTTCGGAAGGGGCAACGAAAGGTTCGCCGCGGAGGCAAGGCAGCGTTGACAAGTCCAAGTGAGCTCCAAACAAAGGAAGCCGACGGACGGGAAAGAAACGCATGCTCATTATTGGTTGTCAGGAGTTTCTGACTTCTGTCGCGCGTGCGCCAGACGTCTCGGGAGACTCCGCGCACGGCGCCACAGTCGACTTCCGCTACCGGGTGAAAGGCGATAACATGATTATGTCACTCCCGCTATCCCAGTGCAGACGGGCCGTGGAGAATGGAGGAGTCATGTTAGGGCATGAGAACGGCAGAAATAGGCGACAAAGTCCGTGCAATGGCGGCGGGCTAGCCTCAATTTTCACAATAACCAAGCCCAGCCCGAGCATTTTGTCTGCTCCCTTTAAGCACCAAATGTCGTCACAATGCTGCCGCAACATTCATAAAGCTGCTTAAGCGTTGTGGCAACATTGACTGCTACTAAGGCAGCTGTCGTACTGCACGCTGGATGATTGTACGAGTGAATAAGCTTGGTTTACGCTGGTAAATGTGCAGCTGCATTTTATAAAGTTCGGTTAGCGAAGTCCGTTGAGCCGGATTTGGTAAGGAGTACGATGAATCACGAAAAGAAATTGCACCCACGTAATTTTGCTTCACAGAAAATGAAGACCGCGACGGTTAATCTTGAGACTGAGTCAGCCGCTGCGTTTTTACGCTTGTATGCATGAATTCGCAAAAAGCGAGAAAAAAAATATAAACGGCGCGAAAAGTGTGGGGAGAGCTTCCTAAGACAACAGCTGTCACACACAGTTCAATCTGTATCGTAATTATTTTAGTTATATGCCCGAGTGCATCTTCCCATGTTTATTGCGAAGTATTTTATGAAGAATAAGCTGGGGTTTTTAGAGGCCGCTATTAGGTTCGCCGAACCATTATCAGGGCTATAATTTGAATTGAAAAAATTAACTGGTGAAGCAAATCAAACATGCACGGTGCTATATAATATTATAACTAAGACTAAATATGGACAACACTACCAGTTTACGAAGAAAATAAATGTTTCATTATGAAGCATTTACGAGTTTAATGGGAGTAGTGGTGGAACCTTTGACGGGATAAACCAGTGCTTATCAATGTTCGCTTGCGCTGCCTGACAGTTGAAATGTTGAAAATGTCGGAAAGTCATGGCTCTACTGTTCAACGAATATTGGACAAGTGTTGTATTCTGTGGTCAATACATAGTATCAGCAGATAATGCTGCACCCACGCGTACTTTGAAAAACCCTCCGTGATTACTTTTCAAATAAGTAACGATAATTGTAAATGTACTAGCTAGTAAACATATATTTGGACAAGTTAACGTCGAGTTTCATCCAATGCAGAAAGATGAAATTACTTTGAAAGCTTGCATCACCTCCAGCAGGCTTTATCGACCACATTGTTAGCATATGTGACAGGAAAGAAAATGACAAAATAAATCTTTGGACATATTTCTATTGCCTCGCAGTAACACGCTGTGTAGCATCCGGTGATGAATTATGTACGAATATGTGATGAGGAATATGGCATCCCTCTTTGTATGCTCGTATAACGGAAGTAAGATTGTTTTTAGGCATACACGCTTTGCAAGTCAATTTCAAGAGACCATGTTACGAATAAAAAGCTAGAATATAAACTCAGCTCTCTTCCAATATCGAATATAACCATAGCGCAGGCGTTGTTTTATTTGGTAAAAAAAACATAAAATTTTAGTGAAATAAATTCCTCTGAATATTTTTCCAGCGTGCTGAAATATTTGTACTCTTTACGCAACTGGCTTCCGGCAGGTTGTTTTCATTTGCAAAAAAACATATCAGTTTTGTTACATAATGTCACGTGTGAGGACTGTAATATGTTTTTATTCTGTGTGTTTTTATCTCTTCTTGTCTTTTTTTTTCATTTCACACTTCCAGTATATATCTCGTCGAAAAGACTAACTGAGAACAGAAAAGCTAGCTTTAAAAATCAGGTAACCAGTAATTTTGTTTTTCTTGGTACGCTATAAGCACTCGTAATGTTCATATTACTTGATTTGCTCTTGAATTTTTTTTTAATGACACTTGTCGAAGGAGATAGCGCCAGCCCAATATCATTACTTACGTGCAATTTTATCAGTTGAGGAGGCATAAACCAACGCAAGATAACTCTTAATTAGCAGCCAACGTACTTGTGATTTACAATAGCTTATAGTTAAGCCCGTAAAGCTGAGACATGAGTTGTTTTTCTACTTGCATTTCGGGGAATAATAAGTGCAGCTTCTGTTGAGAAATGATATCAAGTTGGGGGTCATTCTCACTCAGTGGCACAAAATTCTATTATGTGCCTTCCCCAGTTTTTCCAGCAAGCAGCCTCTCTGAAATGTATACTACTTTTTGTTGTCTTAAGGACGAAATCGTCTTAATGTAGTAATGTCATAAGGATAGTTTCGAATAAAAGAAAGCGAATTTCATGAGAGTTCTGCGGATTAGACGTAAGGCGCTAAGCTTGTTTCCAGTTGATACAAACTCAAATGAACCAGACAGCTGGCAGTGAGTGTTCTCGGCTATCCAGAAAATGCATACGAAATTTGCCGTCTTGATGGAGATGAGAGATTAAAGTGTGTGTGAATTAGGTCAACCGTTTCGATTGCTCTCCGAATTTCGCAGTGAAAAAAGGCTGCTCATTAATGCTGGCATTCGGTAAGCGCTGACGTACGCTGTCAGCTTTTATAAATGCAATGGAGCCTTTCACGGGACACGTGAGAATCGTAGTCTTTTTCGATCTCGAGTGTCAAGAATATCGCAAACTGGTAGCAGCTGACCCTTTCAACCCATTGGACGTTTCTTTGTCCATCGACAGTATATTTGGCCGGCACGATAGGAAATACTTGTATGAATGGTCGCATTTGTCGTGGGTGTCACTATTTCAGAACGGAAGATTGCTGAATGAAATAAAAAAAATTCCATAAGCAGCACCAACTGTGACGTCAATGAAGAAAAAAAGCTGATACTGCATTACGTCACACACTACTGCGAGTGGTGATTGTGAAGCAGTGGCACCGGTAAAAGACGCTTGTACCTTCTTAGGATAGTCCCATGTTCACTCTTAAAAAAACCGCGCCTATATAGCACATGTGACGATCCACTTACGAAACATTTCGCGGTATTACGTAATACATACGCTGGTTTGTGAATCAGCCAGAGGGCGTTTAGGAAAATATTGAAAACAGTTTTTACTTTGCGAACTCGGTTCTATGGGTAAACACTGGGAGATAGTGTTATCTGGGGTTTAACGTCCCGAAACTATGATATGATACAGGAGACGCTAGAGGAGAGGAGGGCTCTGGAAATTTCGACCATCTAGTGCTCTTCGACGTGCATTGACGTTGCGCTGTACGAGGGCATCTAGCGTTTCGCTTCCATCAAACGTGACTGCCACGGCCGGCACTGCAAACGCAGTAAGTTAATGGAAGTTATTTTTCGCGCATTTACACCGTTTATAGGTGCAGATGTCTCCATAAGGGTAGTCGTGATAGTGTATAGTCGCTTGATATATATATACTCAGGAACCAAAACTCATTTATTCCGCGTGTGACATATTTTTTAAGTATCACGAACTGCATTTTAGTGCACATTTTTTTCTAGAGCAGCTGACCCTTATTCATGGTTACATTATAGGCACTTCCTATCATAAGAAGTCAATAAAAAGCGCTTGATTCAGTCGGGCACACTCGACCTACTAAGTTTAAGACTTCGTATTTTATGCCATGCACATTGAAGCTGACTTCGCGTTATCAAGATTGTCGCATATGAGCTACACTGTGACTATAGATTCCCATCGAATAGGACATTCCGAATACAGCCATGCGGTTGTTACAAAAAGCGACAAACATGTGTGTGAGAGGTCGTTGCGCTCGAAGTACACGGCATTCGAGGTCTATTCCATGTTATTTTGCGGTAGTCAGGGAGTGCTTTAGCGTAGCGCGCGCGTAACAAACGTGGGATGTTCTCACAATGTCTAAAGGCTCCGAAGCTGCAGACGAAAACCACGGTTCCCAGCACCGCCATCCACATGATGAGCAGCTGCCAGGTGAAGAACGGGCCGCACTTTTGGAGCATGTACCTGAGTGATCAAAATACCTCATTTATATAAGATTTTCAACGTCGCCAGCTATTTAGTATGCTCTTAGGCGTTACTTAACTGGTTGTAGTCCATATTTCTTTTCCTCTTAAACAAAAGCAGTCAAATTGCACTCGGATATGGTTGAATGCGAGCTGAAAGGATCCAAAATTACCCTTGTACTATTTTGCAGCCCCAGAGGCAATTCCTACACTACTTTGAAAAGCCAATATGAAGCTTTATGAGTGAAAATCTGTTAATGTTTCCATGTCTTTGCACTAAAGAAACGCAGACTTCTTAGGTGCACCAGATTTTCATATCAGTGACAGTCTGCGACACATTCAATATTGCGGATAAAGTGATTTCGATTTATATATATCAATGAATACAGCCACGCTACATTATTGAAGCATTCAAACTCTCCTAAGAAGTCTGCGACACATTGAATATTGCGGATAAAGTGATTTCAATTTATGCATATGAATGAATACAGCCACACTACATTATTGAAGCATTCAAACTCTCCTAAACAGTCTGCGACACATTCAATATTGTGGATAAAATGATTTCAATTTATACATATGAATGAATACAGCCACACTACATTATTGAAGCATTCAGACTTTTCCAAGAACTCTGTGCAATAAGCTTTCTTTTCTTGAGCAAGAGATGCCGACGTGCTAACTGGTTATTACCGGATGGCCACAGATTGCATCGAAATTAAGATTTATCTGCTGGTGTGTCGCGTGCGCATTAAGTAGTACATATTTCGTACGTAAGCGAATTGTGGCAGCAGTCTAGAGTTCTTATCTCCATCCGCAAGACATAACTCTGCAGGATGTGTAAGAAAGGGAAAGACTATAGCCACGAGCCGGGCACCACACGTTCCACCCACCTACCAGTAATTCTCGCAGGCCGCTGTTTATGGCTAACGTTTAATTACGAAACGCTTCTTGCTGCTCTGTCTGTCAAAAAAGAAAAAAAAACTAAGCGTGCACACCTTCCAAGTTCTAATACCAGCAACGCTTGAGCTACTACAATATTTGCCACGCATAACGCGAAACACATTCGTCTTATCAACTTCTTTTTCTTTTTTTGTGTGTCTTCAAACTATACGAACTAAAAGTTACAAGTTTCTGAAAAAAAAAGTTCATAGAAAATCACTTCTGCAGAACGCCTGCTCTTGGTAATGGAGAGTGGGTGTTTTTTTTATTTTTAATGTCTCGTGTGCCTAGTTGCGCAAAAAATAAATTAAATAGAGTCTTGAGAAAAAAAACTATTTTCACTATTTTTGGAGAATCCTGATGCTTTACGCTCTTCAGAGAGTCGCTGTTATGCCAGCGAGTCCTCGTCAAACGTCCGTGCCTCTGAAAAAGGCAATCTGGGTCAAGGCCAGCCCGCAGTCCGCCTGACGCGAACAACCCAACGGCGTGAACACGCGCGGCGCCTCTCTGGCCCACGTGCATTGAGTCAGCCGCGCACGTGACAGCGAGCCGGCGTCCTCGTGTCTGGTGGTCTGACGCATTGCGCGGCGACCCCATTGGAGGAATCTGCCCTGACGACCAGCGGCGCTTCTAATTGGACATTTTTGGTTGGACCCGGTGCCTATAAAAGAAGCCCTGCGGCGTGTCGCAATCGGCGGTCCTATGAGAGAGGAGTCCCCATGTCGGAGAGCTGACATGTGTTTGAGTCGGCGGTCTTAGGCGAAAAGTTGTCCTATGTATTAGAGAGGAGAGCTCGGCTCTTCGAGTCTCTGTCGGCCCCAGTGCCGAAATTGTAACGCCTCTGTATATATGCTGTACATAAACCTTGTTTAACTCACCGTTGTCTCGTCCGCTCGTCTTATCAGCTCGGCGCAGAAGCAGTCGCGAGCTGAGAAACATACGCTACCAAACGGCTGGTGACCTTCCCGGCGGAGTTGAAAGCAGTGGCGCCTTCGGGGCCGTGTTGGCGTCACCGTCTTTCGCAACAGTGGGGGCTTCGGCGGGATCGGTCCGTCGTTCGCAACAGTGGTGGCAGCGGTGGGATTTCGAGGCGCCCTTCGTAACGTCGTCGGAGGTGCGTTTCGCAACAGTGGTTGGCAGCTGCGGGATCGGCCAGCGTCAGCGACATCGATGCGGTGAGTGCCTGATGTTTTCCCCTCAGTTCACCAGACTACTCTAGCTCAGGTTGTAGTAGTTTAGAGAAGGGCTGTGTGAAGCATTAGAGTGAGCTTTGATCGTTTCAAGCAAAGTCGAAGTGCTTTGAAACCAAAGTTAATGCGGAGGGGGTAAACACGGGAGAGTGAAAAATTGCTTGCGCGTCTTGCTAGTTGACTTATAGTGGGTACGGCAAGTAAATTGTTAACAGGGGCAAACAGCAAGAGGCTAGTGTGAACGATGGAGAACCTTAAAGTGAAGGAACTCATCGAAATTTGTGAGGAACTCGGCATTACTTTGGGCCGTGCGAAACGAAAGCAAGCGATCCTTGAGATCATGAAGGATGAGGGAGTGTCGGCTGAGGAAGTCGATGAGGCCTGGGTGGATATTAAAGCACGCCGTGAGGAGGCTGAAAGGCGAGAAGTAGAAGCTCGCGAACGTGAGGAGGCTGAAAGGCGCGAAGCTCGCGAACGTGAAGAAGCTGAAAGGCGCGAACGTCGCGAGCGCGAGGAGGCCGAGAGACAGGAGCGCCTTGAGATGAAACGACTAGAATTGGCAATCCTACAGTGTTCGCAGGCGCCTAGCGTAGCTTCTCCGACGATTCAGGTCAGCGGTTTTAGAATTCGTGACCAACTGCCACCGTTCGTAGTAGGCGAGGACATGGCGAAGTATCTCGTCAAGTTTGAACACGTCTGTGAGCGAAACGCTTTGGAGCGGTCTCTTTGGGCGCGGAACCGGCTAGCTCTTCTTCCCGGCGAAGTGTCCGACGCGATAACTTGCTTGTCGAGGGAAGCGTTTGAGAGCTATGACGAGGTTAAGGAAGTGCTCTTGAGACGTTATAAGTTGTCACCCGAGGCTTTCAGGCAAAGGTTCCGGTATACTAGAAAGGGGAATGAGTCACACGTTGACTTCGCGTTTCGTCTTAAGGGGAGACGCGGGTCGAAAAGTCGCGTTTTTTTTCCAAATTTCACCTTTTCTGTTTTTTGTTGCTTTATCATCTTTATACATTATATTTTGACATCTGAAAATATCACAGCGAAATAAGCATCAGAAGTCAGTGAAAAACGCGTCTGAGTGAGCGGCAGTGACGCGCGGCATCACGAAATTTACACAAAACGGGCTGCTGTTCGCGTGCTCGCGGGGCCGCGAAGAGAGCTGTCCGCCATATTGCGGCCGCTGGCTCGTGTAGAGTTGTCCTTACTCTCCACGATCCCGGTTCTTGAAGTCTCGTACGTTCACGAAAAATCTAAAAAAAAAGCAACAAAAACAGTCTTTTCCCGCCGTTTCAAACCGCGCGCCACTAACGCAGGGCCGCCATTGGCTGACAGCACCCGTGTTTTCTTGCCGTAGTTCGCTTCACTGTTTTCCGGAGTTATTTTTCGCTGTTTTCGTGCGATGGCAAGCCCGAAAAAGGCCGTTGCCGACCATCGGAAATACAGAAGTAAGAACAAGTTCAGAGGGAAGCGGCGGAGGACGTACAAGAAAGCCACCGCCAACGAAAATGTCCGCGACGGGCCAGCGGCCGGTAGGCCTAACATCGACCACGGCAACGTTGACCATGGCAACTGCGACGACGAGATCAACGCTGCAGTGAATTTTGTGAGTGCATCGCAGAAAAAGATCGCGTTATTCGAAAACGACGTCAGGCCGAATGCCGATCGTGCCGAAAGCGTAGTGCTGTGCGAGTTGGGTGCATTGACGGCCGTCGTCGCAGGCGCGGCATGCCCCGTTTGTCACGAGAGTAAACTCGCAGTTCGGGCACCGAATAAAAAGCGGAAAGGCCTTTCGGCGTTTCTGGAGCTACACTGCGAGAATGCGGAGTGCTCGGAGAGCATCCTTTCGTCCGCGTACTCGTCGAAGCGGGTCGCGTCAGATGGCGGCCGCGGTGCAAGCAGAAGCTACGACAGCGGGAGTTCGCGTGACGCCTTTGCCGTGAACCTGAAAGTGGTGCTTGCAGCGCGTGCCGTCGGTATCGGGCATGAGCAACTTTCACGATTTTGTGCAGTAGTTGGATTGCCAAACCCTATGCACCATAAGACCTTCCATGCTATCGGCAAAAAGATTCACAGTGCGGCAGTGAAGGCTGTCTGTGAAAACATGCAAAGGGCACGCAGCGTCACCAAAGAGGTGGCTGGTAACAGTGACGTGCCAGTCATGTTTGACGGCACATGGCAAAAAAGAGGCCACAAAAGCCACAATGGTGTGGGAACTGTAGTGTCCTTGGACACTGGTTTGTGCCTGGACTATGAAGTGCTTTCCAACTTCTGCCTGGCGTGCAGTTTGCATAACGACATGGGAGGCGATGAAGAAACATGGCAGGCGTTTCATCATCCCGTTTGTGAGAAGAATTGCGACTGTTCTTCGCATGCCATGGAGGCCGAAGCTGCAGTGCGCATTTGGCAGAGGACTGTGGACTATGAGACACCCCTGCGGTTCACCATCTTCCTAAGCGATGGAGACAGCAAGGCCTACAACGGGGTCTGTGATGCCAACGTGTACCCTGACACTCCAATTGAAAAAGAGGAGTGCACCAACCACGTGGCGAAACGTCTGGGCACCGGCCTGCGGAAGCTGCCAACGCCACTTCCACGAGGGGAGAAGCTGAAGGAGACCACCATCCAGAAGCTTCAAACTTACTTTCAGGTGGCCATTGTGAACAATCGGGGAAATGTCCACAAGATGTACACTGCCATATGGGCCTCATGTTTGCACTCGTGCTCAACAGACGGTGCTGGAAGTCACAAGTTCTGTCCTGCAGGCCCAGACTCGTGGTGCAAGCACCGACGTGCTGAGGCGCAGGGCCAGCCTGCACCGTGCCACACCCCCCTCCTGACCAAGGCCCAGGGTTTGGCAGTCCTCCCAATCTACAAGCGTCTCACAGATGCGAAGCTGCTTGCCCGGTGCCTCCACGGCAAGACACAGAACGCGGCCGAGTCCCTGAACAGCAAAATATGGCTGCTGTGTCCAAAGACCCGGTTTGCTTCCCGGACTGCTGTGGAAACAGCCACAGCCATTGCAGTCCTGTGGTTCAACCGGGGCCACGCGAGCTTTGAAAAGGTGCTGGAAGAGCTTGGGGTGCTTCCTTCGGAGGCCCTGGTTACCCTCAGCGACCGCCGAGACAGCATGCGCATGCACAGATGAATGTGCGTCAGACCGCTGAGGCGAGGGCACACCGTCGCAGTGCAGCCAAGAGGGCCCGGGTGGAAGAGTCCTGCCGCACCAGCCGGGAAGGGAAAACCTACGGTGCTGGAGAGTTTTAGACAACTGATATTCCCTCTGGACATGTGTGTATGTGTTCAGCACAAGTTTCGTGCTACTGCGTTTTTCATTTTTGTAAATACAGACTTTCAAACTTTCAAACGCGTTTTTCTCATTTCGCAATTTTGGCCAATTTGCATTTTTTGCGGGAAGTGTTTCGGGCACTTAGAATGGTCATACGACGACGAAATTTGGCACACACATTGAGGAGAGTGCGTAGGGTGCCGATATCTACTTGAATCAGCACAACCTATCAGCTGTAAATATCTATTAATAAATTTAATGGTGGTCGAGTGGAAAAAAAAGGGTAGTTTGCTACACAGATGTTTTTTTCATAGTTTCAAAGTTGGAGCACAATTTCTAGCTAGATATCGGCACTCTATGGCTAATAGGGAGCAAAAGGAGCCATTGAACAACTCTCTGCATGAACATTTAGTATGCGCGAAAGTTCCCGGAAAACTTATCAAGTTTCACCATTACTTGAAACACAACTCCCAAACTATTGCACTTATGTAAAAACTGATTACAGATTTGGAATCAGGAGGAAAAACTGCATCAGTGGTCCAATTTCTGAAGCTCTAAGTTGAATAACAAAAAAAAAGTGCTTTCGAGGAGCGTCTCCCCTTAAAGCCGATTTGATTGAATGGCTCAAGGGCGAAGGTGTTTATGACGACCGCGATAAAGTGGTGGAATGCGTTGCATTGGAGCAATTCTACCGCTGCATCGAGGAGGATGTCAAACTTTGGCTGCAGGACAGACTTGGGGAAGTACGGTTAAACAAGGCAGCTGAGTTAGCTGAGGAGTATTATACTCGCCGAAAGTTGCATAGCAGGGCAGTGCGCGTTGAAAAGGATGAAAGGAAAGAGGGCTTTTCAAGGAAACCTGATCAACGGAAACCCGCTCCGCACCGTAATTTCAAGAAGGACCCGTCTCTTACGAAGGACAGTGTGGGGGAAGGGCAAACAGAAGCGGAGAAATCGAGTGAGGTTTCTACCACACAGGCATTTGAATCGGAAAACAAACGGAAGCCGCTAATCTGCTACAACTGTAAAAAGGAAGGGCACATCGCGAGAAACTGTCAGGAAAAGTTTGCCTTCGCAACGATCCGAGAATCAGAAAAAAACATTCGGTTGTTGGAGCCGTATCTCCAAGAAATTAGGGTCAATGAGAAAACGTGCCGAGCGCTTAGAGACTCAGCGGCAACCATGGACGTTGTCCATCCTTCATTGGTGTCTCCGGATGACTTCACAGGAGAATGCGCGTGGATCAGGCAGGTCGCCGAGGAGCAGAGTGTTCGCTTACCAATCGCCACGGTTGTCATTGAAGGCCCGTTCGGTGAGCTTCGCACCGAAGCGGCTGTGTCTGCCGCGCTAAATGATCGTTTTCCTTATCTTTCTCCAACAACTCAGAGCAGCTCCTCAAAGAGCAGGGCAAATCGTTCTTCCCCAACTTAGCGTGCATGGCTCTCACGCGATCGCAAGCGCGGAAGCTATCGCGGCAGCTTGATCTGGTTCAATGCGGTGAACTCTCAAGTGACCTTGTCGGCGGGTCGACGGAACCCCAGAAAGGAAAGTTTCCGCATGAGTCCTGTGAGCAGTCACGCGAGCGGCCCGTCGCCGAACCGACCGGCGCGGTTTCCGTAGAAAGGGGAGACGACATGGCGCCATTGAGTCAGAGCGAGAGGGCTGCAACGCTCTCGCCTGTAGCGGAAAGTTGGAGCGAGCTGCCGAGAGTTGATCGAGAGACGCTCATTCGAGAGCAGCGTGAGGATCTCTCGATTGAAGCGCTAGTGGAAAGCCAAATTGAAGCGCGAGTGGAAAGCCAGAAAAACGCGGCAAAAGTGCTGTCGAAGGAGCACTACGAGGAATCGGTGAAGAAGCGTGCTTTTGAAGTAGGGAGTCAGGTAATGCTGCTGCAGCCGTCCAAAAGGAACAAGCTTGAGGTTGATTTGGAAGGGCCCGCAAAAGTAGTATCGAAGCTTTCTGATACCAATTGTGAAGTTAAATTAGGAAGGCGGCCGAACAAAATTTATCACAGTAACTTGAAAGCAGTCGTAAATTTACTTTTAAGTACTTCAGAGAAAGAGGGAGCAGAAATTTGGAGTTCTAGTGATGTAATCGAAAGGGGATCAGAGGAGCAGTTGAACCTAGAACCTAGATTAAGTGAAGTCCAAAAGGAGGACCCGAGAAAGATTGTTTCCGAGATTGGAGACGTGTGGTCGGACCGTCCCGGAAACACGACGGTGATCGAACACGATATCGAGCTAAGCGGTGAGGAGTCAATCCGTAGCAAGCCGTATCGTTGTTCCCCTGTGCAACGTCGAAAGTGTGAGCCGCTCTTGGTGCCGCATAGGTATCGTCGCCTAAAAGTGGCCGGTTACAGAGATGGAGCACGTTGCTCCACAGCGCAACTTTGACGTTCGTTAAAAAAAAAAGGGAAAGCTAAACGCTAATGCAGGTGCATTGAGCAGTGCGTTCTAGCTAGTACCTTCTCAGCCTTTCGGTTTCTGGCTGGCGATTCGGGGCAAAATTTTGACCTCATCACGACCTGGGCTGAGCGCTCTCGTTTAGAGTGATCTCAAGGGGCCAACTTTGTGGTATTCTAATTCGTTACGTTGTTGTACGTGGAAAAAAAATTGAGTTGTCATTTTAAGAGTCTTGTGTCCCACATGTGCCTCTTGATGTAGAGGGAACAAAATTCCGATAGACACGTAGATAGGTATATGTTGTACTATACTTTGTCTGGTGTTCTGTCGGGTGACCGAAGGCACTTGCGTGTGTTGTGTGTTGTCTGTTGTCGATCCGTTCTTGGCAAGTTGCAGAACCATCGACAAGTGCTGAAACCGAAGATGGTCAGAAGAGACGAGTGAAGCTGGTCGACAAGTTGTGGCGACAAGCCAGTGGAGCTGGGATCCGTCGTCAAAATTGGGATGTGTTCCCGGAACAGTCTGGAGCTGTATTCTCCCCATGGCCCTGGAGGCGAACCTAGAGGGACCTGGCGAACGAGCGCACCTGACATCCGAGCCCCGTGGAAGCAGCTCGTCTTTCCGGTGCATTGTCTGGCGGCGGGGGTGCTGTTATGCCAGCGAGTCCTCGTCAAACGTCCGTGCCTCTGAAAAAGGCAATCTGGGTCAAGGCCAGCACGCAGTCCGCCTGACGCGAACAACCCAACGGCGTGAACACGCGCGGCGCCTCTCTGGCCCACGTGCATTGAGTCTGCCGCGCACGTGACAGCAAGCCGGCGTCCTCGTGTCTGGTGGTCTGACGCATTGCGCGGCGACCCCATTGGAGGAATCTGCCCTGACGACCAGTGGCGCTTCTAATTGGACATTTTTGGTTGGACCCGGTGCCTATAAAAGAAGCCCTGCGGCGTGTCGCAATCGGCGGTCCTATGAGAGAGGAGTCCCCATGTCGGAGAGCCGACATGTGTGTGAGTCGGCGGTCTTAGGCGAAAAGTTGACCTATGTATTAGAGAGGAGAGCTCGGCTCTTCGAGTCTCTGTCGGCCCCAGTGCCGAAATTGTAACGCCTCTGTATATATGCTGTACATAAACCTTGTTTAACTCACCGTCGTCTCGTCCGCTCGTCTTATCAGCTCGGCGCAGAAGCAGTCGCGAGCTGAGAAACATACGCTACCAAACGGCTGGTGACCTTCCCGGCGGAGTTGAAAGCAGTGGCGCCTTTGGGGCCGTGTTGGCGTCACCGTCTTTCGCAACAGTGGTGGCTTCGGCGGCATCGGTCCGTCGTTCGCAACATCGCGGAGGAGGTGCGACTCTCCGAAAGAGAGTTCTCAAGGAACATTACAGAGAGTTATTTATGTGGTAATTTAAGACGGACCAAAATAGTAATACGCAATATCTATCGTTTCTCTTTGAGTTAACTATATTTCTTCTTGGAGGATTTCTGCACTTGTACGTCCAGTCGCTAAGGCGGCTAACGTTCTATTTGTGCACGGGTGCATGTGCATGCTTATTGGTTACTTGGCTGCGTGTTTAGACGCAGTTATTATTGAATGAAGCCAAAACTGCACAACGCATACGTACTAGGTTATTCAAAGTCTTGACATCGTAGCCATGTTGGTGTATGAACTCAAGTGGGATTCCAGCTCGCCGAACATACCTACAGTGGTGGTGGTGATGTTTGATGAAGCATGTGTTCAAGCAAGACTATATTATTTTTTAGCCGTCCCTTCCACACGATTCGGTGGTAGACCTGTGCGCCGGTACCGAAATTAGCGGTGGTGGCACGCTGGTGTTCTCTTTTTCGGTGGCGTTGGGTCAGCGGTGTGGGGTCCATAGAATTGGTGGTGGCATGGCTTTGTTTGGGGTGGGGGTAGGTAGGATCAAAAGTCAAGAGGTGGTGGGGATAGAAACGAGTTAAAAAAAAGTTTCCCCGAAAGGGTGAAAAAGTTAACGCGATAGCATCGTGTCTTCATGTTGTTCATTTACAAATATTGCTGTCTCAGTTTTTGAGACATAGCAGCTGTAAAATAAATAGTCAGCACCTTAAAAAATACAGTTTTACAAAATACATGTATTACGGAATTTTTTTTCTATTGCTCTGCAGCGAGTCTGCGCAGATACCCATCAAGAAAGAGAGAGAGATTTATATATAAAGATGAAAGGAAAGGCAGGGGGGTTAACCAGACGCACATCTGGTTTGCTACATTGCACTGAAGAAGGGATGAGGGGAGAAAAGAGGTTGCAGAGAGATAAGAAGGTACGCACATTCACGAGCACACTCGGGGGAGCACACACAGTCTACAGGCGGTCACTTAGGGTTGTTGTCTTCAAGTAGGAGTGCTTTAGTCGCTTTCTGTGCAATTGAGACAGAAACCCATCAAGCTCATTCAAAAAATGAAGGTTCCGGAGGAAACAAAGAAGAACAAACAAAGAAACGAAAACAATTTAGGATCAGTTTAACGGGCTCATTATTTAGAGGATCAAATCACCAAGTACGGACGGTGTGCAGAAGATGCAACGAATGATTTGGGTGCTATAAATCTGGAACCAGTGCGAACTATGTTATTTATGCAGGAGGATCACATGATTTGAACTGCACCGATGTTCCAGACGGGCTGAAGCGATGAAATATGCGCATGTGAAACGTAGGCGAGAAACGCTAGTCATAGCGACTAAATATAATCGGTATCGCTTTTTTTAACAGATTCTAACATAGCGATGTCATGTTTGTGATGAGATGATGAAACAACAAACGCATATTCTAGTCTGACAGAAGTCATATGCGCTGTCAGCATTGTTTTGTCCAGTTGCTTCTTTAACATGCCTCGGAGACACCGAAGTTTTCGAAGAGCGTTTCCAGATTGTTCCGACGTGCGTGCGCCACTTTAACTCGGCTGTGAGAGTTACACTAATGTATTTAAACTACACAACGCCTACTAGACTTACACCGTCCTTAGTACATGTAAAATGAAGAGGCTGTTTTTGTATTTGAAAATATCGTGACTACGGTATTTTTGAACGTAGCCATATTCACGCGTGCGTTACAAAATGACGGGAAAAAAACTCACTATTGAGCATATCCTGGTCTTGGGTATTGCAGACGGTTCTACAGATAATGCAGTCATCTGGATACATTTTGTGTTTATTTGAAGTATCACGAATAATTTCTCCGCCGACATTTTTATAAATAATAAAAAAGCGGACCAAGAATCGAGCATTGAGGTCCCTTTTTGACGTGACGTCAGATGAGTTCGCGTGGTTAAGCGTAAGAAATTTTGAGCGTGACAGCAAGTAATTCGCTATCGAATCAACCAGCTTGTTGTCATCACAAAAGATTGTGAAAAAGCTAAATGTCTAGCATGCCAAAGCATATCAAGGGTTTTCGAATATAGTAAATAAATATGACATCTACCTGCTTTCAGTCGTTAAAGGAAGAAAAGGGAAGAAGCAATTTCGTGCGTAAATTGAAGCAACCGTGTAACAGCAGAATAGCCAGCAACGAAGCCGTGCTGTGGTCGTGAAAGTAATTATGTGCATTTAGGCATTCTACAATCTATATTGTTGCCCCGCCACGGTGGTCTAGTGGCTAAGGTACTCGGCTACTGACCCGCAGGTCGGGGGGTCGAATACCGTCTGCGGCGGCTGCATTTTCGATGGAAGCGAAAATGTTGTACGCCAGTGTGCTCAGATTTGGGTACACTTTAAAGAACCCCAGGGGGTCGAAATTTGTGGAGCCGTCCACTACGGCATCTCTCATAATCATGTGGTGGTTTTCGGACGTTAAACCCCACATATAAATCAATCAAACATTCTATATTGTTCATTATATTGCAGCACTATTTCACCACTTGAACTATTAGAATAAATGTATTTATTAAAGGGGCGAACCTGTGCCTAAAACTCAAAGTGATTACCTGCTGATGCGTGCTGCAATAGCGCGTGCTAGCGCTTCCCAACACGCCCTTTATAATCAAAGTTCACAGTTGAGAATTAAGCCACGTAGCAGGCCCACATGAATAAGTCTTATTATTTATTTTATTTAGCAATACTGAAGACCACTACATGGTCCATACAGGAGGAGTTGTGCATTGATTACAGAATCTTAATGAACAAAATATCTCAATCACAGCACATAAAAAAATTTAAAAAACTATGAGATAAGTGAAAGCGCAAGAAAAACGCCAAGTACAATCATGATACATTCTTCAAACTCCTTCGTCCAACAAAATACTGACAGGGCTTCCTTTTCGGTTGAAGAGTAATCATCTACAGACATCGTACGCGGAGTATTAGGTTATCGCATGAAGCCTCGGTGCGATTGAGATGAGCAGCTTGTTTAATCTATTCGTGAGCAGTGTTCCTCACTAGCGCTCGCAAGACTTTAAAGGCGAGAAGAGCATACAGTGTGCGTACAAATCTAAATTATTTGGAAACGATACGAAATATGTTAGCGTCAATGAAACCCTGTAGAGGCTGTCCATAAAAGTTTTCTCACAATTAAAAAATATATAAAGGTTGTCGAAACAGCCTGGACCTTTCATATGGCGACCTGCTTCGTCTTCGCGGTAAACAATTCGTCCGTTAGGAGAATGAAATAATCTGGAGCTTCTTCATTTGGTGTTGTTCTCCATTACACTCCTCTACACTACCTTCACTACAATTCTTACAGGCTGTATGTTTTAGACATTTATGTCTTTATAAAGTACGTGTGCATTATGTGAGTGCTGAGCGCTGAGCCTATCAAGATTTCTAGCTTGTGGGCTGGACTGCACTTGTGCAATCAGAACAAAATGCAGCGAAACCTCAAGTTCATCACGCGTGATAATCATGCAAGAAGCGAGGAATAACAGGAAGAGGGGGGTGAATGCACGGGAAAGCATTGCAGAAAACAATTTACAGCTAATATTTCTCGTATATGGACCTTTCTAGAGTATGTGCCCTTAATATAACACGTGAATCACCATTTTAGCGACACGAATAACGCCAAAAGAACGAGAAACGCAAAGCGACAATAATGCGCTCGATTGTGCATCTTCAGAAGCTGTTCAGAAGATTGTGCATCTTCAGAAGAAAAAATCTTAAAGGTGCAGAAAAGGAGGTGCATCATGTATTTTATGACAATACTCTACACTCGGGTTAAACCAAGATAAACGGCGGTGCGCCGCCATTATTGCGTGGCGGCGTGGTCTCCCTCGAAACATCGGCGGCGCGAACGGCGTGAGTAAAAACGGGCGGTGGTGGCGAACAAAGCCACCTAGAACAAATATCAGAGGCTAAATGAATATTACCATGTGTTCGTGTGGCTTTGGTCAAGCATACTGTTAACAGCTATCATCAGCTACGTGGCTTTGACCATTGTGGTACTCATGCTTTGCTGAAGAAACAGTGCCTATAAGCGTATACTGCGTAGAAGCAAAAACGCCGTTGTGCTTTGGCCGTATTAAGTGAATTTATATGATACCTGTCGTGCCGCGTTGTTCCATAGAGTCAGTGGCCTTTTCAAGTTTTGGGTATTGAAGTACCATCATGCAGTGAAGATACCAATGGATGCTGCAGTTGCCGCAGAAAAAGTCATAAACAACCGTTTGTTACATTGGTAAGTATATATGGACGCTGCGTCACCCTGTACATGTTTTACATATTAGTACGACGCAACAAGCCAATGAAAGACAAAAAATTATGAATGTAACCTTAAAATACTTGATACGTGTAACCCTATGGAGCTGGGTATAGTTGGTGCAAGGAATAAACGGGTGTTACGGAAATCTATAGTCGAAGTTAGAGCCTGTGTAGGGCATTAGTGAGAATCCCAGATAATCACAGTTCACTGTCACAAACAGGTTGGCTTTCGAAAGAAGGCAAGCGTATGAAGGGAAAGGCAGGAAGTTAGTTCAGGATATGAGATTAGGGAGTTCGCGGGAATAACCTGGCTAGAAAGTCCAAGCCCGGGTAGATAGACGAAACATGAGAGAAGCTTTTGACCTGCAATGTGTTCAGTCGGTATGATGATGATGATGATGATGATAATGATGATGATGATGGTGATTATGAAGCTGCTGCTGCTGATGATGATGATGATGACGATGATGATGATGATAGAAAAGCTAGAAAATGGTTTCTCACGGTTTATCGTATCGCCCAGTGGACCGCCTCCTAGGGGAGGAGTTGCTGCATCTGGCCACACTGGCTAGCGTTTCCTTGCGTACGAAGGCGGACGGTGGCAATGGCTGGGCAGCGGGAGGCGAAGAAGGTCGGTACAGTCCCGCCAACTCCACGGCCGCCACGAGTGGCGCGCCGGTTGGGTGCTGCGGCTGCGGCCACACACCTGCGCACGGAACTGGAACGTAGTGGTAGGACGTGGACAACTCAGGCTGCGGAACGGCGTACGTGTATGGAGCCGCCATTGTATGTGGGGCGAAGACGCCGTACGCTGGTGGAGTTACATTCCGAGAGTATGGCGTCGTCGGCGTCGGTGCTCGAGCCGCAGCTGGCCCTTTAGGAATGAAAACAAAGGTTCTCCTGCTGTCATGTCTCGTATTTGATATTTGACTCTCCAATTCACACACTGAGTGGACGCAAAGAGAGAGAAACAGGGAAAGAGATCTGGCAAGAAGGAAGTTGTAGACCGGCCATCAACAAGCCTCAACTATAGTGTTACTGCTACGGTGCGGGCGTTCTTGGCTACGCCACATGAGCTTCAGCAGATAGCTGCGAAAAAAAAAGAGGTACTTGCCTACCCCACCCTTACCGAATGACACCAGCGCTCCACCCTCCCCCAACGCAATTCAACATGGATCTGCGCTTCTCAAGACAAAATTTTGCCGACGCCTATGCTAGCGTGGTATGATTTTTTGGTATCACTCGACTTCTTTCAAGAAACATGTCGAGATGCGGCATGCATCTTGAAGGGCAGACGCGTCGACTCTTCTTACAGCGAAGGCAACCGTCTTTCACTACAAGGTGCGAGGAAAAGATGCAAGTATGTTCTGCCTAAATCTGTGGATTGTGTAACTTGGAAAGTAATAAATTTCGTGTTCATGTTCCTGAACCACGTCGACCCAACTCTTTCATCGCCAAAGCAACCTAAGATATTCGACTGTATTAGTCCTAACCGGTGACTGCGTGAGTAGAACAACAAAGAGCCTGGACAGTCCGTCGTGCAGATTTAGTCGGGCGTTTTGAGCTCTATAGAGCCCTTCACTTTCAGCTTGGCTGAAAGACGAGGACCTGTTCCAGCACGGAGGCACTACCACGCGATACATGACCAAACATGGCAGATATTATGGTAGATAATATGAGGTTAGTAAATTTTACCTGAAAAAGGATTGACCAGAGAGAGACGCCTGGGAGAACTATCGCTTCTTTCCGTCATAGGTACTCCTTGCAAGAGCAAACAGCTGTTGCCAAATTGTTCAGAGGTCCGGCTACAGGAAGAGATGAAAGAAATAAACTGGATAAGTGCGTGTAAGTCGTTTGGAATGCCTCTAGTACTGTGTGGCACGCGTGGGCTACCTGGAACGCGCTGGAGAGTGGCTGAAGAATGGCGGATTCCTGGCCAGTTTGCGATGTTTATGATGGTGATGATTGTGGTGACAGTCGTAGTGGCGCTGGTGGTGCCTATGTTGACGACGACGACGACCATGATGACAAAGATCAAAGTGACCACACCTCACGTTTTACTTGACACGCATATCATGATTATAATGTTTGGACGTGTCACTTACCTTCGTCATCTGGCATATTCCTTAAAGAAAGACACCTTGACGTGTACCAAGCACCAGAACTGACACTAAAGAAAAGCAGGACAGAAAGGCGTACTTAAGGGTGTAGCACAATGAAATTCATATCATTCGTGCCCGTGATGCAGCAGAGACTTGATCTTTTTGTTCAGACATGGGAGCGGCCCGCAACGTGCTAAAGCGTGTTCCGAAGGACCCAATAATGTTGATCCGCCATCCATCCATTCTTTCGTAGCAAGACTAACAGCGACGCGTATTTCCTATATTTCTAAAACTACCATGCTAACAAAGTGAAAATACTAATAAGGGACATTGCGAAGGTAACAAGAAACAATAAAAAATGGCAACGTTCGCCTAAAATTTGTAGTTTTCTGCGAGAAAGGAAAAATAAAACGAGAAAACTGAACGCGACATTTTTTTTCGTTGGACAGAAAATCGCAATTGTGCTAGACCCCGTGCATTAATTTGAAGGCCAGAGTTGAAGTTAATAAAAAGTGGGTTATTGGCTCTGGACACAATTTTTTGTCATTTTTTATTCATTCTTATACTAAATAAAGGGCAAAAATCATGCTTGATAGAGTGCAAAGTTCTTCCCCAATGATCCGTAAGTTGAATTTCCATGTACGCGAACAGTCTGGGCCAGCTGTAGTCCTAAATGAAAACGATGAGCACAACTGAAATGTAGCCGATAGGGAGCTGCAGGCTCTATCACACTTCACCACGCGCAAGCCTTACCGCGTCAAATAAAAATGACTGAGTGGTAGCAGATTCGAAGACAATGTTTCATCATTGAAAATTAGTTCAAATGAGGACCGTAAGAATTAAACAAATGAATATCTGAGCAAGCCGAGTATAACGAAAGAGGTAGCTATGCACCATGTCTAAAAAATATTATTCGAAGAAACGTTATTGTCATTCGAAAGAAGGTAATCAACAGCACCCTCCACAAAGTAATTGAAAAATGCAATAAAATGAATACTGTTTAAAACATAGAAATACGGCCAGTATTTTTACGTTAGTTGATCTTGAAGATAAAAAAGAAGCTAATACCATGGCAATACAACGTTCTTGTCGTCACTTTTCTTATTTCTTCTTCTGTAGACTAAAGTTGTTTTCTTGCATCGGCACAAGATAGGGTATACCGAGTCGCCCAAAATTTAAACTTATTAAAAAGGCTCCGATTCCAGAGAAATGCGTTTTTATTTCGATTTTCCGCGCTAAAATTATCTATGCTATATTATTCAACAGCTCGAGCCAATATTTACCATTCACGCACTCAAGATAGAGTAGTTACGATGCGCGACATAAAAGAAACGACAAAACAACCCCACACCTTAAAGGTACACCATAATTGATTTCTTACAACAACAGCGTCAACAACTATATATGCTGTATATCTGGAAGACGATGCACTAGAAATTACACTAGAAGTCTGGTGTTCTCCATTAAAGCACACGTGGGTGATCAGTTTCTTAGTAACTCATGCTGGATCAATAAAAAGTGATATTATGCGGCTTTAGTTTCTGCATTAAATGGACGAGATCGAGATACTCTGCGCCCACTTGCATGGTGCTTTATTTCGAACTTCTCATTTTCTTCAGTTGGTTTGATCGATGAAGCAAGTCATCTCTAAGAGGACACTAAAGTCAAATATTAAGTCGATGTTGATTGCAGAAATAGCGGTCGAGAAACCTTGTAGTGCTACTTTTGTGCAAAGCTAAGGGCTTATTTTGAAATAAGGTAATGTTTTAGTGGTCCGCATCGAGTTAGCGCACTTCAAATTACCCGCCTCAAGCGGAACGCCTCACGTCACTGTTGTCATGCACAACGTTGCCCGGTTTAAGTGCATGACGATAGTTATAGCGCGAGAACAGAACAACGACGAAGGGACAAGAAGGAGACGAGTCTTTGTCGTCATTCTATTCTCGCGCTATAACCATCGTAATGTCAAACCAACTAGCCCAAACTGCTTGTGGCGGTTTTGGGGCGTTAAACCCCACATATCAATCTATAACTAGCAGCAGATCGAAAGCAGCGGGAGTCACAGCAGCAACAACCATTGAACAATTTCCTGTCATTGGCTCCAAGATAGCAGGCATGCTTGGTATAACTGGGTCCCGCTAGATAACATGACCAGTTCAGTTTAACCAGGCGAAAACTGAATTTTCTAACCCCTCGCGCCATTCCCCATAGTAACATCCGGTGGTTCTTTTTTCCATGAATGAAACAGAAACGAACAAGCAGCATTTTATTACGTCTCTTGACGCACGCAAGGTTCTTTATTTAGTAGATGATGTTATATTACTAATGATCAATTGTAGGCTGTAACTCTGACATTATCGGGATCAATTTGCAGATGTCCTACTCATGGCGAAAGTGTTCTCGTGTATTTACCCTAATTTATTGGTAAGTACATAGGTAACTGCTGTTAATACTATTCTCATAGTAGACGTTGCCTTACATTGAGATTTCACTCTGACTTAAATTGTTACTTGGATTTGATGTCTTTTTACTAACCCAGACGCCTCAATTTCACTTCAATATTCACACTTTAAACCCGTCTATAGTAGGTCACCTGTGCAAATGTGTTCCGGTGAAATGTGCGGTTCTGCAGAGGCGTCTTCTCCCGATATACCACTGACAGTTCACTCGAGGAATTTGAATTTTCGGTTTCTCAATTTCAGAGCGCACATTCGCCATAGTTTTTCTTGTACATCTGCGTACTTAAACACATTCCTCAGCAGGCGCTTCAGGGCAAAACATTAAAACAAGTTCAATAAAACAATATGCTTCCTTCGTTCGCTTTCGCAACCACAATGACACTATATTTATACTACAAATGATCCTTACATCTATTTAAGTAGCATCACACAATAATCTATTCTCACACTAATTTCTATAGAATTAAAGTCGTATCTGAGTACTCTCGGTGTAAATATAGCGACCTAATTCACATCGGATAATCTTACATAAAAGTTCGGCCGCGATAAATTTAACCAGGCTTCTTGTATTCCTTTGGAGTCACGTGCAACGGTCGCTATAGTGTCGTCCATTTACTTAATACGCTACCTAAAAAAAACGCATTGTCAGCCACTATCATGTATTTGCGGTTGCTGTGATAACTGTGGTACAGCTATGATGCAACTGAAGCATGTCCATTCATATTCAGTGTTCCAGCCAAACTACGTCTGTAGCATTGTAAGAACAAACGTGCGTCAGGCGTGTAAAGATGACCCTGGAGTATTGTACTGTACCGTACGCTTTACGCCATGATCAAATACCCAATCAGCCAAGCTGGATAATTATCAAAGATTGCTTAACTGACTTTTTAACCAGTAATTATAGCGAAAGAGCGTCAATGCAGGTTGGAAACGTCGGAGTGTTTTACCTATGCTAGGGAAACTGCCTCCCATATTTTTTTTTTAATGCTAAACACACAGTGTGTGCGCGTGCGTGCTTGATGCGAGATAGCTGAAACCAAGGGCTGAAACACCCAGTGTAGAAGATTCAACATAGTGGTGAGCAGGTCCAACTGGCAAATGAAAACAGCACGTATGCCGAAGCTGTAGTACAAAGATATATCCGCGGCTGAATCTCGCGTGCCCGCATAGCCTTGTGAAGTCGGTGCGAATGCCCGCTTCACTGAGCATAGGTCCACGTGCGCGCTGCAGCTTCGCTTGTTCCCGGTTCGGGCAATGCGCATCATGACACGGATCCCCGAATTTGCCTAAAGCCGCATCGGTACGTGTCGTGCGTTAACAAGGCACTCTTTCGCTACAGCTTTAGGAGCTCTACGATCGATGCGCTTTCGTGAGTTCAGTTTAGTTCGCTCAGGAAATTGGATAGCAGGGCAGTCAGGCGTTGCCTAGAGATTGCTGATATTCGAACCGCTGCTTTCGAATTCACCGGCACGCGAAGTTCAAGTTGAAACCACATTGTATCGCTAAAAAAAAAAACAACGGATGAGTTCAACACAGACATCTCACTGCCATTTAACGAATCGAATTGACATTTCAGTGCGAGTAACCCGCCTGTTTCTTATAGTAAGAGTACGCCTTCCACTATTTTTTTATATTAAATGCCCTTTCGGATTCATAGCTTTCGTTTGTGTTCAACTAATTTGCCTTTCGAGCATCTTCAGTGTTCTGAAGACCAAAAATTTTAATCATAGTATCGCTTTGAATTTTAACATTTCTATTAAAAGCAGCCATAACGTTCCCGACGAAAATGGCACGAGTCCAAACAGCCTTGGACAAGCGTTCTTGGATAACGTGTAACGCATTTTTGTGTGACGTAGTCATACGTTTTAGACTGTTCAATCAGTAAAGTAATCAATTCATCAGGTCTTGGTGTAGGCAACAAGTAATGCATTGTGGCTAAATGATTAGCGCAGCTTCAACACACTCAGGTGTCACAGGGTAACATAACCATTCGTATTAAGTTCGCATTGACTGTGTGTACTCACTGTTGACCTCCCGGTCGCGAGATCGAATCCCGGCTGCAGGCGGCTGCATTTTCGATGGAAGCGAGAATGCTGTAGGCCCTGTGTGCTCAGATTTGGGTGCCCGCTAACAAACTCCAGGTGGTCGAAATTTCGGGAAGCTCTCATCTGAGGCATCTTTCATAATCAAATGGTGGTTCTGGGTCGTTAAACTACACATATCAATCAATCAATCAATCAATCAATCAACTGTGTGTACTCACGTCAGTTTCATAACGCTACTGACAAATCAAGACATTAAAATTCAATCCATAGTTTGCAAGCTTTTATTATGTCGACCGTTTAAAACTATTAGTTGGGAACTACACGTAATACTGACAAATATTCATTATGCTCTTGTTTCCTGTGCGCTAAATTATTTGAATGTAGCCATGGATCTTCCTAAGGAATTCTCATTTCGCAGCTGCTTTCGTTGGTCAGTGAGGTTGCAGAAGGCTTTAGATGGTCGCCGGGCGCGAACCAGGTGCCTTGGTCTAAACCTGTAAGCATCCAAAGCAGGAGCTTGAGTACGTCATTGGAAGACTTGCATGTATCGAGTACACACACACATACACACATAGATACATACAAACACATACATACATACATACATACATACATACATACATACATACATACATACATACATACATACATACATACATACATACATACATACATACATACATACATACATACATACATAAATACATACATACATACATACATACATACATACATACATACATACATACATACATACATACATACATACATACATACATACATACATACATACATACATACATACATACATACATACATACATACATACATACACATACACACACGTACATACATACATACATACATACATACATACATACATACATACATACATACATACATACATACATACATACACACAAACAAACATACATACATACATACATACATACATACATGCGTATGTACGTACGTACGTACATACATACATACATACATACATACATACATACATACATACATACATACATACATACATACATACATACATACATACATACATACATACATACATACATAAATACATACATCTGCATTCTTTAATAGGAAGCACTTTTCTCGTCTCGGGACATCGACTAACGTCAGAGATGCGGTATCGACATATATGTTACTCGTCGTTTATTATCTATTCATTTTTGTTTTAAATGATGGTTGTGGGATCAGTTACTTGCGGGCACAAACTTCATGATCTTCTTTCACAACACAGCTGTATTGTCTGAGTGAGTTAAGCAATTTTATTGACGATCCGGCATAAACTTAGGGAGAAGTAGTAGGGGTACATAACGCGGGACGCGCTAACGTCCCGAAGCAACAACGTATAGTCGCGTCAAAACCCGTGAGGGCACCGCTTTTGACCGCTGGCGTTCAAGGACGCCAAGCACATGTTGAACCACGTCTCTTTGGTTGCCTGCTCTAATATCGGCGGACAACTTACTCGAATTCGAAGGCACGTTGTGTATAGAGGCCGGGTCGTCCTGTTCTTCATCCTTCGTGTTGACTCCCAACAGGTTTCGAACTGCAACCAAGCACAACGTCAAGAATTAGGGAAAAAGAAGGGGAAGAGAATTTGTTGCATGCGTGCGTGTGTGCGTGCGTGCGAGTGAGCATGCGTGCGTGTGTTTGTGTGTTTGTTTTATAATTCGCATGCATACGATGGCAATGAACCATTGGCTTTTGATAAGAAACAAAAAGTGTTTCACCACCATTTCGGGATTACATCCTTCGTTCGTGCTGCCCATTCGCGCTGCCCATTCGCGCTGCCCAGCGCTAAAAAATACTAGCGTGAACCATGCCGCCATGTGCAATGATCAGGCGTGAGAAAAAAAACAAGAGCTTTGAGATTATCGTTATTGTTATAAATCCACAAATAGGTTTTAATAACAGAACGAAATATTTTAGAGCATCTACAGATGACTCCGTCCAGCATCGATTTTCACCAATGGACATAGGTTGGTGCTCTGAAAAATATCACAAGTATATTACTTAAAACTTGCCTTGAAAGCGTTCAAGAAAACATAAAAAAACTTAGCTTGTGTAAGCATCGTATCGTATATTACGAATACCGTATTTATTCTATTGTTAACACGACCACGATTCTAACACGAAGGGGGGGGGGGCATTTTATTACGTCTAGGAAGAAAAAAAATAGAATTTCGGAACTCAGATGAAAGGGTCGACTTTAGTAGCGAAAATCTGAAGGAAAAAAAAAACTCTCGCGTCGCATTGGAGTGAAAACAATATTATATCAGAATGTCACATGCACAGCTCCAGGGAGGTTGCATGACGATGACTTCTAGAAAAACAGCGATGATCTGCGCATGTTCCACTACTGACCATACATTTAATGTCAACTACAGAACCACCACAAAATCAAGTACCACTAGGTTGTTCAAAGGCATTTGTTCAAGTATCAGGCTCAGACGACGGCCAACCGCAAGCTTGCGAACGGCCTGCAGACGACGGTGAGTCGGCTTCGTTATACCACGACCGCAGCAACGTGTTTGCATTTCCGCTAATACCATCCACCTTCACTTTACACTGTTCTTTCATGTGAAGGTTGCCTTAGACATTCATTTCATGATTGGACGTCCGCTCTAAAAACTTAATTTACACTGCGATACGAGCTTTTTGTGGGTTAAAGCTAGCTGTTGCACGTACCGTAAAAGAAGTCGTATAGCGAAACAGCTTTTGTAATATATCGTGCAAGAGCAGCGGCTACCATCTCCGTAAGTGATATGTTCTCGCTCGAAACAGCTGTCACTTAACCGAATGCTACCTCAGTGCTGCCTGAAAAGCTGCTAATTTAACTCAAAAGCCGGCGCATATAACGAGCAACCTGCGCATTACGTCGAGTATCGCAAGCGCTAATTGAACGCACTTACATGTAAGTTTACGCAGTACAAAGCTCGGCACTATGTTAGAAGGTCACTCTGCTTCTTTCGCGTCATCGATGTACTTCGTATCGGACAGGGTCCGCCCGCTCGACAGCACAGCCTCGCGGAGGTTTCTGACCGCGCACGTCACATCGCTGAGAACGGGGTGGGAGAATGATCGCTGGCATTGCTGTTCACCCGCTGCGTCGCAGTTTTCACCGGAGTTTCCAATGTTCACTGGTCTTTCGCGTTTCACGCTGCTTACAACACGACGCACATCGGGTGAAGCCGAGGGTAATGCCGCATGACGTTCATCAATCGCCATGTGTTCCAGCGACATCCACGAGGACACGTTAAAACGTGCCCGTAGTACACCTCGCGGCGGCTCTGTCCTACCAACTGGTTTTCAGCCAGCTCGCCAGGGCGGCGCATCGCGTAAATTTCTAGTGTGCCGAGTAAATTTTGGCCACGCCACATGAGCAGCACTGGCTTCCCATTTGCTAAAGCGCTCACTCTTCTAAGGACAGTCATATCTTTGCACTCAAATGATCACATCAAAACATACCTACTCAGTTCCCTATTAAAGAGGCGCTACTAAGCAACCATTAGGTTCTATATGTTGTTTGCCTCCTTTACACTTTTTTTTCTTTACATCGTGTTTCTTTCCTCGTCTCATTCCATATGTACCAACACACCCTAATTTAAAGATGCTTTTCGAAGCTTACAGTACATATATCAATCTCGTCATCTTCGTGAAATACCAGAATGCCTAGTACATGAATAATAATAATAATAATAATAATAATAATAATAATAATAATAATAATAATAATAATAATAATAATAATAATAATAATAATAATAATAATAATAATAATAATAATAATAATAATAATAATAATAATAATAATAATAATAATAATAATTTTCATTTTATTTATTTCAGGAATACTGCAGACAATTTTTCACCATCCTAGCAGGAGAGGGTTACACAAGGTTCCTAACACAGAGGTCAAAACTAGAAGAAGTCGGAGCGTGCATGCAGTCGGAAGGCAGTGAATTCCAGTCTTCAATGGTTCTTACAAAAAAGGAGTACTTGAATGTGTTATTTTTAGGAGCGTATGGTCTTACAGTTTTTGAGTGATTTAACCTTGCTGAGCACTGAGGAGGTGGCAGAATGTACAATTCTTTATTTAAACCAGATTCATTGTTGTATAGTTTATAAAAGAGGACTAACCTTGCAATTCTTCGCCTACATTCCAGTGGTTCCAGCTCACATTTATTTAACATTTCAGAAACGGAGGAGAGGCGCCTAAAGTCTGAAAAAATGAACCGTACGCTTAGCCGCTGAATTCTTTCCACTTTATCTATGTCTTTCTTTAAATATGGGTCCCACGCAAGGGATGCGTATTCTAGCACTGGTCGAACTAGGCTTTTATAGGCTGCAAGTTTAACTTTCCAATCACATGACCTCAGCTTCCTTCTTAAGAAGCATAGCTTCTTGTAGGCCTTGGCGCAAACGTTGTCGATGTGAGCGTCCCAGCTAAGTTTCGTATTAATGGTCAATCCCAAATATTTTACGGTATTAACAAATTCAATACTTTGGTTACGGACATGGTATTTATATTTAAGAGGAGTTTTCTTGTGTGTTACTGTAAGAGCACAAGTTTTTGAGTAGTTAACAACCATCTGCCACCTCTCACACCAGTCAGCAATTTTGCACAAGTTGTCGTTAAGCAATGATTGATGCAAGGGGCTACTGACAGTTGTATAAATAACACAGTCGTCTGCAAACATTTTCACAGTCACTCCCGTGTCAATATCATCGCAAATATCATTCACATAGATCAAGAACAAAAGTGGTCCCAAGACCGACCCCTGGGGCACTCCTGACATACATCAAGGTTTTGCGATTGGCAGCCGCTAATTTCTACAAACTGCGTTCTGTATTTCAGATACGCAGAAATCCAGTCCACGAGGCGGGAAGCAATCCCTACACGCTGCATTTTTCGTATCAGTAAAGAGTGCGGTACCCTATCAAAGGCTTTTGATAAGTCCAAAAATATTGCATCTATTTGTTTTCTGTCATTGATAGCATCAGCGAAGTCGTGTATGACTGATACGAGCTGGGTCGTCGTTGATAACTTTTTTCTAAACCCGTGCTGGAAGCTGCCTAATATGTTTTTTTGATTCCAAGAACGAAGTTATCTGACTGGAGAGGATGTGCTCAAGTAGTTTACAGCAACTACTGATTAATGATATTGGCCTGAAGTTCGAAGCGAGGAGTTTGCTTCCATCCTTGTGGACTGGTACAATTTTTCCACACAACCAATCAGAAGGTAGGCATCCGTCATCCAAAGATTTATTGAACAAAATATATAAGTAATGTGAAATAATGTCCGCATAACGCTTCAAAAAGGCATTAGGGATACCATCAGGGCAAGAAGACTTCTTGGTATCAAGTTTTAGAAGAAGAAGGCGAATACCATTTACATTTAAATCTATATCCGGCATTACGTTGGGCGAGAGAGGAGATGGTTCCGTCGGATTATTGGTTAAACTCTGTTGACTGAACACACTGTGGAATGTTCTGTTTAGCTCATTAGCAATTGCGTAAGGATCAGTAACTGCGCAGCCGTCAACGCGAAGCTGTTCAACAGATTTTTTGTTTCCGGACAAGTATCCCCAAAACTTTTGCGGAGCGTTTTCCATGAAGTTAACAAGTGTCGTTCCAAAAAAATAATCTCGAGCGGTTCGTATTTTGTGCTTCAGTGTTACTGAGAGGGAAGATATGGCCTGGTTATCTTTACGCGCTGCTTTACGTTTTCTTGATATTGTTCTTTTCAATTGTATTATATCGCGTGTTATCCAGGGGTTGCACCGTTTCTTTTTCTGAAACTTCGGTACGAATTTATCAAGACACGATGCAGTAACGTTTTTAAACGTATTCCACAGACTTAATAAGTCTCCTCCTGCCTCAAAGTCACCGAAGCACAAACCAAGTTTATCTATAATAGCTTCGTCATCCGCAGCAGAAAAATTAAAGGCACTCTTGCTCGCAGAATTCTTTTCGTCAGGGCAGAAATTCGCGGTAAGTAAAACCAGCTTGTGATCAGAGATTCCATCATAAACATTGGCCTTAGTGTCATCTGGAAAGTTTCCAACAAATAGATCTAGTACACTTTCAGTGCTTCGAGCAACTCTGGTAGCATCTTTAACAAGTTGAACGAGATTAAATTTCAGCATCAATTCATAATAATAATAATAATAATAATAATAATAATAATAATAACAATAATAATAATAATAATAATAATGTCACGGGGTCGTGACGTGGCCGAAGACAGGAGACTTCGTGTTGGGATTTAACTGTTTATTTGGGCGAACCTGTGCCCGGTAAACGGAAAGTCCAATTACAGCAGCAGTCTCGCACAGATAGCAGTCTCGGACTGATAGCGGCGAACGGAGCGTCGGCCTTCGATCAACAACTACTGACAAGCGGCGAAGCGCGTCGGCATTTATACTCTTGCTGGCGAATGTTCTAGCGTTATCGCTGGCTGTGGCGTAGGTTTCAGAACAATCTGTACCGTTCGCACAGTGGGCGTGATCTTATCGAAATGATCTAATACAGTCTGGAACCTTCTCGAAAACTGCAGGCGCGGTTTGCGCTGAGAATCGTGTGGTGTTTTGGGACGATAACAAAAACTTGGGAAATGGAACGTGGAATTGCCCCCCTCTGAAAAAAGGCATCGTCCCGATGCTTTAACTAAAGATGAAGGTACAATAATAATGCAAGAAAGTACAATGAATAAATTACGATACAACAATAATACAAAAAAAACACTGGTTCAGTTTGTTAACGCGCGTGAAACGGCTTGAGGCGCGTGACATGGACGACTTCAGGTCGCGATCGGCGTCGTTGAGAGTTCGTGATGCCGTCGGGGACAACCTCGTAATCAAGTGGGCCGAGACGTCGAACCACCCTGTACGGTCCGAAGTAATAATAATAATAATACATGACGGGATTGAGGCACGCTATAGCGGAATGCTCCTTCGGAAGTTTTCACAATCGAGTGTTGTTTGAAGTACGCTATCATTGCACTGTTAAAGAGGTCGTGAAACAGTTCGAGTAACCATGGATTGGATTCACTAAAATACCTTATTGACCCACAAGTTCAACGGCAAAAAAAAGTTTAAGAATCCGTCCAGTATTGGCGGATATACAAAGATCTGTAGCACGCATAAATTCGCATTCTCTCTTCTCTCGTCGCAATGAAAGCGCTTGAATCTAAACAAGTAGGAATGACATAGACAAAAAAAAGTAAGTCGCGCGCCCTTAATGACCTTGAGTTTTTTTTTATCGCGGCTTTTTCAGTGTGATCGCACGCGTGGACAAGTCGTGGGCTCCCGCGGTGATCCCTGTAACGACCGAGCATGTCATGCTCAAATCAGCCAATGGCTGATACAAGGCCTTCTACAAGTAAGATTCGAGCTTCCTCCGTCATTCGTCGCGAAAAAAAAAAAAACAGGCAATTTTTCAGCTGACTTTGATAATTATTCGTGAATTTCAGGCAACGTGTTGTGCTATCATAGTTGGCTTGCGTGTTCTCGGGAGACTCGATCGGCAGCGTTTCCCGACCGTGCTTAGAAAGTGGTGCATGGCGCTTTTAAGGGCCGCTATCATTTCACCTCCGCCTAATAGAGACGGCTGCGGTCGGGATCGAAACCGAGACGACTTTCGTGTCAGCAGTCAACCATCGTAACCACTGTACCACCGAGGTGAACTTCAGTTTAGCTGCCCACTAAGGCACCCCACGTAGTCGATATTAATTTGTACGAGTCGAGCAGTACGACAGGCCTCATAATCATAGTTTAGTTTCTACATGCTAAACCATCGAATTACTGATTTCACCATTTCGTTGCCTATACTACTTTCTCAGTTTGCTGTCTTTTTTAAGTGATAATCAACATTAGGTTGTTGTCAACTAAAGGAAGAACGTTATGTTAAATATAGATACCGCAATATCAGTGGCACTTTTCAATCCACTAAAGGAAGCGAGTTGCCGCAGCTGTCGAACTGGCCTGTCGTGGTAGATACAAAGCATCTAGAAAGAAAGCCAAGAAATGGAGCCGTAGCCCTTCTTTTGACGTAAGAGCAGCGGAGTTGAAGAAGCAGACAGCACTTCTACTTACTTGCTTCGATAAACCTGTTGAATATGTCTGCAAGAGAACTTCGCATGCTATATTGGCCTCCACAGAAGCAATGCAGCCGACCCACGGGTATACGAAATCACATACCTGGTCTGAAGGCGTACAAGTAGACCAGTGCGACGACAACCACCATGAGCACTCCGAGTATGCAGAAAGGCACGTAATCGCATTTCAAGTGCTCCTTGTACATGGCCCTGTGGCAAGAGGTCGTCTTATGTAAGATTAACCACCTCGAAAAAACAGAAAAAAGTTCAGCAGTGTGTAGCACTCTCTGTAACGCATGAAAACAAAAGCCTGCTAAACATATTTGTTAATACATTTAGTTAACCATCGGTGACCAAACTTTTTCGGAGACATGACAACACACAATGTGGAAGACGCGCATTAAAGGTACACTAAAGAGGAAAAAACAAACTTTTTCCCATTAAGAAATTTTTGTGTCGCCATACCAAAAACACCAAGCTTTGATACGAGAAGGCGCTTGGTGAGCGAAAACAAGCGCAAGAAGAAAACGCTGGTGGCAACGGCACATTGAAGTTCCTGCACCAGTTGCCGTAACGTCATAGATTTTGACTGAGTCCACTAAGACCTAATCGGTAAAATTGAAGTACATATTGCCTCTTGAGAGAGTCACAGTCTTAACAAACGAATTGTCAGCAAATGTTGTTTAACCAGTGGCACGAAAATACGAAAAATCAGTTTGAAATCCGTGATGCGACCACTAGAAAATTTGGTGGCAAGTTCAAAAGTAAATTTTAACACTGATTTGCTCATTGATTAGTAAGTCTCACGAAGGGAAATCAATGGCAAAGTTTTCAGGGTGTAATTTGTCAGTTAAAGACGAATTCATTCTTTGATTCTAACTAAAATTTGTTCTACAGACTTTTTTTAATGTGCATCCACAGTTCGTTTTTTTTCTCTCTCTCTCTTTTGTGCAACATGTACCTTTCGTGCAACCCACTCCTGGTTATGGCTCGCAAAGCAGGCTGGTAGTAATAAATAAATAAATAAATAAATAAATAAATAAATAAAATAAATAAATAAATAAATAAATAAATAAATAAGGGTCCATTTCCATTACTTAGACGTTCCCTGTCGATTGCGATGGTTTGCTTGCATTTACAATGAGCCCAATTAAGTAAGATAAAGGAAACCGGAATCACACTTTATATCCTGTCTCGACTACAACGAGACCAATTGTTCGGCACACTTGCCTCAAGTATCGATTCTTCTCATTGAGGCCCACGTATGTGCCGTCGGGCATCTTTAAACCGCGTGGGGCTTTCTTCCGCTGTTTTTTCGCTTCCGCGAACTTCTCCGGCTTCCCTTTCTCTTCCGGTGTCTCGGCCACGTTCTTTGCTGCTTCCGCATGAGCCTTTTCTTTTCCCTCTCCTTTCTCGAGGTCTTCTTTGGAGTCGCCGCGAAGCAGCAGCTCGGAACCAGGTATAGATCGCCCGCACAACTGGTGCTTGAGATGCCTTCTCTGCGTACCTGCGGTAATTACCTTAGTATGAAGTCAGGCGCCGTAGCAGCATGACAGGTAAAGTGCTGCGCTCCTGAACTCGGGGGCGCGGTCTCTTTTATAGGCCATGGTGGTCGTATTTCAATTGTGCGAAATGCAAAGAGCACTCGTGTTATCAAACTACTGTGCATGTTAAAGAATTTCAGCTGGTTGTGACTTATCCAGAATCACCCACTACCTCCCGACTCATAACCATATCGCAGCTTTCGCTCTTAAAATCCTAGTCATTAACAATTATTTTTCTTGTGATTTCACAGTAAACCTGAGACATAATACACTGAAGGGAACCAATTCTGTGGACTAAATTTTTATGACGGCGTACTTTAATTGGGTGTGAAGGCAATGTGTATGCGACTTAGGTAGGGGAACTTTTAGCAGCTGCTTCTGCTATCAGTAACTTGGGCTCTATCGTTACAGAACGACACAGGACGGTATGTCCCGCAGTAATCAAACAAGACTCACTACCGATTACAGCAGGCCCCAGCGTTAAAGGAAGACTATGCTCGGGGATGGGAAACATGGGATGGGAGTCATTTTTTTTTTCAATTGAGGTGGAAACTCGCGCACGTTAATTATAAATAAAAATATGGTTGTTTCTGATGAAATAACTCACAGAGACGAGTATTCGTGACTTAAACTCCAATAAATTTGCCTTGAATCTGACGCTTACTAAGAAGAAAACTAGTATCAGAAAGACGCACTTTGAGCACTACCTGCCCAGAAAGGGTTGCACATTGAACTTGCTGGGCGTAACCTTTTTCGTTTTAACAGCGGCTTTAGCTCTCCCATAGTAGAGTACCGAGTACTCTAAATCGTTAACCATTTTAGTTTCTAAACACACCTTGCAATATTCATATGAGTATCTGTCCTTTTGTGACTCATTATTGTATGGCTGTGTTTGAGTTAACCATCGAATGTAGATGTTCTTTCCACGTCATCTCATATCCATGTTCTTGTAAATGAAGTCTGTTTTGTCATCGTTGCTATTGTATGTGTAAAAAGAAAATGCTCTGTTGAAATGTTATTAACGACTGTGACGAAACATTTTTCTGAAGAGGTTTAGCGACGGTTGGGCCGCAGTGCCATGAATTTAGTGAACTGTGTATAGAGCCGTGAACTAGAGGCGGTGAAAAGTGGGAAGTTGACATGAAGCGCAGGCCGTAAAAAAGTGTCCGAGTGTCACCTCTCGTTTAGTCCTAGGAATGTCCGCTAGATGGCGCTACTTTTATATGCTGAATATATGATGAAAAGATACGAGATAGCGGTGCTTTAAGCGTTCACTGGATGGATGGACGGGTGTACGGATGGACAGACAGATGCACGGACAGCCGCACGGATGGATGGACGGACATATGGACACATGGATGGATGGACGGCAGCAGGGACGAACGCAGGGACGGACGCACGAATGAACACACAGGCGGACGGATGCATGGACGGATGATCACACAGACGGACGTATGGACGGACGATACGCCCCACTCGTGATGATGCGCTTCGTGGACATGCTGTGATTTTTTTTAATCTTGCGGCTTCATATTTGGGACACCGTGTGTATTCTTGTAAAAATTGAAAGGCAAACAAAAAAAAATGAAACTGGTTAGGCCAATCAGTGTGTGTAAGAAATTGGCTTATTACTATTACTGAAAATTCGTGAATGTGGGATGTCACTGGAGCTGACATATTGACAAGCGGACTTGCGTTCTTCACACTGCGTGTCTGCTTGTCGAAACATAGGCTCCAGCGACGGTCCGTCTTCAATAATTTATAATTGCCTCATGCTTGCATCTTTCCCAAACTTTTGTCTTTTTCGGTGGTCTATTAGTGTGACAAATGGGTGAGAGGTATATGGGAAACGCAGCCAAAGACGGCGATGATGCGATGAAATAAGAAATTTTTGCGTTCAGAAATTTAATGAGTGCGCCAAGGACAACTACATACCTTAGAAGAGGTCTTCGACCAGCATTCCACGTAATATAGCTAGAAATATGGTTTTGATGGTGATTATTGTGAGAATGATGATGATGACGAGACTAATTTTTAGCATTTCACTCTCCTCGTTGCTGTTCACTCGTGAAGGAGCGCACGAAGACAATGCACTAAAAGAACGAATATTTTATTCCTTCTGTGCGTTGTCTGCATGCGCTATATACTTCACAACCAAACGTAAACTATAACCGACTCACTCAACTTTCAACGTTACTGTTCCTCGTCGCTGTTGTCTTCTTTTCGACGAAACTAGGAGCACCTACAGCTCAGTGTAGTCGGTAACCTAAGTGCGTCATTTTAAAATCCCTGCTAAACGTGTTTTCATAATAGAGGTTTTTAGAAAGCTATGGAAACACGTTACGAAAATACGACACGGTTCCTTTCCGTATGCGCGTACAATGGTCGCGCATGCGCACTCGTCAGCGGTTTCCACGTTGCCGCATTTCCGTAACGTTTTTTTCCATAGCTTGCTAAAAGCCTCAAATACTGAACATTGTGTGCGTGGACTAAAGTTAACACATTTGGGGCGAAACAGCAAAAAAAACTGGACAAAGATTACAAAAGAGAATTGCGTGCCGTGGTTTCTTTGTTTTTTCGCCTGTTCATCCTCTAGAACTCGAACGAAACGGACACAAATACAGTCCTTTGCGACAAAGTGATATCATCGAAGCGACGTCATCCCTAAAGATATAGTTCTGTTTTACGCACCAGCAGCATCGCTTCTGACAGCGGCCCCTGCATCTGGTACCGGACTGGCCGGGTACAGCTCGGGCGTGAGCTGGTTTTGCGTCGCCGCGTTGAAGTGACGAGGGGCACAGACGGGAGTCACGCTACCGATGGGACTGGTGCTGGCCGAGACGACAGTACGCGCAGACGAAATGGAAGCAGACTTATGAAGCGAAGTGCTGGACATCAGGTTGCTGACCTTGGACGAGATGGAGACCTTCGAATCGTGGTGGTCGGATGGAGCATTTTGCTTGCGGACCGAACCCACCGACTGCCTGGACTTGGCTCGAGTGGTTCTGGAGGTAGGGCCCTTGGGCTGTTCGCCAGGAAGAAGGAAGCTTTGCATGAGCTATACACGCGAAACTGGTCCCTCCATAGACGTTGCTTTTAGCAAAAATTTTATGGTGGACACTTCGGCGCTAATATTTACGGGAATAATCCACCATAGGACGAATAATGCTTAAATATTGCTTAGAGGTTGTCCCTGTTGCTTCCGCGCTCCTCTGAGTACTACTCAGCCAGCTTTGTAAATATCTAAGACAACGCTTTCCATGGGCTTCGCCTCCGAAAATCTCCGGTCACGTGGAGTAAATACATTTAGATATTTCGGTGACTCTTCTCACACGATTTTTATGGTATTTCTTACGTAATATAGCTTCTAGGCATGTTTGAACTAGCCGGAGACATGTCTGTGCTTGCTCTTCCCAATCCGCACACTGATTTTGTATTGCTGTCAACTGCAGAAAAAAAGTTAGTGCAGAGAGACCCAAGGGCCGGCGTCCATTGTACTTTTAAGGCTCGTTCAATACCCGCAGCTGGCACCGATTGCGCGACCAAGTTAGTTGCAAAGCGACTGCTTTAGCTCAGTCGCTCGTTGCTCGATTTCTCACTCGCTAAGACGAAGTCACGGCGCTCTGACAAATGATATTCGCAAGAGCTTTCTTATTACGAGCTTATTATGCAGTGCAGTAGCAATGCGAGTAGACGGGAATTCAGCACGTCGGTGGATATAAGTCGCGTGCATTATGAACGCGCTGACCGTGTATATATAGTCGCTTCTTGGTCAGTCGCGAATTGTTGCGCGACCGATGCTGTAGTCGCTGTCGAGAACGAGCCCTCAGGCTTGATCTCCCTGGTGCTCACCTCATCCACGCTTGTCTTGCTGGGTGGGCAGCTGTCCCTACGGGCGTTATCCGAAGGAGTCATCGCGTTCGGGCTGCCTCGGCCGCTGGCTTCATCGGTGCTGGAGGAAGCAGAACCAGGGTTCGCCGAGCTGCCGGCATTCGAGGTGTAGCCGTCAGCCGTAGCGTGCGAAGTGGCGACCTGCCCTGCCATTTTCGGCAATCGCTCGTCCTGAAGATTTACACGAAGTGAGCTTCACTAATATTTCGATAGCGTATATGCTAACTGGTTATTCAGCTGATGCATTGTTGGTACTTTTACTTATGCATACAAACAGAAGAGGAATGTGTGGAGAGCTGGGCTTTTTGGTTGTACGTACATGCTAAGAAAACAGCGCGAAAAAACACTGAGCAGACAGAGCACTGTGTGCGTTCCCCTTTTTGTGTGTCATGTGCTTTATCGCATTGTCGCCGCAAGAAAAAACCTTAACAACAGAATGCGGCATATATATAATGTCTATTCTTGATTGTTATGTGTGCACGAGTCATACACATATGAACCCACTCATGTGTATCTTGAAGGGCACTGCGTGAAAAAAGTGCAGAACCAAGGAAATTGAAGCCTTCGTTAGCGCCTAGGGTGACTTTACGGATGATGTAGACGCATTATATAGGGTTGAGCGCATTATATACACACAACGCATTATATAGGGTTGAGCGGATAGCCTACGAAATATTAGAGAAATTAATACGTGCATATTTGTGCCTATAGCAAAGACGTAGCCGCGACTGAAACCTAACGAAGTTGCCCCGCCGCGGTGGTCTAGTGGCTAAAGTACTCCAAGGGCTGCTGACCCGCATGTCGCGGGTTCAAATCCCGGCTGCAGCGGCTGCGTTTCCGATGGAGGCGGAATTGTTGTAGGCCCGTGTGCTCAGATTTGGGTGCACGTTAAACAACCCCAGGTAGTCAAAATTACTGGAGCCCTCTACTACGGCGACTCTCATAATCATATGGTGGTTTTGGGACGTTAAACCCCACATATATCAATCAATCAATCAATCAATCAATCAAGCTAGCAAAGTTTGTTGTGCTGATCTTGGGATCACTTTCAGTATTGAAAAAAATTAATGTGGTAACGTCTCCCCTGAACTAAAAGTAGCATAGTTATCGATATTGTTTCTTGCTCATTGTACCTCAACTGTTATTAAAGTTTACCTTGTAGCGTTGAGTGGGCGTAAACTATTACTATAGTTTGTCCATCAATATTGTCAACCCCACTACAACCCTAGTACTCCCTTCCGCACATGTGAACCATGGCAAGAAATAGTTTCAATTGTATATTGTGTGCCGAATGTTTCAAAGTAAAATGCGTTACCAAGCCGAGAAAATGGCATGTACATTCACCCATGCGATGCGTAGTTCCGACATGTTCTCAAAAAAGATGGGTGCCTCAGCGGGTACTGATTCTAAAAGACTCATTCTCTGTTATTCTTAGCTGGTACATGCCACTTCGATATAAAACGCGCAAAAGGTATTGCATCATCTTGGTTAAGAATGATAATAACTAAAAACGAGGACGCATAGAAGACACACGTGTGTGCTATCTTTGTGTCCTTCTTTTTAGTGTGGTATTACCATTCTAAACCACAGAATACCAACATGCCGAGATGTCCACCTTGGCGCATTACCTTCGTCGCATCATGTCCTTCAGGAATTGAACTCTTCCCGTCATCCCTTTCACCAGTCGCCATGGAGCTGGTGGAGCACGTGCAGCATACTGGATTGGTTAAAAAACGTTTATTCAGTTTCAATGAACGCTATCGCAGAAGGTATATCGCGTAGAGCACTATACGCCAAGTAATTTGCACCTTAGCAGAGGCACGCACAGGCAGTATCGGTCGTCTGCTAATAATTTCAAAATGTGGGTTCGAGTCGCAACCCGGACGAGCTGACGCTCACGTGCATACCGTATAATATGGGTGCACGAGAAAATGACAAAACAAGGCAGAATGTCCCTAAGCTATTTAGAGCCTTCCTCTCTGTGGTCTCCTTATGAAAAGCTATTCTAGTTCAGGATTCTTAACCCACATTTTCACTGTAAAGGCCGTGGTGGCTAAACGCTTGTGAGTGAGATTCTATTATGGGAGCTACCATAATTGATTCTTAGACCCGCCCAGACAAGAGAGTGTTACGATGGTTCCACAGCAGTACTTAACTTCAAGCGCTTGAGATACTTTCAAATTGCTGGCATGGGGCCACTGGACTATTTCGACTTAACTCTTGAGTGTAGATGTCACCTTAAAATACCGATTAGGTTGGACACTACAAGTACATGAGAACACAAGTTTCAATAATTTAATTCAGGTTATAAGTATCCAAGTAAAGTAAAATTAAAAAAAAAGAACGCTGCTTCCACTGCGTACCTATCCACGATTGGCTTGGGAGACTAAATTACGAAGTGCCATGCACGAAATTGAAAAAAAGAAGCATGTTCTCACTAGTAGTGTCCCAAGAGAAGTCCGAGGTGAAGCTGCAATAGGCGTCTTCTTCTTCTTCTTCTTCTTCTTCTTCTTCTTCTTCAGCGTTCGCGAGCCGAGGCGTGACGTATTGCTTATGTCGCTCTGGTGTACTGCTGCGAAGACGTTGACGTTCGTTGCTTACCACTTGTGAAATGATAATACAGGAATTTTCTCCACGCTATCAGAGGCACAAACTATATACACGAAAAGCAATAACATCAGTAAAATATTTAACAATTAAAACTTGTTACAAGCATTGGTCTGAAACTACAGCTTCGCACTTGTGGTGCCACGTTTGAAGGAAGAGTGCCGTTGGGCGGCCTTCCTCGTTTCTCCTATCTTCTTTTACTTTCCTTCTTCTTTTCAACTCCGATTCTTCCTCCCTTCTTTTTCGATTTATTTTTTTGTGTCTGTTTCTTTCTATCTCCTTCTCTTTGCTTCTTTCACATTCTCCGTTTTTCATTTTAATTTCTGCGTCATCATTTCCTCTATTACTCTCTATTTTTTCTTCCTTTTCTCTTCTCTTGCACCCTTATTCTTTCTCTTTTTTTCTTCGTGCTCTAGTTTTCCTGTCTTTCTGTCTCTTTATGTCTTTATTACGTTTATTTATCTCCCTTTTTTTCTTCCTCTTTCAATTCACTTCTTTGTTTATCTGTTTGTCGCGTGTTCCGTTCCATTCGACGCTAGCACTTGCTGCACTCGGAAGTTACGATGGCCCGAGTTCTGTCGCGCGTATACATCCAACTGAGCGGTTTTGCACTATACGCTGATAAGCAAAGGCGCGCAGTGAGCGCCCTTCGTGATTTTCTTAGTGGACACGAATCAGATATACACTGTTTAGTTTTCATTGCCACTTGCCATGCTGTAAAGACAATGAAGAGTGTGCGTGCTCGTTCGGTATCGTGATAGTGTTTTACCGCAGAGCACAGCTTTCCGCCAGCTAAAATAACTACGCTGTAAAAAAAAGCTGAATTCCAGTGGATATACCTTACGTCAGAGATCGTAATATTAACACAGCAACAATAATAACAACAACAAAACAAGTACTACTACTACTACTATTACTACCACCGACACACACTATATATATATATATATATATATATATATATATATATATATATATATATATATATATATATATATATATATTGTACCGAAGCATAGTGGCGCCAGCTCTGTGCCAGCGTGAAAGAAAAGAAGACGTTGACGTCCGTGTGTGGCTCGTGCTTGCCGGGTTCCTGCCTGTACCAGCTTGTTGCGGCTAACGTTTCTGGAATAATAACCTGTGTTTTTACGCAACCTTTCTCGTTGCATTTGGTGCAAACGTGCTGGGTAACGTCCTGGAGCTCCGCAGGCGTAAGCTACCATCTCAGTCCGCGATGACCGAGCGCGTCGATCCCCCACAAGGCTCTTCCACGCTGCCACCTGTCATGTGTTCTGGTGTACTTCGTCTGCGTGACCCACCAGTATACAACGACACTGAAGATCAAGATGTCGAGGACTGGCTGGCAGAGTGTCACAGAACGAGCGCTAAAAAAGAGCGCGCCGCCAAATCCTTGCGACAACGGGCGGCAGAAACGCCGCGAGGTAAAAAGAAAAAAAAAAAGAGAAAGCAAACATCCAGGGCTCCCGGGCGCGCGCTCTCCCCGCAGAAGCACGGCTTCGCAGACGATCCTCCTCACCCCACTTCGGCGGCCCAGCAAGCCCGCGATTTTTCCAGAACGAAGGGGGAGGGGCCATACCGAGTTGACTCATCGGCCGGAGAGGGCATTCCAACTGTCTCGCCCTCTTCCCAGCTTTCGCCGCGTATCGCGCCGACGAAATGACCAGAAATTTCCGGAAAGTCGCGCGCAAGGTATTTAACCGAGCAGCCGAGACGAGAAATCAGGAGGAGACGGAAGTGAGCGCCAGAGTGCGTAGAGAGTCCGCCGTGTAGTCGGCGAAGTTTGTGGTCCGTAGGGACGGCTCGAGCTACAGGCAAGAGTGTGTGTTTACCGCTATCGAGCGAAGACCCGTGGCAACCGCTGCGAGTGTGAAGCCGACGTGTTCCGGCGAAGAAGTTGAAGTTGGAAGAGTGGCCAATTGAAGACGGGAGGTTTCCTGGAAGAGAACTTCGAGAGCTGCGGAACGACAACAACGCTGGACTTTGAGTGAGTGATTCTCGGAAGAGTATCATTCAGACTTTTGTTCCAAGGACTTTGGACTGAATAGGTTTATATCTCTTTGGTCTTTAAGTGTCTTGGTTGTTCAATGCATGCGACTGCATTGTAGTGCGTATTGTTGTCTGTGTCCGTTGTTTCAAGTGTGGTTGATTGTACTGTGTAGTACATTGTTTGTTTGGTGACGTATTGTATGTAACTATTGTGGAGTGTGCATACGTGTGTATTGCGTTTTGGTCTGCCGTTAATGAGAATATAATTTTGTTTGTTTATCAACTCTCGGCTCTGTCTTGTTCTTTGGGCCACAGCCGGCGTCCGCTGGCGCACCAATAAGGACCACTTCTAAATTGTCCACGCTTTCGTGGTGCGGTTCGGGGGGCCGATACTTCGGCTCTTGGAATTAGCCCGGCGATCGCCTCCCTAGTAACGGGACAGGTGTGACAATTAATCTGGCGTCCGCGACAGGACCTTTTGGTGCACAGTGTGTCCAAAGTAGTGAGAAAGAGCCTCGAGTTGTTGATAGTGCTATCGGAACGATCTTGTGTGTTGTTCAGTGTTCTCGTTAACGAGTGCAGGGGAGTGTTCCGATAGACTGATTTAGGCAGATACTTTTTGCACGCGGCAAGGTTGTATTTGCGATTTGCGAGACACAATGGATCTCGAAAAGTTAGTTGCGCTTGGTGAGAAGATGGGTCTTTCCGGCGCCGAACTACGGAAATGGGTAAGCCAGAAGGAGAAAGAGGCGGTGGAGAGAGAGAGGTTGGCGGCAGAGAGGGCCAAGGAAGAAAAGGCAGCTGAGTTGGAGAGAGAAAGGCTGGCCGCTGAAAGGGCGAGAGAAGAAAGAGAAGCAAAGGAGCGACAGCTGAAAGAAGAAAGAGAAGCAAAGGAGCGACAGCTGAAAGAAGAAAGAGAGGCAAAAGAGCGACAGCTGAAGGAAGAAAGAGAGCAGCAATTGAAGTTGGAGCTGGAGAGAGAAAAGTTGGCAGCCGAGAGGGCGAGAGAAGAAAGAGTAGCGGAGATGGCTGAAAGGGAACGGCAGCGGCAGCACGAGATGGAACTCGAGCGGCTCCGTTTGCAACAGCGAAGTGAAACTCCCGTCCAAGCTAGAGTTGAAAGCAGCGAACGGGAAGATCACGGCTTCCGCTTGAACCCAAGCAAGCTGCTCGTAGCGTTGATGAAAGGAAGGACGACCTAGACGCGTACCTCCACAGATTTGAGACGATTGCGAGGAGCCAGAATTGGCCGGAACAGCAATGGGCAACTGCTTTGAGTACCTGCTTGAGTGGTGAAGCGCTCAGTGTGTACGGTAGGCTGACGCCGACCGATGCGGCCAACTATGCAAAGGTGAAAGCTGCTTTGTTGAAGCGATTTAGATTCACTGTGGAAGGATTCCGGGACAGATTTCGGACAGGAAAGCCAGCTGATGGTGAAACGGCTACGCAGTATGCCGCCCGACTTTGCCATTATTTTGACAGATGGATTGAACTTTCAGGGACAGCACAGGAGTACGAGGAGCTTAGAGAGCTCCTAATTAAAGAACAATTTCTTACTAGTTGCCACCCAAGCCTGTCGCTGTACTTGAAAGAGAGGAGAACTAAGTCACTTGAAGACATGCTTGAATTAGCTGATCAATTCTTGGAAGCGCAAGGTGGCACTAATTTGGCCAAAGTCAAGAAGGAGGGTCCCGAGGATTCGAGAGAGAGAGAGAGAGAGAATAAACTTTATTGGGTTCCAGCATGCGGGATTCCCTCCGGCCGCGCAGGGCGTGGGGTTCACCCTATCTCACGTTACACTAGAAGTCCTAATGTCACGCGGGCCTAGACCTCAAGGCCTTCGTGCCCCGTCGCCGCTCGGGTTACTGGGGGTGTCCCCCTTTCGCCTTTGCAGCGCCAGTGCGACCTCGAGCTGCCGGACGGCCCTTCGCTGGTCTTCTGGGTCCGTAGACCCCACACGCTGTTCTACTTGCGGCGGTAACACCGGACCGTCCGCGCTGTCTGCGTCACATCCCCAGAGTATGTGAGCCAGGGTGGCTCTCGCGCTCGCGCACACACTGCACATTTCACTCACGTAGAGTTCGGGGCACACGTGTCGCGCTAGCGATGGGGTCAGCACAGTCTCGGTTTGGAGCTGGCGCAACCTCACCGCCTCCCACCGGGTAAGATCCCTGTGCGGAGGCGGGAAGCCACGCCGTTGCTCCCTGTACCACGCGAGGATGTCGCCGTAATCGAGCAGCTGCTCCTCGCCTTCTTCTTCGGTCGCCGTCGTGTCTTCGGAGGCGGGCGCGGCCGCGGTCCGGCACGTGGCGAGACCACGGGCCGCGGCATCCGCCTCCTCGTTGCGGTTCGGGATTCGAAGAAATCGGCTCCTGAGGAAAAGAAGCATGCACCGGAGAAAATTCCGCGATGTTTTCTGTGTAACCGAGTGGGTCACCGTGCTAGCCACTGCCGAACTAACTTCACGAGCCCCACGGTTGTAAAATGTTTCAAATGGGGTCAGACTGGGCACAAGGCAGACGCATGTCGTAACGGAGCGAGTCAAACTCACCAGGTATCCTGTGCACAAGTGGCGCCAAAAACCGTTGATGACGTCACCGATGGATTCGTAGAGTTGAAAAATGGGGAGAAAATCCCTATTGTGGGTGCTGTATTGGCAAAACAACAAACGGGTGCTACGAAGGGAATGCCTGTGATGGCTGGAAAAGTGGCGGGAAGGCGTGTAGACGTTTTAAGAGACACTGGGTGCTCCACTGTAATAGTACGAAGAGACCTAGTCCGCGACGATGAACTCACGGGCCAGACCAGCCTGATTTACACCGTCGACCGATCGGTCATGAGGCTGCCTGAGGCCAAGGTCAGGATCGAGACGCCCTTCTACAGTGGGATTGTTTCTGCCTTCTGCATGGATGATCCATTGTATGACGTAATCGTGGGGAACATCGAGGGCGCCCGATCGCCGGACCAACCCGAACCACTGGAAGAGGACTCAGAAATCGATCTACCATCGATTGCAAACCCTCACGACCAACCAGCCACGGCCGACGAGGACGTAGTCGCAGTTGCAACCCGAGCACAGACCAAAGCCCAGTCGAAGCCATTCCAGCCCCTCCCTGCACCCAATTCCGCAGAGGACCCGAGCTTCAGCTATGCCGAGGAACAAATCCAGGACGAGTCGTTAAAACCCTGCTTTGCGCAAATCGGCAAGGACCTCAGATGCCGTAATAGTAAATGCGCGATAATGTTCAAGCAGGAAGATGGACTGCTCTACAGGTACTATACGGAGAGGAGTGGTCGGCGGATACGACAGCTCTTGGTGCCGAAGAACCACCGAGAGGCTGTTATGAAGCTAGCCCACGATGGGATAATGGCTGGGCACCTGGGGGCCGAGAAAACCAAGGACAGAATTCAGGAAGAATTCTTCTGGCCCGGTGTCACAGCCGACGTGAAACGGTTCGTGGCATCTTGCGATATCTGCCAGCGAACTGTGCCAAAAGGAAGGGTGCCACACGTGTCACTCGGCCAGTCCCCCGTCATAGACACCCCCTTTAAAAGGGTAGCTATTGATATAGTAGGCCCTATCCGACCTCCATCTGGTCAAGGAAACCGCTATATCCTGACTCTCGTCGATTGCGCCACGCGCTATCCGGAGGCAGTTGCACTACCTGGCATAGAGACCGAACGAGTCGCAGAGGCCCTCGTGGAGATGTTCTCCCGTTTTGGTGTACCGAGGGAAATTCTAAGTGATCGGGGCTCGAATTTCACGTCGGAGTTAATGAAGGAAGTGGCACGACTTCTATCGGTGCGACAACTCCATACCACCCCTTACCACCCAATGGCCAACGGGATGGTGGAAAAATTTAATGGCACCCTGAAGACTATGCTCAAAAGAATGTGTGCGGAGAAACCAAAAAACTGGGACAGATTAATTGTCACACCTGTCCCGTTACTAGGGAGGCGATCGCCGGGCTAATTCCAAGAGCCGAAGTATCGGCCCCCCGAACCGCACCACGAAAGCGTGGACAATTTAGAAGTGGTCCTTATTGGTGCGCCAGCGGACGCCGGCTGTGGCCCAAAGAACAAGACAGAGCCGAGAGTTGATAAACAAACAAAATTATATTCTCATTAACGGCAGACCAAAACGCAATACACACGTATGCACACTCCACAATAGTTACATACAATACGTCACCAAACAAACAATGTACTACACAGTACAATCAACCACACTTGAAACAACGGACACAGACAACAATACGCACTACAATGCAGTCGCATGCATTGAACAACCAAGACACTTAAAGACCAAAGAGATATAAAACCTATTCAGTCCAAAGTCCTTGGAACAAAAGTCTGAATGATACTCTTCCGAGAATCACTCACTCAAAGTCCAGCGTTGTTGTCGTTCCGCAGCTCTCGAAGTTCTCTTCCAGGAAACCTCCCGTCTTCAATTGGCCACTCTTCCAACTTCAACTTCTTCGCCGGAACACGTCGGCTTCACACTCGCAGCGGTTGCCACGGGTCTTCGCTCGATAGCGGTAAACACACACTCTTGCCTGTAGCTCGAGCCGTCCCTACGGACCACAAACTTCGCCGACTACACGGCGGACTCGCTACGCACTCTGGCGCTCACTTCCGTCTCCTCCTGATTTCTCGTCTCGGCTGCTCGGTTAAATACCTTGCGCGCGACTTTCCGGAAATTTCTGGTCATTTCGTCGGCGCGATACGCGGCGAAAGCTGGGAAGAGGGCGAGACAGTTGGAATGCCCTCTCCGGCCGATGAGTCAACTCGGTATGGCCCCTCCCCCTTCGTTCTGGAAAAATCGCGGGCTTGCTGGGCCGCCGAAGTGGGGTGAGGAGGATCGTCTGCGAAGCCGTGCTTCTGCGGGGAGAGCGCGCGCCCGGGAGCCCTGGATGTTTGCTTTCTCTTTTTTTTTTTCTTTTTACCTCGCGGCGTTTCTGCCGCCCGTTGTCGCAAGGATTTGGCGGCGCGCTCTTTTTTAGCGCTCGTTCTGTGACACAGAGTACGAGCATGCCAGCGCGATTAACAAGTGGGATGACCCTGCGAAGCTGACTCACGTCATCTTCTACTTGACGGATTTGGCCAACCTATGGTTCACCAACCACCAAGCCGACATCCCCACCTGGTCGGTTTTCAAAGAGGCCGTCACCTCGTTTTTCGGTCGTCCAGCCATGCGTAAGCTTCGTGCTGAACTGGGACTGCGGGGACGATTTCAGCGAAATGGTGAGAGCTTCACGAGCTACATTGAGGATGTGATCATCCTCTGTAGGCGAGTTGATGCCAGGATGACGGAGGCTGACAGAATTAAGAATATAATGAAAGGCATTGATGACGACGCTTTTCATATGCTTGTGGCCAAAGACCCACAGACCGTCACGGCCGTGATTCAGTTATGTCAAAGCTTCGATGAGCTGCGCAAGCAACGAGTTTCTACACGTCACGCTAATACGCAAACAGCTGATATTTCGGCCTTGGAGTGCAAAAGCAGTGGCCCCGACTACAGCGTGTTAATGCCTCAAATTCAACAGTACATCCGGGAAGAAGTTGCTCGACAGCTCTCTCTTGTCGCCACCATCAACGAGACCCCCACAACACTGGACCACTCACTTCGCCGTGCTATTCAGACGCAAGTTGCCGAGGCTCTCCCTTCGCCCGCATCCCCAATATCAGTGGCTGCACCACTGACTTATGCAGAAGCCGTCCGCCGAGCTCCTGCCCAACCGCCGCTCCCTTCATACAGACCAGCCACCAACTACTACAGGTCACCAGTTTCTGTTTATCCGGTAAATCGGCCCTTTCCACCACCTCGAGCACCTGTACTCTTGGCGTACTCCCGATAACCGGCCCGTCTGCTACAACTGTGGTATTCCAGGACATGTCGCGCGCTACTGTCGTCACCGTGGATTCTATTTTAATGATGTGCAGCATTCCGGCAACATACCTCGGCAATCAGAATCGCATGTGACACCTGATTCACATGACCCCCGCTCACGTCGACTAGACTTCAGCCGACGTCGATCTCCTTCACCCCGTCTTCGGTCTCCTTCCCCCATGCTTCGCCGTTCCAACCACGCCCAGGAGGAAAACTAACAGTCGCAGTTCCTGAGGCAAGAGCTGCGCCACCGACGAAATTTCCAAGGCCTCATCTTTCGCCCCCTAACAAGATTGCCATGTTTGTGGACGGTTTCGCCACAACTGCTCTTGTCGACACAGGTGCCGCTATTTGTATAATCAGTGAAGTGTTATGCCGAAAACTGAACAAAGTGACGACTCCACTGGTTGAAATTTCTTTACGCGCAGCGAGTTCGCAACACGTCCAACCTTCTGCCTCATTCACTGCTCGTGTTGTGATTCAAGGAGTGCTTTACATCGTTGAATTTGTCGTCCTTCCGCATGCGTCTCATGAAATCATCCTGGGATGGAACTTTCTTTCCACTAATCATGCGGCTGTCGACTGCACTCGTGCTCAACTCGTTTTGTTTCCATTCAGCACGACATTCATAGATCTCCCTCGCTCAACCAAAAAGGTGATCGTCGCCACTGACGTCGTCATTTCTGCTTTTTCCGTCACCGCGGTATCTCTTTTGTGCAACTCCGTTTCCGATTCAACTGCCCTATTTATGCCGTCACAAGAATGCGCTCGTCGCCGGAACCTTGTCATCCCGTTTGCCGTCATAACACTTGCCGATGGCTCCAGTGCCGTGTACGTGTGCAATCCGTTCCCTTGTCCCGCTACCTTATTGCATGGCGAATGCATTGGGAGTCCTGACACTTATGATGACATCATTCCTTTCGATGCCCGTTCTGATACGACACCGATGTCCGTGGATGCTGTCACAGCTGGCACCGCGCCCTCACTACCTGACGAAGACGTTCTGTTGCGCAGCGTAGACACTGGCCTTACGCAAGACCAGCGCAATCAGCTCATTCAACTACTTGACCGTTTCCGCGCCTCCTTCGACCACGGACAACCTCCCTTGGGACGCACGTCAGTTCTCGCTCACCATATCGACACCGGTCATCATACTCCACTTCGTCAGTGCCCCTACCGCGTCTTGCAGGCTGAGCGTGACGTCATCACTCAACACGTCGACGAGATGCTGCAACGTGGTGTTATTCAGCACTCACACAGTCCTTGAGCTTCGCCAGTGGTCCTCGTGCGAAAAAAGGATGGCTCCATCAGGTTTTGCGTGGATTATCGTCGACTAAACAACATCACACGCAAGGGTGTTTATCCCCTGCCACGCATTGATGACGCCTTGGATTGCCTTCAAGGTGCGGAGTTTTTCTCTTCACTGGATCTGCGCTCTGGACATTGGCAAGTGCCAATGGCTGAACCAGACCGTCCAAAAAAGGCGTTTGTGACCCCTGACGGCTTATATGAATTTAATTTATAGCCCTTCGGTCTTTGCAATGCGCCTGCGACTTTTGAAAGAATGATGGACAGTGTCCTCAGGGGACTTAAATGGCACATCTGTCTTTGCTATTTAGACGACATAGTTGTATTCTCGGCGAATTTCGAAACTCATCTTTCCCGTCTGGAACAAGTTCTTCAGTGCCTTACGGCAGCCGGGTTGCAACTAAACTTCAAGAAATGTCGTTTTGGCGCCCGCAAACTCACAATTCTCGGCCACGTCGTTTCAAAAGAAGGAATATCGCCAGACCCTGCCAAACTGCGTGCCGTTGCCGAGTACCCCAAGCCTACTACCCTAAAGGAGCTTCGTAGTTTCGTAGGCTTGTGTTCATATTTTCGGCGTTTCATTCGCAATTTTGCCTCTATAATTGCCCCTCTGACTAAGCTTCTCTCCCGTAGCGCGGACCTCTCTGGCTGGAATTCCCACTGCGATGAGGCATTCACGGCGCTACGCCGGCTACTCACCTCTCCGCCAGTTCTCCGCCACTTCGATCCCAATGCACCCACTGAAATTCACACGGATGCAAGCGGTGTCGGCCTCGGTGCCATTCTCGCTCAACGCAAGGATGGCTGCGACGAGTACGTTGTCGCCTATGCCAGCCGTACACTAACGAAGGCAGAGTCCAACTATTCCGTCACGGAAAAGGAGTGCTTGGCTATCATTTGAGCTATAGGAAAATTTCGCACCTACCTTTACGGACGCCAGTGTGATGTTGTCACAGATCACCATGCCTTATGCTGGTTAGCATCCATGAAAGATCCTACTGGCCGCCTCGCTCGTTGGGCTTTACGCCTTCAGGAATACGATATCCGTGTTGCTTATCGCTCAGGACGCAAACATTCAGACGCCGATGCATTATCCCGTTCTCCACTGCCTCCTGACCTTGCCTGCTTATCAACTTCCATTTGCGATTCGTCATCGTTGAGCGTCACTGACATGCCATCCGAACAACGCAAGGATCCCTGGATCAATTTTTTGCTCGACGTACTCTCTCACAGTTCGTCAGAAACGACTTCACGCTCCCTCTCTCGTCAAGCAAGACACTTTGCTGTCCGTGAAGGCTTGTTGTATCACCGCAATTACGTGACGGACGGCCGTAGGTGGCTCCTTGTCATCCCTCGTCATTTGCGTTCGGACATCTGCGCTGCCTTTCACGATGACCCCCAGTGTGGCCACGCTGGAGTATTTAAGACTTACTCTCGCCTTCGTCTAAGATACTACTGGCGCGGCATGTATCGGCACGTTCGCCAGTACGTTCGGTCATGCACCACGTGTCAACGACGCAAGACGCCTTCTCACAGCACTGCTGGCCCTTTGCAACCCTTAACTTGCCCAGCGAGACCATTCGACCACGTCGGAATTGATATTTATGGTCCTCTACCCAACTCTCTTCGAGGCAACCGGTGGATTATCGTCGCCGTGGATCATTTGACACGCTAAGCAGAAACATCTGCGCTGCCTGCTACCACTGCGAAAGACGTTGCGTCCTTTCTTCTTCACCATCTCATTTTGCGACACGGTGCACCTCGTGAATTACTGAGTGACCGTGGACGCGTGTTTCTCTCGAACGCCGTCGACGAGCTACTCAAGGCATGTCGCACTGTCCATCGGAAATCCTCGGCATACCATCCTCAGACCAATGGCATGACGGAACGCTTTAACCGTACCCTTGGAGATATGCTTGTCATGTACGCCTCTGATGACCACACTAATTGGGACCAAGTGCTCCCTTTTGTCACGTACGCGTACAACTCTGCGCCACAAACAACCACTGGCTTTTCTCCTTTCTTCCTCCTGTACGGACGTGAGCCATCATGCTCCATGGACACCATTCTCCCTTACAGGCCTGATCTTTCCGAAGCGACGCCTGTTTCCGAAGCAGCTGCTTATGCCAAAGAGTGTCGTCAACTCGCTCGCTCATTTACCGCACAAGACCAATGGCGCCAGAAAACTGACCACGATTCCTCTGCGTGTACTGTACACTATAACCCAGGAATGCTGGTTTGGCTCTGGGTCCCGCCTACCCCTCCCGGTCTTTCCCCGAAGCTTTCGTCGAAATACCATGGCCCCTACCGTGTGGTGCGGCAAACATCTCCTGTCAACTATGAAGTTGAGCCCATTGATCCACCTTCGGACCAACGCTGCCGTGGGCGTGAAACAGTACACGTATCACGCCTCAAACCGTGCTATGACCCCCTTGTCGTGTCCTTTCCCTAGGTCACGAGGTTGGCTCCTTTCTGCGCGGGGAGTAATTGTACCGAAGCATAGTCGCGCCAGCTCTGTGCCAGCGTGAAAGAAGACGTTGACGTCCGTGTGTGGCTCGTGCTTGCCGGGTTCCTGCCTGTACCAGCTTGTTGCGGCTAACGTTTCTGGAATAATAACCTGTGTTTTTACGCAACCTTGCTCGTTGCAATATATATATATATATATATATATATATATATATATATATATATATATATATATATATATATATATATACATATATATATATATATATATTTATATATATATATATATATATATATATATATATATATATATATATATATATGGTGGTCAAAATTTTCGCAGCCCTCCACTACGGCGTCTCTCATAATCAAATAGTGGTTTTGGGACGTTAAACCCCACAAATCAAATCAATCAATCGTCTGCGCTGGCCTCTATACATATGAAACGCAAAGCGAATGTAGAAAAAAAAATGGGCCTTCCACAATTCCAGCCGGTAATAACCACGTTGTATGAGTTACTTTCTTGAAGCTCTGTTTTCTCACGGCAGTTCAGCAGCCCAGCGGTATAATTGCGAAGATTTACTTTTCCTTGCTGTAGCATGTGTGTTACTAAGAAAAACTATCTCCGCGTTACCCTATTATATGGGAGCTACTTATCCAGACATGGGGCGAATTTCTAATGAAGCGGTCTAGCCGTTCTCACAAACGGCGTCGGTTCAACGGAGCGTAGAGAGAGTGATTCCAATTGCCTATAGAAACAGCGCTTACCACCGGCTGGCACAGATCCTTGAATTAGGTTCTAGAGAATGGGATAATGGTCGTCATTATCTTAAAAACACTGCACACGCGTGAACACACAAGAAAAAAAAACTGACCACAGGTGTATTAGTGTGTCTGCTCTGTTTGAAGATGGAGCTAACCGACTTGCCCTAATCGCTGCGCTGTCTCAACATTCCGCAGACGCATTCTTCCAAGGTATAAGTTCCCTTGGGTAGTTTGAGTAGCACAGTTATTCACGTGAAGCACTATATTTGCCTGATTTACTTTCTTTGTCATTGTGAATGATCAATGCACTGCCTGAATTGTCGTGTCTCGATTCCCATTAAAGGACGATACAACTTGTGTGTCATTGTGTGGGGTTTGGGCAAATAATGAATCCTAAGCGGAGCTATTCCTATAAACTGAGTTGCTTCTACAGTCTAGTAATTTACAGGATAGTTAAGGTCGAAATATTGTCTGCGGAAACAAATCTTTTGAAAGTCAGACCTAAAACGAGTTGAGCGTTGAAATAACGTTTGTTTGCCGAGTAGATGCAAGTGCTCCAGCCAAGCTTTCAACGGGAATGTGATATACAAGCAAATACAGATTCAACATTGAAAGCTTCGCGAAATCATGTGAGTAATGCCTGCTGCAATGGTATACGAAGAAATTTATATAAATTGATAATGTTCTCATTTGTCTCTTTGGGCGTGAAGCATCTCTTTGCCACACGTGTTAACACCCTACGTGCGTCCGTACGAACGCACCGCAACGCGTTCTCCTCGCCGCAGGCGTTGGAGCGGTGCCATGTAGGTCAAGTCACAGCTGCACGTTGGCGTCATGCTCCCCTCCCACGTTTCTCCTGCGAATTCATGCTGACGTCACACTCTACCTCACCCTCAGCCCACTTGCCGGAGCGCCCACAACTGCCGGCTCCTCCGCCCGCTCGCAACACAGTTCTCTCCCGCTTCACCCTCCCTCCCGCGCACAACGCGCGACCGCACGTCGAGTGGAAATACTCTTTCGGCTCGTTTATCTGTGATGAAACTTACACGAAATCCAACCCACCGTTCAAACAAATGTTTACTCGAGTGTATATATACGCTACGCCAAGCTTCACTTCAAACCGTGCTTCTGCACCCGCGCCGACGCCCGTTTCAACCGGGTAAACGCTGTGCGCCCCACTGCTGCTTCACATCCCATCAAAGTTTAATTCGGCGAGATGGTATTTTTTTTCTCCAGACATTTCCACTTACAGGAATCGTATGTCTGAAATCCGCACGTAAAAAGTGCAATCTTTACTGACAAGTCCTTGTTTTGTGCTGTTTGTGTATGTTTCTATCCACCTAGAGGCGCGTGGCACATATTCTAAGCAGTATCTCGCCTTTTCTCCTACACGAGCAGGGTTTATATGGGAAAAACATTTCTAGGAAAGTTTTATTTCGGTCATCCATTTGTCCTCCTCTTCGTTTCCCTTCATTGGACCGATTTTATACGTCGACGAAAGCCCAAGCCTCTTAACGATTGCAGAGGAGACCATTGCAGAAAAAAGCTTTCGGGATAAACTTTCGCTTGCCATCTCGTACCGCCTTGGCTGCGATCTTTTCATTTGTGTGTGTTGATTTACGCTCGTTTCTCGAGAACTTCATATATCGTTGTTTTGTTCCATTCACTTGCTGTCTCAGCAGAAATAAAACTCTTGTTCTTTTTCTGTGTTTCTTTAGAATAAATGAAGGGTTGATGAGCGACGGGAAGATTTTCGGTCACCTGTTTTTTTTTATTTACACTCCCACTTGTTTTCGCCAGTTGTCATGATTGTCAGCATAAAGTGTTATTTGGTAACATGATCCCGCTTATTGTTCTACGCGCGTGTAGGAGCGCTTGATAGCTGGGGACAATTGCGGCTGAAGCCGAGATGAGACGAGCTGACCATTTCCGTCGCACAAAGAGTGCATGTGACAACATCGCCCCAAACGTGAGGCCTGCCATTGGTTGCTATTCAAATAGAAAAGAAACAGCCAAGCCGTTTTCTGTCGGGGGGAAGGAGCATGAAGGACGCTGGTGGGTGGGGAGGGAAGAAAGGGTTGTTGACCCCAAGCCCTTCTGATGGCAGTTCGCCGCAATGGCCAACTTTATCAAAAGCCTTTTTTTCTCTCTGCCTTGAATTCTTGGGTGATGCTTGCTTTCTTGTTCCTATATGTATTGGCTTGTACCCTCTATGGGGGATTGGCCATTAAATCGACGGTGATTGTAATGGCAAAAACGAATTTCAAATTTCGACGTAGACAAATAATTAGTCAGTCATCTAAAGAATATAAGAGTGGATAATCATAGGGGGAATTAAGAAGAAAATAGGTAAATAACTAACTATTGAAATGAATAAATTGATGGTAATTAAAAAGAACTGGTGGTGATAGTGCCAGTCACCCATAGTGCTTCATCGTCATCAGCCACAGAATCAATCAACAGACCACAAAATACTTTACAGATTTGTAGCAGGTACAGCGCTTATCCGCAAAATAACAAATTATTGGCATAGTGAGCGCTTCCGTACTTCACAACATGCATGATCATGTATGGTGGCGTAGTGTATACCTTGAAGTTGACCCATAAGAACTAATAACATCCTCCATGAAATGACTGCTTTTCCAGCTTTCACTGTGGCTATGCATTGTGCCTCCCACGCAGGCATGTTTTGTGTGTGCGTAATTGTTTGTTTGTGCGTTGTTGTTGTTGTTGTTGTTGTTGTTGTTGTTGTTGTTGTTGTTGTTGTTGTTGTTGTTGTTGTTGTTGTTGTTGTTGTTGTTGTTGTTGTTGTTGTTGTTGTTGTTGTTTACTCACCATTCGACGGTCACCGCAATAAGTTGTTGCTGAAGGGCTCTTGTCTCTCTCCATAACGGGAATAAAAAGACTCTTCCTCACTTTTAGAGGCGATGAAGTCATAACACAATAAGAAAATATTGTATCGTAAAGAAAGGCCGAATTCTATCTGATTTCAGTTGGTCCCTCAGAGACACCATTACACCGCTGTCAGCGACGGCCATAGGACAAGTGCATACATACGTACTACCTGTGCGCGCAGAGCTTCTTGTGAACCTACCACGCAGGATGCTGATGAAGGCAGCAGGCTGCAAGGGCTCACTCCAGCTTTTCTTGTGCATGGGAATGCTGATTTCGTCGAATGGATGGATGGATGGATGGATGGATGAAAAACTTTTATTGGGGTCCTGAAGGATTCCACCCCCGTTTTATAGGGGTAGAATCGCGGGCCGCTCCCACGTTGGGACGGGGAGGCCCAGCCTCATCGCCGCATGTTTAGAAATCCGCATGCTGCAATTTTCGACGATTGTGTGGTTAGGTTTACGAGACATGCTTGCATAATTTTAAATCGTATTTAGAAATCTATGTAAAAAAGACAGCAACAATATCGACAAAGAGAGCCTGACAAAAAAGACGTGCTGTCCTTGCAGAAGTATGTTTTATTCCATATATGTTCTTGCAACTGTTACATACCTTGACATAATACTGGTCTCCTTACTTTATTCATATACTGCTGTCTCCAACTAGGTGAGTAATGCACAGAAGTGCATTGCATAATGTTAGAAAACACTGACACCATTTTTCAATCTTGCAGTATGCATCCTTAATGCCTCGACTTTCATGCAAAAGACTAGTTTTCATTTTCGTTTAGTCGACTTCTGCGTTTCTTCATCTGCATTTGTCGCGTAGAGTATTGCTTTCAGGTTGCCAGTGATCCAGAATTCTTTATAGTGTCTATCAACCAATACACTTCAAAAATGTAGATAAAATCTGAAGATCTGTGAACGGGCAAAATTGTGTCAAAGTAGATAAAATGAAGCTCCAGATCAAAGATGTGCACTTCGCATCTAATCTACATATCGAGGCTAAGTCGTTCTATAAAGGAAATTATGAGTGTAAGTTAGACCTTAATTCTGTATTAACAGCTCACCAATCAAAATTATTTATTTCTTGACTCAGCTGACTGCTTACATCGTAACAACTTTGTAATCTTCAATTTACACTAAAGTAAATCTTCAATAAAACTAAAATCACAAAAACTTTCTTGACTGTTTTTCAAAGGAAAGAAATGATACTGCCAACTTCCATACACATTTCTTTGACTTCATTGTATCAAGCAGTAATTAACGTACTTCGACTCTTATAGTGCACTCGAGAAACTTGCCAGACATTGGAAACATGGCAATACCGTAGTCCTGCAAAATAGAATAATTAATAAATGGTGACAGTGAATCAACAAGAGAACGTGATAAGACATAAAAAAAAGCCCCACATCTTCACGAGACGTTTCCTGTCTATTTTAGTTTGACTATTCAAACGTTAGCCTCACCTCCATAAAGAAAAGGCATGTAAATATTGCATGAAATATTGCTCAAATCATTTGCAAGCTTAATCAGTGCGGCACGCAAACTATAGCAAGGCTTTCTAAAATTTGCAGGGCTGTGTGAGGTTTTGCCTAATATTTGTTTCACATTACTCTCATTTGATTTGTTTTTGATGTCTCATCAATATGTGCCTTTATTTATGGCGAAACAAATTTCACCCGCTTTCTCGGTGAGTACATCGGAGGTAACAAAAACTGACGCGATAATATTTCTACTGACTGATAGCATTGTTTCACCTCAGCAAATACTTAAGCAAGTGCGGAAGCGTTGCTCAACCAATTATTTCAGTGCTATCCTGTGTACCATCTTCAACAAACGCACGCCACGAGCTTTAGTAGAAACGCGCTTGTAGCTCTGTATCTGTAAGCGTACAGACCACCTACAGTTAATGACCAATCTTGTGTACCAAGTTGCCCCCCCCCCCCCCCCCAAAGAAAAGAGATATGAGCTCCCCTGGAGAGCTTCCTGTATACTGAACGCAACACAATGGCACGTTCGTGACCGCTCGAAAGAAGTGCGCAGCCATCTTAAGCCTGAAACTATATAACGCTGCGTCAGGACGTTGTTTCAGGGCTAAGCCGGCCCTCACTCAGTGCAGCGGAAAGTTCTCGCTCTTGTTTTTGTTCTCACCATCGCTATACGCTCGAGGAGTGTAAATCCGGATTTCTGGTCTGCTTATCCGCTATCTCTCTGGCCCTGCCGACAAAAAAGCCTGCCGACGCGCCAGCGGATCTTCCAGTATTGCGCTGTAGCGTTTGCTTTCTCTGCGTGTTTGTACGATATCTCCTGTACTGTAACAGGTCAATTCTGCGGCGACGCACCTCTAAGATGTCTTCCAGCCGATGCCTTGTTTGGCTACATTGATAGAGTACGTGGTAGAACGTACACCTCAAGTGTGTAAGCAACGCTTCCAAGAAAGCGATTATGTATACTGTTAGCATTCGAGTTGTTTTCATAGATTACCGCAGGCTCAAATTCACAAAATTTCAGAAGTTTCACAGAGACTGAAACAAGGCGTGTTTGCAAGGAGGACTGGAAGCAACCAACACCAGGAGGGTTTAGCGAGTTGGGCGAGTTGCAAGATGGTCATCATGGTCGTGGTGAATAGAATGACCATGGTGACTAAGGCGCAAGAGCCAGCCTACTCGGGAAATCGCGGAGGCGCTCGAAATGATAAAAATTAGACACGTGCGTGAGCAGCCCTTTTAGCGTTTTAAATGATGGTGACCTGGCATTTCTGGAAGGTGTGGAGGGGTGTTAGTGTACGCATGACTTTTTTCTCTGCCGGTCATCGTTGGTGCATGTGCTGTTTTGTCAATGTTCAACCTGCCCATATACATACATGGTATTCTCCAATTGAACATACAGTGGATAGACAGTGCTTGTGTCGTCGTTTTCTCCTCTGTTCGTGTTTCATTTGCGCTGGCCGTCATGACGACTAACAACATTACCCGAAAAATTTCGCCGCGACAAAGTTACGAAAAGGCTTTTTTTTTTGATAGGGCAAAGTTTTGGTGTCCCTTGACGGCTGCAAAGACGTTCTTTATCAGTACACTCTTGATCAAAGTATACTGATGCATTTCGTTTCAGATAAACAAGCTTATCTGTAACCATTTCCCGTTTCCTTAATGGTAAACCTTAGAACAGGCTTGAGCAGACTGCTGAATTATCTTCGTTCTGTGCTTTCATAGTTGTTGTCCCATTCATAGTCACATAGATTCTATTTCATTTCCTGTAGTCTAGGAGTCAGCGATCTGGATTATGACCTACTACGCCCTACAAATTTGACTATCATCTTTGGCATTCCTATTGATATTTATTTTAATCCTTCATTCTTGTGAGGAGAAGCAACCTGCTGTATATTTTAAAATTTACACTCTTTTATCTTTTCCTTCACTATCTCTTTCGGTTGGCGAGTTACGGCAACGCTGCGTTACATCCTCGTTGATCACAGACAATGACTGAAACAGTCTCAGTAAAACGAAAAACAGTCAGAAGGCGCACAAACACATTGCCGAAACCTAAAGGCACACTCGTAGCGACCACTACCAGATATATTCAGCGATACACATAACCAAAAGAGTTTTCGCATTGACGCACTGAAAACGGCCTCAAATATAAAGGACGATTTTACGCAGCGGTAACCGTTCACGAGTCTTCTTTGCCTCACTTCCAAATGCAGCCAGTTGGCACAACCTTTACTATTAGTCAGCTATCTAACCATTTCTTTGTCATTCTCGGTCACTCCTGATATCCTATTACGGGCGTCTGGCCAAGTTACGCTGTTGAAAATAACAAAACACTAACCATAGAACGCAAACACACACAATTCGATTTCAGGTGACTCGGGACTTGACATGGTTCGGTTTTGTACGGACAAAGAGAATGTTTAAAGAAAAATTACCAACGTAATCTACCAACCCCCTTCACAAGATGAGGCTATGAATAGTTCCGACTGAAGTGTTTTGAGGTGAAGTGCTTTAGACGCGTTACCAATCATGCCAACTTATGATTAAACATTCGTCAGCGAGTAAACTGATGCTCTGAAAACAAACACTAAAAACGAACTCAAAGGATATTCATATAGAAGTGGTGCCTTTCATTTGACTTCCATCACGCCTCAACCGGTCTATGTGCGTACCAGTCCTTTTTATCATATTGCGTGAGACGAGCCGCTTAGAACGAGCACTCCAAGCGTGTATCATGTTGGAAACAATGTAGACGACCGTCTCTGTACATTTTTCGTGCGTTTGTGGGGTTGACGCCATCATTTGCATCTTATGGACCATCGAAGCGTATATGCGTAAAATCTTCCTACCTTAAACATTTTGTTATATTTAGTAATTCGTGTTGCGTGTGAACTGTAGAATTGTCACGTTGAAAAGCATGCACGATTGTTATTGTGCTTTGGGCTGCAAAGCAATCCTGATTTTTATTAAAACTTGTCACCTAATCGTGATAAAGAGAAAAACGCTAAAAACTAATCTGCCTGACGCGCGCCGACTTCAATTACCAACGGGCATGTATTTTCAGGCATAAAAAGAGTTTGTCAACAGCTAGAGCTGACATGAAAATAGCTAAGAGAACAAATGGTTTCTATTCCTGTGGTTCAGCACTACAGAAGCTGCATAGAGAGCAGTAAATTTGATTGTATACTTCACAAGTGGGTGAGAAAACTTGACGAGTTCTTTTGGAAATGAACTCGTTGCAATCGATGCAATTTATGTTTTCAAATGAACAAGCGATACAGGTCGTCACATGTATTTGCTAAGGTACTAACTGGTTGGTTAAAGCAAGGCTCCCTACGATTGGTAGAGTGTATATTATGGTCCAGGCCATAGGTCATCAAAACTTGTGAAGCTCCCTCAGACTCGCTCATTAGGTATGTCTTGCGCATTAGATTCACTCGGACTCAGACGCAAAAGCATTTTCCTAAGACGGACAAACTCGCACTCACACTCACAAAAATATTCTTTAACCAGAGTGACTGGGACTTAAACTCAAACTCGCCAAAAAAACATTACTTACTCTGACCCACTCAGACTCACACCAATAGCTTTGTCTAAGTCAGAGTGAGTCTGACAGGGGCCTACTCGTGAGTCCGTTAGCCTTGAGTTAGCTTTTTGAAACAAGGTGTCTGTGCACATTAGCACCAATTTCTTACGTAATTTGTGCTCTTCTAGCCGGCGAATGACATAGTACCTTCTAGTTTCGGTTATGAGTGATCGCAAACCTTTCGAGTCGTTTTTCTTGAAAGAGGTGACAACATAAGATATATTTATCAAGAACTTTCTCGGTAAAAAATGGCGATGGGGAGGTAAAGGTACCACCCGCCTACTTAATTCACGCCTCTGATCGATGAATATTTAAGTTGTGTTTGAGTGACACTGCTTTGGGATACGTTTGAGTGTACGTGAGTCAAGATAAGGGGAACAGCAATGCTGGAGATCGTGTAGATAGGACTCCAGGCTTCAGCTTGATTGATTGATATGTGGGGTTTAACGTCCCAAAACCACCATATGCATATGAGAGACGCCGTAGTGGAGGGCTCCGGAAATTCCGACCACCTGGGGTTCTTTAGCGTGCACCCAAATCTGAGCACACGGGCCTACAACATTTCCGTCTCCATCGGAAATGCAGCCGCCGCAGCCGGGATTCGATCCTGCGACCTGCGGGTCAGCAGCCGAGTACCTTAGCCACTAGACCGCCGCGGCGGGGCCCAGGCTTCTTTCTGCTGATGCGATCTCAAAATGCTCGAACTTCGATCTTGACACGCGGCTGCTTCTGAAGGCCGAATATCAGTAGGCGCGGAGGACTTTAGGAAGCCGAGTTGTTCTTACGCTGCCGTCGTCGCTTGGCGCAACGCAGTCGAAGGCCTCGTCTAGCATAGCCAGCTGTAGCCTATTGAGAGCACGCTTGTGCCAAAGAGAAGTCTTGTTCCTCCTGTTGTTCTAGCTCTTTTATGACAATATTAAGTGCCGTCATTACTACCACACCTAAGGGAACAAGAGAACACAGACCAGGTATGAAAATTGAAAGAGAAAGCAAGCGAGAAATAGGAAGAGAGAGAAAAAACGATGAGAACAGAAAGAAAGTTGGAAATAAATAGAAAAAAGCTAGTAAAGACAACCAAAAACAAAGAAGGGAGGAAAATAAACCAAAGATAGAGAAAAAGAGTATAAAAAAGGTATCGAGGTTAACTAGACTATACGTCCAGTTTTTTATCCTATACGTGGAAGAGAGAAATATGGGAGAAAGAGAGAGAGAAAGAATGATAGTGAAGGAGATGCATATTGCGCGCGTGCACACACACACACACACACACAGACACACACACACACACAGAGTGCAGGGTTTCACAGGTGGTCACAAATTGATCATCATCCTCATCATTTATTTTTCCTTATGTGCCCCTGACGGGGTATTACATAAGGGGAGGTGGGTCGAAAAAAGATACTCAAAGTGGCATAAAAATAAGAGAAAGGCAACTGGCTACACACAGAAATCACGATGGTGCGGTTGTAAAATGAGTTTCGAGTAAGGTTTTTTAAGCTTCAGAGTATTACGTTCGTTGGCTATTGCATTTGGAAGCCGATTCCGATCCTCAATTGTTAACGGGAGAAAAGATTTGTTAAAAACCTTGGGAACCTTTTAAATGTTGGACACTTTAACAAATGCAGAAGGACTCGTGTGGCTTTTGGGCCGATGTATTTGGAGCGCATGCACTTGAGATCGTTCCCTGAATAAAGGGACGATCACCTAGTCTCCTCAAGGCACACTGCACAGAGAGTCTGGCGATCTTGTTCAAAGCCGGGACAGTGGCACAAGACGTGGTCAAATGTTTCTACGCAGTTGCAATTGCCACGCTTGTATTATACAGCCGTATGTATACCTATGCGATAGCTGAATGGGTAGTGTTATGCCTGCGAGTCCGCAGCGAACGTCCATGCCTCGGAAAAAGGAAATCTGTGTCAAGGCCAGCACGCTAGCCCGCCTGACGCGATAAACAACTCAACGGCGTCATCACGTGACGACGCCTTTCTGGCGCGCACGTGCAGTGAGTCACCTCAGCCCGCGAGCCCATCGAGTAAACAACCGGCGCCTTCCTGTCTGGCGGGTCTGACGCAATGCCTGGAGACGTCACTCGTTCTTGGGTGCAGCCACCTGCAGCGCCGCCTCTCCAGATTCGATGAGAAAGAATGACGCGGCCCAGCGGCGACCCCATTGGAGGAGTCTGACCTCATGACCAGCGGCGCTTCTGGTTGGACACTTGGTTTCTCAAAGAAACCACCCGGTGCATATAAAAGAAGCCCTGCGGCGCGTCGCGAGCAGCAGTCCCATTTGAGAGCAGACCTATGTGTTAGAGAGGAGAGCTCGGCTCTTCGGGTCTCTAAGCTGTTGGCCCCAGTGCCGTATTTGTAACGCCTCTGTATATATGCTGTACATAAACCTTGTTTAACTCACCGTTGTCTCGTCCGCTCGTCTATCAGCTCCGCGCAGACGCAGTCGCGAGCTGAGAAACCTACGCTACCAAACGGCTGGTGACCTTTCCGGCGGAGTTCGAAGCAGTGGCGCCTTCGGGACCGTGTTGGCGTCGCCGTCTTTCGAAACAGTGGTTGCAGCGGTGAGATTCGTAGCGCCCTTCGTAACGTCGTCGGAGGCGCGCTTCGCAACAGTGGTTGGCAGCTGCGGGATCGGCCGGCGTCAGCGACATCGATGCGGTGAGTGCCTGATGTTTTCCCCTCAGTTCACCAGACTACTCTAGCTCAGGTTGTAGTAGTTTAGAGAAGGGCTGCGTGAAGCACTGAAGTGAGCTTTGATGGTTTCAAGCAAAGTCGAACTGCTTTGAAACCAAAGTTAATGCGGAGGGGGTAAACACGGGAGTGTGAAAAATTGCTTGCGCGTCTTGCTAGTTGACCTATAGTGGGTACGGCAAGTAAATTGTTAACAGGGGCAAACAGCAAGAGGCTAGTGTGAACGATGGAGAACCTTAAAGTGAAGGAACTCATCGAAATTTGTGAGGAACTCGGCATTACTTTGGGCCGTGCGAAACGAAAGCAAGCGATCCTTGAGATTATGAAGGATGAGGGAGTGTCGGCTGAGGAAGTCGATGAGGCCTGGGCTTATATCAAAGCACGCCGCGAGGAAGCTGAAAGGCGAGAAGCTCGCGAACGTGAAGAAGCTGATAGGCGAGAAGTTCATGAAGAAGCTGAAAGGCGAGAACGCCGCGAGGAGGCCGAGAGATAGGAGCGCCTCGAGCTGAAACGAATAGAATTAGCAATCCTACAGTGTTCACAGGCGCCTAGCGTAGCTTCGACGATTCAGGTCAGCGGTCAGAGAATTCGCAACCAACTGCCACCGTCCGTAGTAGGCGAGGACATGGCCCTCACGCGATCGCAAGCGCGGAAGCTTTCGCGGGAGCTTGATCTTGTTCTAAGTGGAAAAACAAGTTCAAAAGCAGTAGATCTGTGTGACCTTGGTGGCGAGTCGACGGAACCTCAGACACAAGATTCTCCGTGTGTGTCATTTGAGCCGTCACTCGAGTGGCCCGTTGCCGAAGTGACCGGCGCGGTATGCGTAGCAAGGGGAGACGACATGGCGCTATTGAGTCAGAGCGAGAGGGGTGCAATGCTCTCGCCTGTAGCGGAAAGTTGGAGCGAGCGGTCGAGGGTTGATCGAGAAACGCTCATTCGAGAGCAGCGTGAGGACCTCTCGATTAAAGCGCTAAGGGAAAGCCACATGAAGGATGCACAAGTGTTGTCGAAGGAGTACTACGACAAATTAGCGAAGAAGCGTGCTTTTGAGGTAGGAAGTCAGCTATTGCTGCTGCGGCCGTCCAAAAAGAACAAGCTTGAGGTTCATCGGGAAGGGCCCACAAAAGTAGTATCGAAGCTTTCTGATACGATTATGAAGTGAAATTAGGAAGGCAGCCGAACAAAATTTACACAGTGATTTTTTGAAACCATACGTTCAACGGCAAGCGGTCATAAATCTGCTGTTGAATGCTTCAGAAGAGTTAGCAGAAATTTTGAGTTCTAGTCATATAATCGAAAGGGGATCGGAGGTAACCTTGGAGCAGTTGAACCTAGAGCCTAGGTTAAGTGAAGTCCAGAAGGAGGACCTGAGAAGGAATGTTCCTTTTTATGAGAAATCTGGACTCCCATATTGTAGTTACACCGCTGTGGAACGTCGCAAGAATAAGCAGCAGATGGTACCGCATAGGTATCGTAGCTTAAATGTGGCTGATTACTAAGGTGGAGCGCGATACTCCAACAGCTGAACTTAGACGTTCGCTACAAAAAAGGAAAGCTAACCGCTAATAAAGACGTATTGAGCCGTGCGTTTAGTTAGTACCTTCTCCACCTTTCGGTTTCTCGCTGGCGATTTGGGGCAAAATTTTGACCTCATCACGACCTGCGCTGAGCGCTGTCGTCCAGAATGAGCTCAAGGAGCCAACTTTATGTTCTATTCTAATTTATTAAGTTATTGTACGTGTAAAAAAATTGAGTTGTCATTTTAAGAGTCTTGTGTCCCACATGTGCCTCTTGATGCAGAGGGAACGAAATTCCGATATACACGTAGCTAGGTATATGTTGTAATATACTTTGTCTGGTGTTCTGTCGGGTGACCGAGGGCACTTGGTTGTGTCGTGTGTTGTCTGTTGTCGATCCGTTCTTGACAAGTTGCAGAACCATCGACAAGTGCTGAAACCAAGGATCGTCAGAGACGAGCGAAGCTGGTCGGCAAGTTGTGGCGACAAGCCAGTGGAGCTGGGATCCGACCTCAAGAATGGGATGTGTTCCCGGAATGGAGTCTGAAGCTGCATTCTCCCCATGGCCCTGGAGGTGAACCTGGAGGGACCGGGCGAATGAGCGCGCCTGACATACGAGCCACGTGGAAGCAGCTCGTCTTTCCGACGCATAGTCTGGCGGCGGGAGTGCTGTTATGCCTGCGAGTCCACAGCGAACGTCCATGCCTCGGAAAAAGGAAATCTGTGTCAAGGCCAGCACGCGAGCCCGCCTGACGCGATCAACAACTCAACGGCGTCATCACGTGACGGCGCCTTTCTGGCGCGCACGTGCAGTGAGTCACCTTAGCCCGCGAGCCCATCGAGTAAACAACCGGCGCCTTCCTGTCTGGCGGGTCTGACGCAATGCCTGGAGACGTCACTCGTTCTTGGGTGCAGCCACCTGCAGCGCCGCCTCTCCAGATTCGATGAGAAAGAATGACGCGGCCCAGCGGCGACCCCATTGGAGGAGTCTGATCTCAACACCAGCGGCGCTTCTGGTTGGACACTTGGTTTCTCAAAGAATCCACCCGGTGCATATAAAAGAAGCCCTGCGGCGCGTCGCGAGCAGCAGTCCCATTTGAGAGCAGACCTATGTGTTAGAGAGGAGAGCTCGGCTCTTCGGGTCTCTAAGCTGTATGCCCCAGTGCCATATTTGTAACGCCTCTGTATATATGTTGTACATAAACCTTGTTTAACTCACCATCGTCTCGTCCACTCGTCTATCAGCTCTTCGCAGAAGCAGTCGCGAGCTGAGAAACCTACGCTACCAAACGGCTGGTGACCTTTCCGGCGGAGTTCGAAGCAGTGGCGCCTTCGGGACCGTGTTGGCGTCGCCGTCTTTCGAAACAGTGGTTGCAGCGGTGAGATTCGTAGCGCCCTTCGTAACGTCGTCGGAGGCGCGCTTCGCAACAGTAGGCAAAGGCTACACTGACCCATAGCCGATACAGCATTGTAGCGTCACGTAGCGAAGTTTTTGATGGTGGGTGTAGCAAAAGAAACAAAAAAAAAACTGCAAAGCACCGCACTTCAGTTTTGGGACTACTAGTGCTAAGTCGTCTTAAACTTTTTTTTTTCTTTTCTGTCTACTTGCTTTTTGACATCAGTACCAGACTTGCATTCATTTTTCAGTGTGAAGGTAGCAGATAAGAGAAGTTTGACCCGATAAGAAAGCACTTTCTTCGTGCTTACGAAAAAATGCCGGCTGGTCAAATTCTAGAAATGTGAGAAAAAATTTGTACGCTCACTTTTTATTCCTCATTTTTATGAGGAATACCCTACATTTTTATGATAGACCTATATTTTTATATTCCACCTACATTTTTTTATGATGCAGTGGTTTGACATTGCCATATTTTGTATTAGTTATCAGGTTTCTTTATTATCACTTATGTCTTTTTTTTATTGTTCAATATGCGCAACATACGTGATTTACGCCATCGTATTTCTTTCTTTTTATGGTTAGTACTAGTGTATACCATGGGTACGTGCTGAACTTCAAATTATCGTGGCCGCCCCGCCGCGGTGGTCTAGTGGCTAAGGTACTCGGCTGCTGACCCGCAGGTCGCGGATTCGATTCCCGGCTGCGGCGGCTGCATTTCCGATGGAGGCGGAAATGTTGTAGGCCCGTGTACTCAGATTTGGGTGCACGTTAAAGAACCCCAGGTGGTCAAAATTTCCGGAGCCCTCCACTACGGCGTCTCTCATAATCAAATGGTGGTTTTGGGACGTTAAACCCCACAAATCAATCAAATTATCGTGGCCGTCTTCGGGATGGTCCATTCGCGAAATCGAAAAATAAATAATAAAGGCAGCTACACACTGTAGTGGTGCCGAGCCTTAAGAAACAACGAAGCCGAGTGTCATTCCTTTTATCTCTTTACTTTCTTTTTCTTCATTCCTCCCCGTTGCACCGCCCTATCGCCTGCACGTTTCTCTTTTTCCAAAGCAGTCTCGAGACCTGGGATGGCTTTGTGGTGGAAGAGCTGATGGCCACGCAGAATGCTTCGGTTCGATTCCTGCTGTGATCCTTATTTCTAAGGTCTTTTCAATCGCTGGGTATACGCTGTAGATGCTAATTTCTCTTAACGCTCTCACATTCAAGTCACTTCTGCTTGTCCTTCCTTGCCATTTCGGGTATATATAATCTCCTGTGGCGCATACACACGCACCGCGGCCTTAGTACTTGGGTGCGAGCCACGTCAGTCTGGAGAAAAGGTGTTGACGACGTACGTGACTTGATTTACACGTTATTCATGTCGTACCCAGAAAGTCTTATTCTCAAAACTATCTTACCATTTCATGCCGACCAAGTTTAAGAAGTAATCACAAGAGCATCAGACGTAGATAGATAGATAGATAGATAGATAGATAGATAGATAGATAGATAGATAGATAGATAGATAGATAGATAGATAGATAGATAGATAGATAGATAGATAGATAGATAGATATGTAGGTAGGTAGGTAGGTAGATAGATAGATAGATAGATAGATAGATAGATAGATAGATAGATAGATAGATAGATAGATAGATAGATAGATAGATAGATAGATAGATAGATAGATAGATAGATAGATAGATAGATAGATAGATAGATAGATAGATAGATAGATAGATAGATAGATAGATAGATAGATAGATAGATAGATAGATAGATAGATAGATAGAAAACTCTGGGTACCTGCAGTCCGCAAAAAATGCGTTGCATTTGAAAATCATCACAGTTCTGCTGCAAAAGTCACGCGGCCTCTCTCTCGTGCTGTTAGGAGAAAGAAAGCTCCGGCTTAATGAAAAAAGGAACAAGCCTAGCATGGGGTTTCCCTACAGTTTTTCTAGACCACGGTAACTTCTACACCCTGAGGCATTGTCACTCCCTCTAACTTACGAGTCAACGGCTCTATTTAGGTATTCGTTGAGCCAAGCGAACGCTGCAAGCACAAAAGGGCCGCAAAGCTCGCGCACCTAGAGCGAAATAAACAAAGTATAAAGGAACAGTTTACCGCCATGAAGACTTTTGTTGGCTATACCCTACACTATAATATAAGGAAAGGTTAAAGGGATGCTGAGAAAAGAAGCTGGGAAAACGCAGGTCGGTCCACACAATCAAGGTCAATCCACACACGTTTTTTATGCCTAATTATACGGCGTCATTACATGAGAATTCACCCTCCTTACCTGAAATCACAAGGACAGCTGGCTCCCTTGGAAACCGAGATCACAGTTTCAACACGTCGATCACATGATGAAAATTGGCACTACCGACCATTGGTAGGAGCAGATATATCAAGAGGAATCACACTGATTTACTTCTAAGCGAGCATTTGTTTTCTTCTCTTGGCAATTGCATTTGCGCCATATTCCTAGCGGAGCCAGGCTGTCAGGAAGTATCGCGAAAATCTCCCAACAATAGTACGCTAAATAAGCAAAAGGAAAGTATTAGCAAGTAAAATAATTCAGTAAGAAAGCAGCTGTAATGCAAAGAGAAACTTAGTTCCTTACGTCCTGCACGATTTTAATAGCTAGTTTTAGTGCTGCAATCTCGCGCTTCTAGTTTCTAAAAGAGCGAAGCCAAGCTATGCAGCCTATTTGACTTCTTTTTTTTTTACTTCCATGTCGTCGTCTTCGCTATTCAAGATTTGAAAGCCTCTTACTCTGCGCTAGCTGATTATCTTGAAGGCCCTCTTAACGTCACGTTAGTTCAGTTTGGGCTAGTTGAGTTGAATTGAGGTTTAACCGAGAGGTTTAAAGAATATATTCAGTGTGACACGACGCGCTGTTGAACCCACAGTGGAGATTCGTTACGCGTCACTCAGAATAAACATAATACTGAAAATTGTAGGAAGAATGAAACGAAAGTGGTACTTTCGTAATAAACAAGAATAGTTAATGCTAGATTGAAAACTACTAAAGCTTTTAGAAACTTCAGCCATGTAAATAAATATCATTCAATTGAGCACCTTTGTGTGTTTGACATATCGCGTTCTTTAAGGGAGCTCTGAGAATATAATTGATAGTTATCACTCTAGAGAAATAATTACACCGCTTGCAGATAGGTGGCACTTTGAATTCATGGCCAGTATTTTTTGCGTGCTAGTACACACGCTGTTTTGAAATTGAACTAAAGTGAAACTCATGGAGGTTTGTGTTCCATCAGCGTAAGGTCACAATTGTGTTCTCTAAACGCTAGCTGTATGATCTATAAGCTTTTTGCAGGAACTCCATGTTTACTATGAGCCTGCCAATAGCATCAGCATTTTTTAAAAGCTATCTGAAAAGCGCTTCCAGGTCACTGTATATTCGAGCAAGACTGACTCTTCATAAAATATTTCTAAACATACATTATTATTCTTGATATTTTTTCACCTATATACACTCAAGTTGCAACTTCAATTATTCATTTCTGGTAATCTTATCTTCCCCTTTTTATATTTGCATATCAGAGCAAGCGATGCAGCTCCATCAGGCGTCTAACAAAGCAGTTTGACACTCGCCACGAGTGGTCCAACGAGAGAATGTGAGCAGGTTCGGGGGCTCGGGGGCAAAATACACGAAGCGCGGGCTGACGTGATCGATGACGCGCGAAAAAGAACTAAAAAACACGTACTTGACGAATGGGCCCCGTGTAATAAGAAGCAGCACTTTTCCTATTGGCGTATATAGGTTCATCTGCAGTCCTGTATATTTCCCTTTTTTTTTAATGCTCACGTCATAATGTCAACGTGTGCGCGTGCTTGTACGCGTTTGCGGGTATATTTACTACCTCTGTTTTTAACTCTTGGTTTCTCCCAAGCGCAACTCAATGTAGCGCCCCTTTAAAGAGTCATACCCTCTTTTCTTTTTCAACCTATACTTCATTCATTTCGTGTTTATTCATCCCTTCTCCGTCACTAAAGGCGCTGAATCGTGTCCCCATGTCAGATGATAGAGAGTAGCGACCTCTTTATTTCTTTCTTCATTAGTTGGTACATTCAGCTTGAGTTATAGCCGAGCTTGGTATAACACTATATAAGTCCAGTGAAGATGGGCGGAAGAAAGATGTTTCATCAGTAATGCAGCACAGGAGCCGCGTCCACATGTCACTTTCGCGTTTCCATGACTTTTTTTTTTAATGCTGACTCAGTTAAGTTGATACGCTACGGTTGATTCCTAGGTTGGGGATCACTACATAAAACAATGCGGACCAATGGTGATGTGGCAGTTCCTCTCAATGAAGTACTGCCCATCATGTCTGTTCATAGAGGCACAACACAGGCTTGCACATACACACACACCCTTGCCACTAGTCGCAGCGCTGCCGTAGAACAGGGAGGGGGAGAGCGGAAGACGCACGGGCGCCTCGACCCCTTTGGTGCCGGCCTCGGGCTGCGTTCCCACGAGAAGATCTTAGCGCGCCCTTTCGAGAGGTGCCAGGTTCGTGGAATCCTCTGGGGAAAGACCTTTGACCAGCGCCGTCGTCGTCTGCCGGTTAACGCGCTAACGATGCGTGGCCCAGGCGGGAGATAGAGCGGCGGCTCCAAAACTCTCTTTGGCAACATTCCACCCAGTTGGCGCCGCTGTCAATCAGTGGGCGCCGTCTCGTATAGTCGGCCTCTGTTGCTTCCTCCGTCCAGCCGTGGCGAGACTGTCCTTTTGGCACTAATCCGGCGTCGTACTTCACATACACAAGAATGGATCGAGAGCGGCCACCATACCGAGACACCAAAGAACTCTCTTGCAGCTCAGGCACCTTGTCAAGAGGATCACAAACCAACGCAATGGGCTTAAAGAACACGATACCTTACGAATAATGCAAGCTCTGCTCACCAGCCGCATCACGTACGGCACGCCATACCTCAGTTTGAAAACTGCGGAATCATAAAAACTTAATATCATGATAAGAAAGGCAACCAATTGCCGCCTTGGGACTACCACCCATGGCTTCTACTTCAAGACTTCTTAAGATGGGTGTCCACAACACGTGGCAAGAGCTCGCCGAGGCTCACAAGAACAGCCAGCTCTAACGACTCAAACTCACGCCCACTGGGAGGTCGGCACTCCGGTATCTCAACTACAGCGATTCATACATTGTGGATGCAGACCGGAAAAAGCGCATCCAGGTGGACGTTCGAGAGCCCCTGTTCATCGTGCCTGTCCCACGCAACATGCAAGCGACTTTCCACAAAGTTACATGAAAGGCTACAGTAGAAGCTGTTCAACGAAAGTTCAGGGAAGACCCGAAGGCCCGCTATACCGACGCGGCCAAGTATTCACGTAGAAACGCGTACGCTAACAGCGTCGTCAACTCTCAAGGCCGAGAGTTAACGTAGACCATGGTCAAGGCACGCAACTCAGACGCAGCGGAAGAAGTGGCAAAGCTCTCGCCACCGCCACATGTAAAGGCGCCCCGGTGATCTTCACCGACTCGCAAGCCACTTGCCGGAATTATGCGAAGGGATGCGTCTCAGCCGACGCAATTAACCTCCTGAAACGGCGACGCTTTCCACTGCCAAATCTGGGTTTCTGGACACCAGGGTCCACAGGAAAATGAAGCGGCCCATGCCGCTGCCCGCGAGCCCTGGGACCAAAAAATACGCAATTCGTGGCTGCAGAAGTGGAGGTAGTAGAAAACACCTCGTCGGTACTTCAACAATACAAACTCGAGCGACGGGTTTGCCCTCCACCCCATCCAAGACTGACCAAAGAAGAAAGCGTGGTCTTCAGACGGCTGCGAAGCAACACGTACATACATGGAATAATAATGCACCGCCTCTACCCAACGACACATGGCTACATGTGCCCACTCTGCAGCGTACCAGACTCCCTGGCACACTTGCTCCTTGAATGCCAGAGCCATGCAAACCACGACATGCAACTGGAGTGGGACCAAGCACCAAGAGCGAACGACGACCACTTAATCGAAACGTGGGAGGCCAAGCTCGTCCTCGAGGGCATGGAAGGAAAGCGACAACTCGTCGCCAGGGCCAAGAGGGCAGACGAAGCCAGAGGGCTCCTGAACAAGGGAACCCTTGACCTTAAGGTGATACCGGGAATCGCGCGGAACACTTTCAAAGTGATTTATTTCTCTCGCTGACTCAGTTAAGGGGTTGCGCATGGCATGCGAATCATGTAGCGGATAAGAGTGTGCTTGCGACATCGGTATGTTTTGTAATGTCTACCCGATAATTAGAATAACTTCGTATGCCTACGCATGTCTGCGCATAGTTCAAGCTCTGTCAAGACGATGTAAGTATGCAAGTTTATACTAATAAAATTCAGACTCTATGTTTCAGGTCTGGTGATTCTATCGAAATCTAGCGTATTAAGAAGTCGAGAACGAATGACTTTCAGTGCATCCTGAAAATTTTCCGCAGATTCACGGAGTGAATAATGATGAGTGGGGCGAAGCATCCGTCCGTCCGTGCGTGCATCTGTCTGTCTGTCTGTCTGTCTGTCTGTCTGTCTGTCTGTCTGTCTGTCTGTCTGTCTGTCTGTCTGTCTGTCTGTCTGTCTGTCTGTCTGTCTGTACATCCATCCATCCATCCATTCATCTGTCTGTCTGTCTGTCTGTCTGTCTGTCTGTCTGTCTGTCTGTCTGTCTGTCTGTCTGTCTGTCTGTCTGTCTGTCTTTCTGTCTGTCTGTCTGTCTGTCTGGCGAGGAGCCCGAGCCGAGCCGCCGCGACCCCCTGCGCCTGCCACTCCGCTTCGTCCGTGCCTCACCAACAATCCGACACGTACGGCGACGATCCAGGAGACTGAGAAAGGCACTCGTTTCCCGCGCACCCAGGCACAGCCCGCGCAGCAGCCAATCGGAGAGTTGCGGTACAGTGTCATCTAGAATGTCCTCAGTCAACTACAGTTTGTATTTACTGCTATGAGTCAGCGCCATCTGTTATACAGTTTGAGAGATACTGCTGGTTACGCCTGACACGGGACAAGGTTAGACTAAAAGGAGCTTCGCTCTTAAAAAGAAAAGAAACTGAAGGTGATCGTTGTAAAAACGTAAATGATGAGGGCTCTTGGTTAGGCAGCTTGGTTGTTTGCCAATTCGCAATCTTCGCTCTTCCTTCCTTTTACTACTTTCTCCTTTCTTACCTGTGCTTGGCAGGAAGCCGGATGCTTTTTAGGTCAACAAAGCACAGTGTCCCATTAGATGTCTAATTTTGTGTCCTCTTTCCGAAGGAAGGCAAACACGTGTACAGAAAACATGAAACTTAGCGATGGTGATCGGTGAAAATGTGTTTCAAAACATCATTTTGTAGTTGTGGTTATTGATTACTGCTATGTTCTTAACATTCCGCCATTATTGGTTGCAGGAACAGAAGACAAAGGGAACTTTCTGACCTCGTGAAGCGACATTTGTTCAGTATTAGTACCACTATATCTGTCTTCATGTTTCTACAAATCTAATATGTGCACTGTCTCCCGAAACATTCCCGCCAGGTGAAGTCTTGAAACTGTTGTTTTTCGCTCTGTAGCACTGAGAATGGATACAAGCAGTATCACTTACACGTACGCTCACAATCGCTGTATTCTGTGCCGACGGGTTGTGCCCTCACGATCTCCGACGACACTGTAGCTCTGACCGACTGGACTTGCTGTACGCCATCTCCCGACGCCGACAAGAGCTCTCGCAAGTGGTGCCCCGTCCTCGGACTCCTGTGACCGTGTTTCCATCTTTCCTATCTCTCCTATCCCCTCGATATGTCGTCGCTCTCACGTTACCTCATCTCTCTTTCTCTCTCTCTACACCTTTATTCCTATCCTTTTAATCCCTCCTCACCCCCATTCCTTGTGAGCTACTTTTGAGGTGTCGCTCCCTGAAGCAGACAGTTACGGGGCTCACTTTTCTTTTCTTCTCCTTCTTACAACATAACCACTCCCCCCTCCCCCTTTACGCTATTTTTATAGGAAGGAAACTCTCAAAGCTAAAAAGAAGTTTAAGAAAAGCCTCTCAGAATCGTTAACTGCTGCCATGCTGTGACAAATTTCTCCCTCGCTTACGCTGCTAACAACGGTGAGTAAATTCCGGCGCACCCAACCGTTATTTCTGCTTCCTAAAATGGCACTACGCGTGAGGCCGGCTTTATTCACTGCTCCCTACGGAACCGTGAAGACAGTGCGCCTCAGAGCAGCGCAAACTAAAATGTACGTAACTGTGCACTTGTGTTGGTTTCTGCAAGCGACACTCTTTTTCTTTCGCATGTGTGCTACAACATTGTTACCTTGAGATCTACAATTGCTCCCAGAAGGGAGCTCCAACTTGACGCGTGTCAGACATATAACGGTGCTCTCCCCCTCATAGATAAACAGCGTTCACCTTCTCGCGTATGTGCGCGTGCATTGAATGTTAATGACAGTTTGTCATGGTTTGTTTTTTCGCTCTCTCTCTCTTTCGGCTAACCTACGGAAGACGCGGGATTGGGTTTGGTATGCAGGGAGCCGCATTTGTTAGGCGACATGTGGCAAGTTGCACAACAACTTTTGGCTCCAGCAAAAAAAAAAAAAAAAGAAATAGCTATAAACACCTTGTCTCTCACTACGCGTTTCCCAATGCTCGTATTTGACATCATGTGACGAGAAAGCGGCCCTATTTACGAATGTAATATAAGTACTAACGATCGATGTTTCTGAATATACGAAAAGCCCAACTTACAAGTGGTTACAGTGTAACTACAGAAGCAAGAAAATTTATTTGTTTCTGTAGTTACACTATAACTACTTTTAAGTTGCGCTGTTTGTATGTTCAGTTATGTCCTACCAACTTGCCCAAGTTTCCACGCTTGATAAGATCGTTGTTTTCTTAGTTTCTCAGTGGGAGCTCACATTTCAGGTGTAATAGATCAGTGGTGACGAAACGTGGGCTGCAACCGTGCAAATGTGCACATATTCCTATCGCTAGCTCACTCACTCATTCACTCTTACTCGCAGACTGACTCACTCACTCTCTCATATCACCTTCTCTCTCTCCCAACTCACTCACTCACTCACTAACTCTCTCAACTCACCCACTTACTCTCTCTCTTCTCTCTCATCTCACTCAGATATAACGATGCTTCGATCCCTCCCGTCGACATCGAAAAGCTTTGCGCACCCAGCGTTGTTTTGCACAGCCTCCGTGATCGGCTCACCTTTGACCAAGTGAATGCGTTGCGTGTTGACATGATGATGATGATCAGTGTTATAGTGATGTCACAAGCTTTGATGATCTGTGACAATGACGTCATGTTTGGACGTCATTACGTTGTGACAATTTCGCATCCCTCGTGTAGACGCCTGACCGTAGATTTCTGCGTTCGATGACGAATCATTCAAGGCTTTCGCCTTATAAAGTAGCAGCATGCGAGTTAAAGACACTCCACGCACAGTCTCCGGAGAAGATGTATGTCGCGGAATCATAGGCAGTATCACGTATCTCAAGGGAGCACACGGCCAAGGCTTAGCGGTTTCTCGCGAGAAAAGGCTTCGCCTAATATCACTACTTCGCTTTAAATCACTAAAGGCAAAACAAGTAATGACTAGGCCTTGTTTTCACGAAAGACGGGTTACGCCGGGCATGCACAGCTGCCTGTGGCAGCGAGCCGCGCGTGAAAAGATTTCGTAGGCTGACGAAACCTTACACGCGCGTGAAAAGACGATATTTCTAAAAAAAAAAAAAAACGCGCCAGTACTCTTTTCTCATATGAATCAATACAACTTCAACCGACGGAACTGCACAATGTAAGCGCCTCTCAAATTCCTGGAGCTGGCGCCGTTCCTTCAGTTTCTATTCATTCGAGACGGAGTTAAAGAACACACGCATTTGAGCTGGAAAAGAAATGTCTCGAAATTTGCGAACAAGACACCAATGAGGCGGTACTTTGCTGATTCGCTGTTTCTCTGTGATGCGCGGGCTGTTTTTGGCGCGGTTCTGATCAGCAGCGTCCCGGTGCTGCTGACTTTCGGGATCAGAACGGTTCGCTATTTTCCTATTTATAATTGAAAGTGGCCGTCCGACTACAACGTGAGCCGTATTCGTTGTTACATATTTTGAGAGAAAAGGTTAATAAAACGCTGAACCGAATGGAGAGCGATAATAATAAGTCGTCCTCTGTATACGAGCCGCGGAAGTTAGCAAGGACATACAGACGGCCAGCTGCCTACTTTGGTAAAGCTGGTCATCTCTTATTTTCACAGTTGGACGTGGTACGCCGGCATGCCTATTTCGCTGAATTGGTTTCCGAGTGGTATAGGGTTAGCTTAATAAATTTCGAATAAAGTCTCTTCGTATGTAACTAATTACACTGTACTCTTGATTATTACTCTGTGCGTCTGGGAGAGCGGAAGTGCGAGGGGGAACTGGATACTACTGCATATATTGTCAGACTCCTTTGTGGCACGAAGCACACAAAGGAGTTTTTCTTAACCCTTTCATCACCTTGCGGCTCTCCGCAGAACTCATTTGCATTGCCAAACTGTGCTGAATTTCGGATCTTGGTAGGCTGGGTCATGATAAGTTTGGTGAGATACTAATGTCAACACAACAGTCAGTAAAAGTGCGTTACTTATCTATTCGCTTTATGTCGCATAAGAAAAGCAAGCCCGTGAGACTCTCAATGGATTGTTTATAACACCACGGAGACTCGTTATTTTTATAAAGTTGCGAGATGTAGCAAACAACACGAGCACACCAAGCACAGCACACAATACAGGCTTAATAAATTTCAGCAACTGGTCCGAGAACACCTGGCTTAAGTACTGTTACCTCTCACTGGCCTGCTGATCGGAAAGTCATGGGTTCGACCTTGAATTTTATATGTCGGATTTCGATCGAGCCGACGCGTTTGAGGCTCGTTTAAGCACGTTTAAGAAACATAGCTCGTTTAAGAAACATTAGATTGACGAAATTTCCTCAGCCATCCGCAATGGCGTACTTCATAACCATATCGTGGTCCTAGCACAGTGTATTTTAGATCTTATTGTTAGTAGTAGCGCCACCTAAATCTCACATGTCTGCTTTGGCTCGAACAGAACTCATCTTTTTCATGAATGAGTAAACAGTTAACGTGATCAATCTTCGCATCGAGCATACCTAAGTGTTTCATCTCAATCTGATTGCGCATGTACATTCGTCAACATTAGATGAAAGTTCACCCGGCATCGGTGAGAAAATGTATTTTGAATGAACCTGAATTCAGTATAAGGTATAAATTTGCAAAGAAAACGGCTGCGTGGTTGTCGCGCCTCGTTCTGTACTAAATGCAGCCAAGTTGCGTATCTACAGACGAATCACACGGGAGGATACCAGCTCGAGATCAGCCCGTAATCTCACGAAATCTCACGCTTTCCGTTGAAGTTTACGGAAGTACACCTGGTCTTTCTTGCCTCCGGTGTTCTTTAGTAGAGCTCACATTTAAAGTTCGAAAAGTTAACAGCATGCGCACAGGAGCGACAAATGCCAACTCGTGTGAAGCCTCCATGCGCGCTCATTAGCGCATCGCGTATAGCTCCAGTGGAGGAGACCACCTGTAGCTGTCCTCGCTCGTTTGCTCGCACGTATACGTGCTTCGCTTTAGGAACTGTACGGAGAAAGTTCCAACGTTATTACGAAAAAAAAATTAATCTGCATCGTGTCTGCATCAAAGCTGCCCAACTCTAGACATTTCGGATATATCCTGCTACACAGGGCGCTTTGTTGCAGTAATGAGGACGGAGAGCACGTTTGGATGAAGCAATAGTTTCGGGAATGCCCAGGATCTTTCATCGTGTGTACCTGCTCTGTTATCGGTCGTATCAGCGTCTCATCAAGATACCTATACTCATGACGCAGATAAGTGAGAAAAATTGACTGTCACTGAACGCGCCAACATGAATGAAGAAGAAAACGGAAAAGTGTTGCAAGAGTTTCGTTTGTACGACCTGCAAGTTTTGAACGCTTCGACGATCGAATATCTGGTTAAACACGACCATAAAATCTGAGACCTTTTTAGTTCTGTCTTTTCATATTGCATTTTCTCGCTAACGCTGTGTGCTGCGTTTCCTTTTTTTTTCTGCCACTTTTTTTTAGCACTTCGTTATTAGCTGCCTTATTATGATACATTCGGGTATCACATCTAGTAAAAATAAATAAAATAAAATAAATAAATGAAAGCCACTCTTGTGCGATTTTGCGACGTTTCTTAATTGAATATTTTTTTCTTCGTTTACTTTTTTAAGTATGAACAACTAGCTGACATCAATACAATTTGACTAACCTTCATTTTTAACCAAATTTAAAATATTGCAATGCATTAGAGCTATCCTTCCGCCTGTTAGTGGACAATAAAGCTATTGCAGTATGAACTCTTGATAGGTAAACAAGTCTGCTCTTTGATTGAATTATTGTAGGACGACTGCGTAAGGTACAAGGGCAGAAAGAGAGTCCTACAACACTGCATGTTGGATGAGCAAGTAAGTAAGGCACATGCCATGAACCACAGAGTTTCATACAATATTACCTAGAAGGTATCTGGCGCTAGTGTCTACGCGGGCTCCTTTAGCGGCACTTGTACCCTCATGGGATTCATGGGTAGTACAGGCTCCGAATCTGCTTCGGATAGGTTACGTTCTTGAGGTTAACTACGCTTGTTTGCCAAGTGTAAAACAAAGTGGTACGAAGTTATATGAAGTTATATGTCTAAAGTCTATTTGAAAATTGCTTTATTCTTTTCTACGTAAATCTCGTTGCAAAAAGTTTTCGTGGCCATGAGGTAGAAGTGAAAACTGAACAAATGTAACCATGGACCAGGGTAGTATGCATTGCTCTGTCATTGCGTTCCTGATTTAGCACCAAGACATAATGAATTACTTTTTTACAACACTTGAAAACAGACATGCGTGCTCTGCCCTCCAAAGTACGCATTATCTATTTAAGGAAATACCAGTACAGTACTAAGTGAGAAACACGTTACGTTTCGTCTGCTGCGGTACTAGGTGCGTCTGTCCAGGTGGTCTGCCCACAACACACCTTTCGTTTAGTTGTGAAGTCGAGTCACAGGAGCGTGACGGTGCGTCTGCTTAGCTCCGCCGTCGTTTTGCAGTCGATTTAAACGAGTTTTGCCAAAATGCACTTAGGAAAAAACGTTAACTTGAATCTAATATTCTGCACTAGCTTCAGACGCTACACTTAGGCGCATGCAGCGGTGAGTGGAAGACGCTATATACGTTTAAACTGTCAAATGCGACTTGTAAAGCCCCGCAGCCGCAGCAAATGTCAGACCAGTCTTCAGCCTCTTTGAACACTACAGGCGTTGGTTCAGTGCAGTGCACAGCACCCCACTGTCCACGCTGCGCGAAGAACGAAACTGAAACTGTCAAAAAAGATTCACAGACAGTTTTATAGTTAACGAAATCCAATCCGAAGCCTTTACTTACCATAATTCCCATGGGGGTACATGATCGCAGCGTCAAAATCTCTCTAGGTATACTATAGTATGAAACTCAATGCCACGAACAGCTTGTAAGCACAGCCTGTGTCTGTTCGGTAGGTTACGGAAGCGCAACGCACTCTAAAAAAAGTTAGGAAAAAGCTTCTAGCCTCAAGGACATATAGTAGCAGCAGCTATTACTACGCTTAATGGGCCATTACTAACTTTTTGCGACCTTTTTACTACCAACCATAGTAGACATTTAGGTGGTGGTGGAGGTTGTTATGTTGCAAAGGCGGGGTTAGCCCTGGCCTCAAAGGCCGGTAAAAAAAGGTTGCAAGAATTAAAGGTTGCAAGAACCTTCTGCGCACCGAACAAACTTTGTGCCATGGCTTGTTTAACGAACTTCTTGAACAAACCTGAGAGGTCATTATAACAAGTGTCTAACAACCTATTCACTATCCCGGACTTTTTTTCAAGTTTACCGAGGCGATATATGTAAGCTTGGTACCCCGTTTTAGTATTGTATATTAGGCCATATTGAGGTAGTATTATGCAAAACGCACCTACAATTTGTTTGTCTTAATGTGATTGATTAAAGTCTTATGCTACGTTACCTCGAGCGCCTATAATAAAATTGTACGTTGTGTAAGTAAAGGTGCCTAACTTAAAGTATTTAACATAAAGCATAGCCAGCCACCGGCACCAGCTGCGTCTTTCAAGGGTACGGCTACACTCCCGGAACCACTTAACTGCACGTGTCTGGGCGAAAACAATTTTGTGAATCTACGCGCCATTTTTTTTCAAGTCGAATAGGCAGGAGGATGTACTGTAGTGGACTGCGCGAGTAGAACCATTGTTACACACGCGAAAGTTTCGATTGATATTCATTGCTGACGATTCTTCATCACACTGCGAAATTGCACCGCTCTTTTTTGTATTTTTTCATGTATGGGAACTGTCATAAGGTCATAATGTACAAGGCCACAGGGGGGAAAAAAGTGTCGCGTATGACATTATGTGCATAATTACAGAAATATATATCGCAATGTTGATGTTCGCAAATTGGGCCGTTAAAAAATGGTTGATTCGTGTTGAAATCATCACTGCTACTAATTTTTTTATTAGTAATTATTACTAGCTACGTTTTACTAGTTCACAGTGAGAACAGTACAGTAACTGATACTAACTGCGTTTTTAAAGGCGAGGGTAGTGATCGTTACTACCCTCCCCATTACTAAGTGCACGTACACTTTAGTAACATATGTGATAACTAATTAGTAAACCGAAGTATTACAACCATTTTTTCAAGAATGCAGAAACTCGTGACTGTAGGTAACATAAAATGAAAACTTATCAGCTGGAAACTTCATGGCCCCGCCGCGGTGGTCTAGTGACTAAGGTACTCGGCTGCTGACCCGCAGGTCGCGGCATCGAATCCCGGCTGCGGCGGCTGCATTTCCGATGGAGGCGGAAATGTTGTAGGCCCGTGTGCTCAGATTAGGGGGCACGGTAAGGAACCCTCGGTGGTCGGAATTTCCGGAGTTCTCCACTACGGCGTCTCTCATAATCATATGGTGGTTTTGGGACGTTAAACCCCACATATCAATCAAATCAATGGAAACTTCATGAAATAACTTATACCGGAGTCACACGGGAACTTTTAATCGCGATTAGTGTCGATCCTGATACACCACGATCCAGATTAGGTGCTGCTACATAGTCACTTTTAATCATGGTCAGGCGCGATCGGGATCAAGACTATCGCGATCCACGCATCGCGATTAATGAGGCTATTAATGAGACCATGGTGTCTAACCAGGCGACCTCTAAAAGTTGTTGGTTATGCTTTATGACCACGTTACTCACAAAGTTTTGTCGGCGACTGTGCACTTTAATGAGTGCTCATCAGTATCCATTAGTTGTCGCATCCTTTTTGCACCCTAGTTTCCACCCTTTTGATGTGTTCACCCTTTAGGTTCCGCTTGTAGGATGCTGAGACGCGAATAGGGTGCTCAAAGGGTGTGCTTAGGATGTCGGCACCCTTTTCGACACCCTTATGGGTCAGAATTGGTTTAGTGTGTCATGAGAGATCGCGCTTTTGCTGTCGTCTGCAGCCGAGCTTGTTGAAAGCACAATAAACAGAAATATTTGAGCATAGTTCATTAAAAACGCTTTAAAACCGCTAAGTAAGTGTTTATAAAAAGCAAATTATAAACTGTTTATATTGCAACAATATTTGAAGTACTGCATATTTTAGGATTCGCATCGACCGCATGTAGTTGTGGGAGGTGCAGACGACAAGCAGACGACAAGCGGTCGGCCGTTGCCTTCAGCGCTTAATTCAACCCCCGCCCCGTCGGAGCTGTTGGAGCACCTCGAAGCAAACTGATTATGAGTGCCGCAAGTTTTTCGACTACGTCACAACGTACGCGCACTTCGTGGTCGAATGAAGAGATCTTTACAGTAATTGACCACTGGCAGCAGCGACTGGAACAGACTTGAGGCGCCAGAAGTGAAGCACTGCAGCGTACAACAAGATTGACGCTTCACTGCGACTACACGGCTACGAGCGGGGACCGTCAGAAATAAAAGCAAAGGATAAGAATCTCACGCATCAGTACAGGTAAGTGCTAGGAAAATTTTATCGAATCATGGATTTGTGAAATCGCAACTGTATAGTGGCATGCAAAGTTTTTGAATTTCGGGCGGTTCTTGCGCAAGTATACCATTGCTGAGAAAGGGCTGCATAGATATACCGTACGCCGAGTTTTATCAGTGGCATGTTTTACGCACGCAAATGCCATCCGGGGCATTTCATCTTACCCAAGCTCGAACCGGATTAGCTTGGGTCGTGTAGCAGCGGTCATAAAGTTGATCGCGATCAAGAAAACTGATCCGCGGATCGCCCTGATCACGATACATTACATACACCGGTATTACATTAGTCACCGGTATCACTGATACACCGGTATTACATTAGTCAGAAATCTTGTAGAGCCCGCAGTCTCTTCAAACGGAACAGCTGGTGCTCCAGCCGTAAAGGCTCTGTTCTATAATGAAATATTACGCTGGTCGGCAACACTGAGTTTCTCCGACTCGTACGTAGGCAGGTTGAGCACGGAAGGTATTCTTATAGCACGTGTCCGATGCGTGGAAATGTCAACATCGTATTGTTATTGCGGAGGCTCTCATATCTTCAATACTACATTATGCAATATTAAAGTGCTGTACTTAGAGGCTCACCGTCAGTCCATGTGCTTATACGTTGGCGCGTGTTAAACTCTAATCGATGGGAGTGCTTTATGCGCTGCAGCACAGGATGTGTTTGCGCAACTTAGGCAAAACGGCATGCTGGTGGAGCTAAGTAGATAGACTAAGTACTGTGAAAGCAAGCTTTGGAGCAGGCGACTCGCAATTAAAATTATGAAGGAACATTTCAATCTTTGTTTTACAAGAAGTTGAGGACTTAAGGCACACTGCAAACTAAGTTTGAGAGAAGCTTTTCAAAAATCAATACTTTTATACCTATTTTGTTGTTTCTTTTTAATTATTATAGATCAACCCGAGATCGGGAGAGAAAATGAAAGAGCACAAATTCAGTGCAGATTGCATTCACTAATGCATAAATTCAAGCAAATAACATCTCGTCGTCTTTGAGAATATATATGTTGAGAAAAACTTGAAGCTCTTCACGAGTGACTGCTATCTATCACCTAATTATTCGCAAAGGTTGTTCTACAAACATTGCGTTTTAATTTCCCCAATCACTGCCGTATAACAGCGATAGTACGTTTCTTCTTACGGTATCGCGTGAGGCATAGCGTCACAATAAATCGTTTAGTCTGTCAGCAAATTCCTTGATGTGTACGTTGCTATTGCAGCCACTGTGTTTATACAAGCGCAACAAACATGTTCACTTCCTATCCCCTTCCTTACACATTTTCTATCCAGACCATGGGAAGTGATAGTGATTACAGTTTACGTCAGTTAACCCCATTAGCTGGCATAACTTCAGCTGACGCACGTCCTGTACTCTTTATGTGGCCTCTGTCTTATCAGCAATATGGCTTCATTGAACGTAATGCCTTTAGACCCAACCACTTAAGGACGACAAGGCGCTTCTACGCATGTCCCCACATCGAGTATGAAGCCTTTATCGCTGTTTCTTCTATACTTCTGCTGTAGAACCTGCACGTGCTTTTTTTTTTTTCTAACAGCGAAGCTGAGTCGCAAATCGTTGCTCGTTCTCGCTGTACCAAAAAACTATCATCATCATAAATGGTGATGCACCACAGAAATTGCGTAAATCCCCCTACTTACCATTAAACGAAAAAAGGCAATAGCTAGCCGGATAAATGGCTGTGAAGCGATGGTAGTGAGCCGAACACCCCTAGTACGTATAGATAACACTAGGTAGCGGGAAAAGCAGTGGTGGCTGCGAAAAGACACGAATCGATAAAAGTAAAGACTACGCCAACGACGACGCGTCTATGTCATGTTTGCGATTGTCCGTGGTTTACCTCAAATTTCTCGCCCCGCCGCGGTGGTCTAGTGGCTAAGGTACTCGGCTGCTGACCCGCAGGTCGCGGGTTCGGATCCCGGCTGCGGCGGCTGCATTTCCGATGGAGGCGGAAATGTTGTAGGCCCGTGTGCTCAGATTTGGGTGCACGTTAAAGAACCCCAGGCGGTCAAAATTTCCGGAGCCCTCCACTACGGCGTCTCTCATAATCATATGGTGGTTTTGGGACGTTAAACCCCACATATCAATCAATCAACTCAAATTTCTCAGCTCCGAAGTTGAAGGGAAAAAAACATTCGAGCACAAACCTAGCCGAAGCTTAGCAACGACCTAGAAGCAAGCTGCATCCACCAAGCTGAGACCTATAGAAAGAACCAAGACGCACGCACATGAAAAATCATTCAGTTTCGCAATTTCAAATTTTGTGCGGCTTAGTGCATTTGTTTCTTTCTGTTCCTAGCTGAATTCTGTGCAGTGAGCTTTTAACTTTGGACACTAAGCTTATAACGCGAGAAATGTGAAGGCTAACGCATCTGGTGTAATACTTCGAAATGCGTCTCCTACTACCACCAATTTAACCACTCCGCTATAGTCTGAACTGCATGCGTGATAATGAACGGATTCCGTGTGTCACACTAGAGAAGGAACCACATATTTTGAATTCAAGCTAGTTCTCAAATAAAGTTTCCTATTTAGCATAGAGGATGCATGACTAAGCACTAAATATGAGAATCTCATTCACCTAACAGACGCATTTATCTTGGTTAAACATGTGGGAGAGCGAGCTACAGTCTTTATAGGATGCTCGCAAATAAACACCTGTTGTGCATGCTGAATACAAGTAGCCTATCTCCTGAAAAAAAGCTATGAATGTAGCCTGTACTTGTGAGTAATGAAAGGCAGTAATCGCGTATTTACCACTTGATATTTCTGAGTTCGAGAATACCCTACAGAAAGAAGCAGCCAGTGGCCTAAAATCGGATCTGTAATTTTGGTTTATATAACTCATGGCATCGAAGGAGCTGGCAGTGCACAAAAGAAATGGTCAACTCCTCACAGATAATATGCGTCGATATCATTGGGGCCACAATCTTGGGATGCACGTCGGAAAGCTGCATCAACAAAAAAAAACGCGACAAAGAGAAGAGTGTCTTGATCGTAGCCACCAATCGATAACCGAGATAATCTGGTTTAGAAAGAGCTCACTGAAAAGGCAAAACAACGTGCCCCTGATACTGAGCACTGATTTCATCGGGGCCATGATATTTGGGTACTAACAGGGTGACGCCTGCATTGATGGTGACGCGCGCGCAGCTACCTATAATGAATTTATATTTTTATTGATAAGGTGGCTAAATACTACCGCTCGGAGCATTAAGAGAGAAAACATGAGAGGGGGTGAGTAACCTTATCTAGCACAAATAATGCAGCTCGCTTAAGCCTGCACAGTTTGTGTAGCCCAACGCTGTATCCTAAAATATAGCATTTGGCCTCGTGGTTGACAAATGTATCTTGCTTTCTTGGTATATCAATCGGGTGCGTATTGAACGTTTAAAGTACCTTCAAAGCTATAGGACTTAAAACAGCTAAAAACAACTGTGAGCAAGCAATACAATTAGGGGCTTCAAAACTACATGTAAAACATTCCTAAGATTATTGTCAAAGATATGCAACCTCTTACCGAAAGGAAAGTCGAAATATGTTGCAAGGAACGCTTATCAGCAAGTTCTAGAGAATAATGCTGCAAAGTACGTCTGCGTTACAATCATTATACGGTATGGGCAAAGTAACTCACTTTGACTAGCGCAAAAGTGACAAGGCATAGCACTCCCTATTCCTTGATGAAATGACGCTGCAGTCTCTACCAAAAGCCCTTAAAGGGTATGTACAGACAGAATAGTACTTGTCTAGAGCGGTTCACCGGTCACTGCAGTTACTGTTTTTTTTTTTTTGCAGGAATGCGCAAATACTGAAGCTATAACGGTTCCAAACGTGGGCATACAGCATGATAGGCGCTTGTGCTGCAGTTCAAACATGAACGGAAGCTTGTAGTGGTCGTGAGGTAGACGCTGCGGCCAGTAACAGTGTCAACAGCCAGCAGGCGCTCCGGTATACCCTAGACAAGTGTGATTACATCTGTACGTTACACTAGTTTGTATCGGCTATCAAAACATTTAATCAATTTATCTCTGGTATTTGGTATATACCAGGCTTTCTTATACAGTAGACCCCCAGTTTCTAGTGGCGCTGTATCAAGCAAGTTGGCATGAGATGGGACATATAAAGCTTTAGAATATTTTAGGCCACGAACTCCTTTCCCAGTTAATAGCCAGTAGAACTATTGATACTAAGATTTCAAGTATCCGTGACATAGTAACTTACTCACTCAGAAACGTTCTGGGAAAAAAACAGCCTTCAAGATTTATTTTAGCTTTCTTAAAACGTGTTCTTGATAACAGAACTTTTCCCTGAAAACGAAAAGCACGCTGTAACAGCAGAACATCCGCCAGTACCCCCATAAAACGAGGAACTTCCTGCTTACTTCACGCGAAGCAACGCAAAAGAGTTCGTCCATGCTTTGAATGTTGCAGTTCTCTAGCAGCCACGACAAGTCGATTCGCTTTTTGATCTAAACCCGAGTACCGCGCAGAAGATAAGTAGTCGCCGACAGCAACCACCTCTCGTGTGCGCCGAACTTAGCAACACACATCAGAAAGGACACATACGATAATCACCACGACGTCACAGCACTTTTTGCTCACCCAACACATGTTACAACAAAACATAAGTCTCACTGCTGCTTCAAAGCGTCTCCGAGGGCCGACGACGCTTTAGCAGCCATCTTCGCGTAGGCGGTGTCGATCTGGCCGCTGCTCTTGAGGAAATACGGGTGAATGAGGCTGTTGTAGATACGCGTGGAGCCGTTGGGACGGATAGGCAGGAAGCAGTACACGAGGAAGACTACCTTGACGAGCCAGTAGAAGGGGAAGAACCTGAGGATGCCGTCGGCGAAGAAGTCCAGGATGGAGAAGCAGGCGTACACGACCCAGTAGGTGAGCCAGCGAGTGTCGTCGTTCCTGTCGGCCTGACTCTATGGCTCGCGTCGAGGCGTACGCCGGATACACTAGGCCCACGACGTTACAGAGCAGCTCAGCGAAGCAGCCGAAGATGAAATAGAGCGCAGCGAAGACGCCGAAGCCCAGCATGAAGTAGGCGCGCTGAACACCGGTCTTCTCCTGGGCGAGGTCGAAGACTTGCTGCACTCGCTCGGGCAGGGCCGCCACCGCGGCCTCGGCCTTTTCGTAGGCGCTGTTTAGCACGGCGGCCATGTAGAAGTTGGCAGTGGGCGATTACTTCTCGAGTGCGCTCGCCTAAAGCAGCACGCTGCGTCGCTACGTACACCACAGCGGTAGATGGGCAAAGGAATTGCACTCGACTTTGCAAGCGTCGTATTCGGGCTGCGGATATCCTGTAATCTGCGCCCGTACCCAGATAGGAGGGGAGACAAGAATAGGCGGACGGCCTTGCTGATATCATTTTTTTTTTTGCTCCACTTATCTGTCACCGCCCGGGACACGAGTACTCGTGCTCGATAGGCACGATGATACGCCTCCCTTCTTGTCTTCAACGTGGGGGAGTTCATTAACCACGTTGAATTGTTCGTTTCGGCGATTACGCTACAGGACAGGGGGACCATACTGTGGCGTGGAACGCGGATAAGACGAAATAAAATAAGTTGGTCACTTGCTTCAGCCCCTGTGCATTATAGAGTGTCATCGCAGCTACCTATCTTTATTAAAGCGCGTCGAAATACGCGGGTGCAATTAGCTGGCTTTAGTGCCCCCATCTAGTAAAAGAGCATATTCTTTTGGTTTAAGCTACCTGAGAGGTTTCATTATCGTACTCGCTCACACTATGAAGTTGTTGGCAAAGTCAAGTCTGACACATTGTTCTCTTTCTTTTTCGGGCTGCTGAAGTATCGACTACCGATCAACGGAGAAGTTGGTGCATAACACTGAAGCTTGTTGATTGGACAAGTTGGTACTGATTATTGAAGCAGCACAGTTGGGTGAACAACCACGTCGTTTTTGACAAATCCCGCGTCGTCGACTGCGAGGTAAATTGCGACAAGTGACTTTTCGTGGAATCTTCGCACATTAAGGCAACACTCGGTAACGTGAACCGGTAAACGCAGAAGAGCTGTCGAGTGTCTATTTCAATGGAATAAAGTGTGACCCCCCCCCCCCCCAACTTGAAGAGAAGAGAATGCTTTGTAACCTAGGGTCAGGGAAGAAGACAAAGGGGTTCTTTGTGCCCCGCCGCGGTGGTCAAGTGGCTCAGGTATTTGGCTGCTGACCCCCAGGTCGCAGGATCGAATTCCGGCTGCGGCGGCTGCATTTCCGATGGAGGCGCAAAATGTTGTAGGCTTACAGTGTAGAATGATCCTAATGAAACTAAAGGACTACCAAACTAACCCCATATTATTATCCGCCTGGGTCGATATAAGCATAACTTTCCTTATTTTTTCAAGTTAGGTTCTCGATCCAAGTTACTATCTATTCTAATAAAAAAGATTATTATCCCTTAGGAATAAAAAGCGGAAATGTTGGTACGTTTCCACGAGTATCAAGGTTTCGTTCGGAGATTTGGAACATTTTCGATTTACAATCTCTATTACTCTAAAATTGAATGAGATTTTATAAGACAACTCAATTACTGGACAATCCCCCAAAGTGGGTATGAACTACAAGAGAAGGTCAACAGTATGACGTTTGTGTAAGTTAATTGTCTTTCTGAAGCAGTTTCAAGCGCAGGTGTGGCTGCGTGGTAGGATGCGCTCTTGACACGCAGCCGGCCTGGGTTTGTTCCCAGCTCAGTTTCATGACTTTTCATTATTGTTTGCGTCCATTGCGTTGATTTTTTCCTCACGTAAAACGCCCATTTTCAGCTCACCGCCAACGACACCGGCGTTTCCGCTACACAGGCTCAGGCTCTTCAATGCTACCATGGATAAGATACTCGGCTATTGACCCGCTGGCCACGAGATCGAATCCCGGCTGCGGCGGCTGCATTTTCGATGGAGGTGGAAACGTTGTAGACCCGTGTGCTCAGATTTGGGTGCACGTCAAAGAACCCCAGGTGGTCGACATTTCCGGAGCCCTCCACTACGGCGTCTCTCACAATCATGTGGTGGTTTTGGGACGTTACACCCACATAGCAATCAATCATCAATCCAATGCTATCGCGTTATCAACACTGAGTCACCACCGATGGCATGCTGTGGACGCGAAATTTTCAGGATGTGCTGAAATGAATACAATGCCCGTACAACAGATATGAGGGTAAGCCTTATCTATTGCTAACTCTAATTTTGCCATGTTGAGACAACGCGTGCCAATGAATCACTGCAATGGGTGACTCATGAGCCACGCGAACTTCGCGTTACATGCGGACTATTTCGTCATTGCATACACTGCTGCAGCGCCGTATGTATATGTCTTGCGTGCCGTACGTATTTTTATACGTTTGTACTGATACACGTTCTTTTTTTTTTGGAATAAGTTTTTATTTTTTTATAGTCAGCGCTTTGTGTGGTGTGTAATGCTTGTCCTTTGCTTCGTCTTCATTTTCACTGCACTATTTCCTTACTGAATATGTTCAACAAGCTAGCCAAGAAGTTCACCCTATCACACTTTTTCTTTCATGTGATTCGAGGATGGTTGTGCAACCTCGGCACCCCGTTGCGCTAAAGCTGGGCCCCGTTTTGTCTCTCGTTTTTCATACCTTGCAGCGAGTCACAAGCATGAAACCTGGACAGTCTTGTTCCACGAATACTCACTGATTCCAATAAATTAGTGTCGTATTTCTGCACCCGTTTGGCAGCTACACAAAGTGACACCTCCGTAAACGATGACTTATTGCTTTCCTCGCTGCCACGGCCGCTGAAAAAAAAGTCATCAATGCTGTATGACGCCAAAAGAGGTCGCGGGTATGCTGCGTAGAGACGACAAACGACACCACTTCAAGCATTGCTATACCGGCAAGATGTTATCAGGTGATCGCGATGCACTGCTGCAGGCGACGATTCCCTTCCGCTGTAATACCTAAACGCAAAGATTCGTCTTATCATGGTCGTCACCCATTTTTTTTCTTTCTTTGCTTCTAATATTGTATCATTTACACATCAGTGTCTTTGCGACGTATGAGTCAGCATTATACGTAGGAACAAATACGCTGTAATGTCCCCCTTTTTTATATAGTAGTCCACGTCAAGACCCGCACAGGAAATTCGCAGGATGGCTCACCCGATGACTCTGTTTGGCAGTGTGGTGGCACGTGGACCTTATTGAATTCTTGAAGTATCACACTGCGGGGTAGAGAGACCAGTCTGCCTCGCATTTCTTCTTTTCCTTTTTGCTTGCTTGTTAGGGAGGGGAGTTGTCAGAGAGTGCGAAGTCTGAAAGGAGGTTTGGGGGTTGGCTGCCGCATCCCCGAAGGACGTGTTTGGTAGCATCGCCGAGGCCCTCCCGATTCCCCAAGTGAGTGTGTATGCGATCTTCTTCCGCATCCTGCGCTGGTGCGACTAGCTAACCGTTCTCCACCTAACAGAAGCAGTAGCAGCCAGGCAGCGGAGTGTTCCGAGAAATAGCTCTTCCGCAATATCTCGCTCCAGTGGATGAAATAGCTTGTCAGTCGCAGTGTCAGCCAGCGATGCCCCGGATCTTTTTTTTTTTTCATGTTCGTGTTTTCATTCTCCTTCTATCCTGTTTCGGCCCCCGGATCGAATGGACTCCAGAGCAGAATTTGTCTCCGTGTACTTCATACGCGATCTCCCACTGAGCCCCCCATCTGTGCCCAACGGAACATTCGTCGTACTGCTTACAGTGGCGAGCTACTTATAGCAGCTTGTTGACCAGTACGACGGCCGGTAGGAATGCCCCACGTAGGCCTGGGGAACTGAGTTATTTCGACTAGTATAAGGGCTTTCGTTCTGGAATGTGTGCGATTTCAACAGAAGTGCGCACTATAGAAAAGTTCAGAAATTATGTCGTAATCATATCATTCTATCTATCACGTGCGCAAAATTTACTCGCAAATTCTTAGCGACCTTTTTGCAATCCTAGCAGACTAGTGTTCCATCGTCGTTCAGCAAATCACATTGTAATCATGGCCATTTCTTAATAATAATAATAATAATAATAATTGGGGTAAATGTCGCAAAACCGTAATTTCCTTTTTGGGGCATTAGTAAGGGACTTCGAAGGTTTCTACCAGCTGGGTTTTTAAAACTTGTGCTTAAATCTCAGCACGCGAACCTCATGCGTTTTGGCCGCTATGGGAAATGTGGTTGCTGCGGTAGAGATTAAATGCAACGACATCCAACTACTTCCTCAACAAAAAATGGTGGAAGCTGCTCATGCCCCGAAGACGTGAAGAAGCAATGGTTTTACTATTACCTTCGTAAATAAAATGCGAAAAGCAAGCCGGTCTGCGAATACAACGTTCTCAAGGGTAAAATGAAACGTCCTGGCTGAGGTGAAACGAAACATGGGGGTTCTACAAAGGGGGAAAAAAAACGTATCCCTTTGGAGAAGTATGTTAAATGCGGCTGTTCCTTCCTGCCTTCGGGAGGAAAAAATATACGGAAGTGATTAATCAATACAGCACAAAGAAGGTGTTTTTTTTTTCTTTGGTCATGTCTCCAACTGTATATGTGGAAACTGTTTTATGTATACTGTTATTTTTAACGTATTAAGCAGTTCGTAAATTTCGTGAACAAAACTTTTTGTCACAAACAGGTTAGATCGAACGTTGGTCCTCTTTGTGTGCCAAGTATAATCATATTGCTCTATTATCTCAGTGCTCAGTGTTTCAAAAGACTCAAACGCTTTATTGATTTTTCATTTGATTACAACGACCTTCAGAGCCCTCGTGCGAGGCTGGACAAAGGTGGACGCCACCCCCCACCCCCCACCCCCCACCACACACACTAGCACAGAATAAAAAGGGCAAAACTGAAAAACTGACAGACTTCTTAATATGTCTTTCACAGAGCTCTCTTACACAGTGTAACTATTGAATATGATATTCTCCTTATAAGCTTCTAATGCACACTCGGGGATTCATAAGCATCACGCTCGAAATTTCTGAAAGTTACCAATTACAGGTCGAAATTACAAATCACCTGACGGAGAAACTGGAACATACCTTTTTTTTTTTACCAGGAGTGCAGAAAGTTTCCGCTAAGCATAAGCCGGAATGTCGCCCCGCAAAGGTACTTCTGCATTTCACATTAACCTAAATTATTAAATCCGAGTCTTACCCGAAACACAAGCTTCATCTTGTGTGGCCTTGGCCTACAATGCGGATCTAGGTTGTCGTGATATCGGTGTGTAGGAATGCAGCTCCAGCGCGCCGCTCGGCTTGGAGGGAAGTATCGCATTGTTATGCTCCTGTGCAACCTTTCGATACAGTGTAGTCACTAACCTCAATCAGCGCTCCACCAGTTCTCGGCGCTCTCACCACAGTCATTTGGAGCCCCGACGCGACGATTGCGAAGCTAACATGTCATTCTCTCTTTTCGTGGGCGGAGAAGTACCCAATGGAAGGAAACAGAAACAAATAAGGAGATTACAAAAGCGACAAATGAGTCCACGAAATGGATTGGCATCCGAAAAGAAACCGCACGGACAGCACAGTACCCTAGTGTCTTCCGAAGGTTTATGATTACAGCTCGTTTTCCGCAGCGCGCTAGTGCGACGAAGCGAAACAGCTGGTTTGTTTCTGTAACTGTATAGTGGGTGACCTATAGGTGTGGGGCTGATGATCCAACCGGCTTTCGTCGAAAGGCACCGACCACAATCTCGTGGCACAAGTTCACTCTACGTTCCTGTTGCTTGTGTTTTTTTAATGTATATTCTTGCTCCGATACCCACGCTTGTATTGCTTGCAGCGTGCAGTCCCCCCCCCCCCCGCACGGCCATCTCCCTTTCTACACATCCCGTCTCTTTCCCGAAATAACCCGTCACTTCGCGGGCGCTTGTCATCGGACACACGCGTGGGGGTAATTCGCGCGCCGGAGAATGACATGTTTGTAGACGTGTGTGTGATTCCGTACGTGCGTACGTACAGATCTAGCAAAGACGCCCCCGTATTTGTTGCCATTAAGGCGAGATCCCGAATGGAAGTGATGGCTATATTGATTCGAGTCTGTGCCGGCATATATCCCCGTATACATGTCAACACTGAGCGGGAAATAGGGTATACACTATTCACTACGCTTGGAACATGTTTTCCGAAGCTTCAACACTATTTATTTGATGCAGAAGAGCATGTTAGAGTATGTACTTGCATATAGGCTTGCTACTACAGCTGTTCCTTCTCCAGACGACCCCATCTTAACAGGTTCGAGTCGCCTGCTTTTCGAGGCTAATATTTGTTCGAATGAGCATGTTGGCACTGACTGTGATGCGCCAACTACGGATGGGGCAATGCTCAATTGCAGATATGAAGGAGCGGTGTAGAGAGAGAGAGAAAGAGAAAGAGAGAGAGAAAGAGCGAAGAAATGATCGATGCAGCTGTTTTCAAGGAATTACTCGGGATACGTGAGCTCCTGGCATGAAAGCAAAACACAGCTTAATTTAGTCTAAGCATTTGCGTTCAGAAAAAAAATACATGCTTCTATACAAAAAAATGGTGACCACTTGACGAATGATAGTTAATTCTAGCTGCTTATACAAGTAATATACTAACAAAAATGCTAAAAAAAGTTATTCTACTACTCGGCCAGTCCCCTGCATTGGGTACGAGCCATGACATGAGGACAAGAAAAAAGGAGAGTAAAGGTGCCAATGTCCCTATCATTTACGTGGAAGTTGCCGACTAGTATAAATCATGGACGGACAGAGGAACGGAAGTATAGGCGACGCAGGCCATCATGTATTGTGCTGTCATATATTTGATTGACGTGCAAATAAAGTCATTTTTTACACAATGTTTTCGTTTTTCGTTGTGCGGGTGTTCAGATTTAGTTTCAGTTTTGTGTATACGCTGACAAGGCAAGGCCTTAAGGAGCTTCGCCCTTAAAAAAATTAAGGTGTAGTTGTCAATAAGCTGCTACTAACTGTTTGTCACATACGGCGCAACCGTATTAGTAACTGCACTTTGTGACTGTAGAGTTTGCTAGCGTTACTATAAACTGTGAACGGTGGTGTCTGCTACTGAGAATGGTCCTGTAATGGCTGAAAAACTTCGTAAGCATTATCAAGCTATCTGCACTGCAACATTTTACATAACGATGTAAAACTGGGAAGGTCCGTTTGGATTCATAGCGTCACGGGGTCGGGATGTTGACGAAGGCAGCAGTGAGCGTGTCCTATACATAAACGAAACTTCGTTTTTCGTACTTGTGGCCGGAAACAAAAACTCGAACTAATGGTAGCGATGCAATCTCTGCATTGATATCGGCGGACTCGTAGGCCGTGGATAAACTGGTGATTTTAGGGAATGCGTCACCTTTTTTACATCACGCATAAAGCTTTGCAGTCTTATCACTGGTGGTCGCACGTTTTCTGGAATAAGCTGGACCGTTCGCAGCCTTGCGCAAATCTTACCGAAACGATCCAGTGCAGTCGCGAAAACTTTCCTAACACTGAGGTGTGGCCTGCGCCGAGCATTGTGAACATTCCTTGTGGGTGTAAACCAAATAAAGCAAAATTGAAACAAGAAACGCGCGTGGCAGTACTTTAAAGCTGTACGAAAGTCGGGAGCATTACACAAAGGCCACATGACAAGGTGCTGGACATCGAATTCACGCAGCATGGGGCACGTGTGCCCAAACTTGAGCAAACGAGCCTACAGTCTTTTTGCCACCGAGATCGGATTCCGCGACCTGTGGGTCAGCAGCTGAGTACCTTAGCAACTAGGCCACCGCGGCATGTATGTATGTATGTATGTATGTATGTATGTATGTACGTATGTATGTATGTATGTATGTATGTATGTATGTATGTATGTATGTATGTATGTATGTATGTATGTATGTATGTATGTATGTATGTATGTATGTATGTATGTATGTATGTATGTATGTATGTATGTATGTGTGTGAGTATGTATGTATGTATGTATGTATGTATGTATGTATGTATGTATGTATGTATGTATGTATGTATGTATGTATGTATGTATGTATGTATGTATGTAGTATGTGCGGCCAGACGTGCATGCTTTCACGACTGCCACCACCCACCTCGTATTGTAGCTCTTGTTTGATCGGCTATGTTTAACAAGACGAGCTCGCTATGTCTATGGCGTGGATTCCTCAACAGATGTAGAACACAGGGCATGCCTCTAAGTGTAGCTTGGGACCCTACGCTGGCTGCTTCACTCTAGCGCTGTGTTACGCTTGCATAACAAAAGCTCTTTTGTGAGGCTATTAGGCAAGATTCATCCAATACGACTGGTGCAGCCACCTGTATGCGATCAGGCACAAGCCAGCGCTACAACAGAAGTTTTTCATTGTTGTGCGCAAAGTGAATAAGACAACAAGGTGCGTTATTTGTCCTGCGTATTTAGTGCAGACAACTCAGAGAAAACAAGACGAAATAATATTGTTAGATGTAGTATAACACAATAGTGTGTAGCTTGTTGGGTCGGAGTACGACCCCTGTGTGTTGCCGGATGGTTTATAGGCATACAGGATGGCTGTTCGATAATACTGTATACGCGAATGCTGCACTGTGTCATTTGGCAACATTTGTGCTTACTCTGTACTCAACTGATTACTGATTATGACTCAACGCCCTGTGTCATGCGATATGTGCGAGATTCACGTCGACATTTTCTACGCGGAATTTAAAGGCATCGTTCCTAACGTCGAGAGATTTTTCGGTCTGACGTGTTTGTCTGAACCAAAATCACATCAGACAGTCGACTGATAAAAGATTATCACAGCGTGTAACTACTGTTTTTGAAGGGAAAGAAAGGGAAAAAAATGCTTACTGCTTTTTCAGGCCCAGGACAATCTGAAAAAGCATCAACGAGACGAGCGCAATCTTGACTCATTGTATGTTATATAACGCATGTCCCTCTAGGTAATCTTTTTAGTGTATGCTCGCAACAATAAGTCCTCCTCTCGACATCGCAAGTCATCTGCGCTCCGTGGCTGTTGCATGGCACAAGGTGGGCAAATTGGGGGGGGGGGGGGGGATCCTGAGACCTGGAAGCACGCTTGTTTTGAGGCGAAAGTCTTAGATCACAAGGTCATGTTATGAGGTACGCAGGACTAGAGCTTGTGTTCTGAGAGATCCTTATCAAAAAAATAGGCTACCGAGCCCAGCCTGAGAGTTCCGAGAGAGGGCAAGAAGTACGTATGATTTCTTAAAAATTGTAGCTTGCGACAGTCCCTGATCATCGCCAACGTTAGTATTTTTTTTATTCTCACCCAATATGGCGGTATATTGGTCATGGCGTTCGACTGCTGACTAGACGAAATCACCTAGAGGGCTGTGACATCGCAAGCGCCAAAATTCTTACTCCACTGCTAGACTTCTAGATGCTGATTAGTCCGCTGCCGAACAGCCTGTTGCTGTTCATGGCCCTTTCCGTCGGAACAACTGGCGTCCGCTCAGCCTGAAGTGGACTACGCCATCACCCATCCACCTGCCGAACCACCATACGTAGCGACAGACCCATATCCAGCGCGAACACTTTGCTTCGCCTGGCCACGCTGCTCATCGACGACGTCATCAACGACGTGACCTGAATGGGGTCTACATAATCGGACGAGAATACGCAGCTCAGACGGGGCGTGACATCACAAGCGCCAAAATTCTTACTCCACTGCTAATCGTCCAGGTTGGTTACATAGGTCTCTGATAAGAATTTCGAAGCAACGATTCCTTCTTAGTTATAGTGTCGTGCCCCTGTTACATTAAATGGCGTCGCGTAATCAGTCTGTGTCGCGATGCTGCTACCTTCAAATTTTGTGCCAGATACTCTTAGTGTATACTTTCTGGCGATGTGGAACTTGATCCCGGCCCGACTGGAACGCGCGGGCTAGAACCCATACTAACTGCAATCAAGAAAATAGAAGAACAACAAAAGACTATTCGCTCCGAGCTAGCAAACCTCAAGAGTGCGCAAACCGTGCAAGAAAAACTGCTCTTTTCACTGAACGACTGTGTAAACTTGATTGAATCAACAAAAAAATGAAACAATAATTCACTCTAGTACAAATAATACAGAGCAAATAAAAATGTAACATAGAAGTTCTTGAAGCGGCTAGTCTCGATGCCGACAACAGGCTACGCAGAAACAACCTGCTTTTTTTTTTTTTTTGGCATTGGCGACTCGGAAAACGAATCGTGGGATACTTCAGAGCAAAAAGTCGTGACCATGTGTTTGAACAACCTGAAGTTACAACTAGACGCGGGAAATATTGAACGCGCACATCGTATCGATAAATTTTGTCCGTGAAAAAAGCAACCCATTATTACCTAATTAAATCACTCCAATACTAAAGCAAGAGTTTTGGTCTGTGGCTATAAACTGAAAAAATATACTAACTATGCCGTGAGGGAGAATTTCGCACCTACTACCAGCCTCGCGCGGTCAAAGCTGCTCAAATTTATATGCCCCCCCAAAATGCTCTTTCAAATTGGCACTTGGTCGCCTTCATGTGGGCAAAAACACTTGCGTCTATGACAAAGAAACGAATAGTGTGAAGGAGTGCTCTCGTGTCGCAGAAAGCAACAGATATGTGCACAATCAAAGAAAGCGATTGACGCAATCCAATTAATCACAACCCAGTCTCTATTCCGAGCCGCCAAACGTGTTCTCTTCTTAATGTTGCATTTACAAACATACGAAGTGTTGTAACTAAGCGCGACCAGCTCTGTAGCCACAACTCAGACACAGATGCTGATGTCATTCTTCTAACGGAAGCGTGGCTGAATGAAGGCATCAGGGATCACGAAATCCTGCCATCAGATTTCACTATTTATCTTCATGATAGAATCAATAGGACAGGTGGAGGCGTTCTCATAGCTATTAAAAATAACCTATAGTCATACCTCATTTGTCATGATAAAGAGTTAGAGCTATCGTGGATATGCCTTCATATCGCAACCCTGAAATCTGTCTGTGGAATCTGCTACAGGCCCCCAGAAAGCCAGCCACTTTTTTGCAACTATCTTTGCTGCTCACTAGACGACGTGAAAACATGTTCCCTAAATCTCCAGTCTTCTTCTTTTGGAACTTGAACTATCCAGACATCAATTGGCCTCTTTCACAGTATGCTACAGATTTCCGTCTGATGAATCAAAACAGTTCTTTGGCTTAACATTAAATTACAATTTCCACCAAGTTATATTATGTCCTACTAGAGGCGACAATACGCTTGATCTCTTACTGACAAATCGCCCCGATGACATATTTAGTATAACTTCTTCACCTGAGCTTAGCGATCACAGCTTTTCACATATGATCATCTCGGTAACAAAACAGGAAACGTCACATCAAACAAATGTATCACTGATTATAACAGAGGTAGTTACGATGTTATAAATGAAGAACTGGAGTGTTTTTTTTTTTCGTACGTTTCAGAAATAATACACAACACGCAGCTTTAACGCCAACTGGAACAGGACTGATAGTTGGGCTAGTTGGTGATACATTATGGGCAGTACCAGCGCAGAAACTCACGAGACGAAGAAAAGACACACAAACAAGCGCTGGTTTGTGGCGCTTGTTTGTGTCTCTTCTCTTCGTCCCGTGAGTTTTTTGCGCTGGTACTGCCCATAAAGCCAACTGAGAACTGTATAAAAGCATTATGGCGGCCCTAAAAAATAAATATGTACGTACAATCTTTGTGAAAGCTGACAATAATAGTCCGTGGTTTAACAAGCATCTCAAAACTCTCCTGAATAGAAATAAAGCGCCTGTACAGAATGGCCAGAAGAAACAAATCCCCAGAATCACGGGACCATGACTACCAGTGTGCAAACATGTATGTCAAAATATGGACGAAGCAAAAACCATTTTTTTTCTTCCGATTTGCTCACAATACTGCATACTAACCCCCAGAATATTTTGGAGTATCATCTCAGCTAAAGCTAAACAAAACAACATGCAGCTAATTAATGATGTTGACGAGCCTATCAAATCCGACCAGTGCGCAACCACCCTTAATAATTGTTTCACCTCTGCTTTCACTGTCACTTCCATGTATAAAGGTAAACGCATAGCTGACTTCTGTTCCACAGTTATGCCCGATGTCTAAATAACCCCGGATGGCAAATGCAAACTGATAAACGGCCTTAAATAGCTTCACCAGCAGGCTGTGTCAACATTAACAGTAAGCTTCTTAAGTATACCATTATAGTCTCCAGTAAAATTATTTGTCTGACATACAACCAATCTTTGCAAGATTTGGCTGTTCCCAACGATTGGAAAAATAGGCAAAATTGTCCCGATATTTAAATCTGGGAAAAAAACTTGCCATCAATTAAAGCCCTATTTCTCTTACCAGTATTCTATCAGAACTGCTTGAACACGTAATAGCTTCCAATTTAATGGCACATCTCTAATCGGCAATTTTTTTTCTACCCACAACAGCATGATTTCCGGAAGAACCGTTCTTGTGAAACTCAATTGGTAGAATTTACACATGATATACTTCAATATATGGACAAGCTCCTTCAGATAGATGCAATACCTCTGGATTTTTCTCAAGTATTCAGCCAGGTACCGCATGCACATTTACTCATTAGGCTCACTTCATTACGTATTAGTCAAAACTTAATTCATTGGCTGGAACACTTTCGGAAAGGTCGCGTTCAATTCACTACCGCCAATAACAGTAACTCTCGATTCACCAGCGTAACGTCAGGCGTTCCTCATGGTGCAGGTTTATCCCCATTGCTGTTTAAAATCTATATGAATGACCTTCCCGCTAACATAAAATCAAAAATACGCCTTTTCGCAGATGACTGCGTTCTTTATAACCCTATTCACAACTCGTATGACATCATTGCTCTGCAACATGACTTAGACATCATTGCTACATGGTGTGAAGAGTGGTCTATGCTTTAAACTTACCGAAATGTGAAGTAATCTCACTCTCGCGAAAACTCACTACGATAAACCATACATACCACATAAATTCGTTTCCTATTAGCTCAGCCGAAACTTACAAGTACTTGGAGTGTACCTAAAAGCATCATTATCATGGGCATCACGTACACTTGGTTACTTATTAAGAAACTTACCAAGAAACTGGCATACCCAACATATGTGCGACCGAAACTAGAATACGCGTCGACCATTTGGCACCCATCGCAATAATATCGTAGAGATGAAATCAAAGCAATGCAAAACCAATCAGCACATTTTATATTCCCACTACTCACCAAACATTAGTATAACTGCCTTGAAACGCACCCTATCACTTCCAGCCTTTGAATCACGTTCCATATTTGCTCATCTTTGCTTGCTCCATTGCTTCGTTTATCAGTCACCCCCAAGACATACGCTTCTTATTCCACCTGTACGAACATCATCGAGATTGGCTCACACATGCCCAATTGCACACATAAGTGGTCGCACAGCGATGATGAATAACACTTATACACTGATGAATAACTAACCTGCCATTTTGTTCAACAATAGGTGCCTACCACAGCATGATGAATTGTCTCGTGTACGCAATGCTACATTTGTTTCTCTTTTTCTTTATTTTGTTACTAGTTTCAGTTATTTTACTTTTGCGAAACCTGTGCATCTTCTATTTTCTTCTAATATGCGCCTACCAAAGGATATTGAATTTTTCCGATGTACGTGTGTCACACCTGTCCCGTTTATTAGGGAGGCGATCGCCGGGCTAATTCCAAGAGCCGAAGTATCGGCCTCCCGAACCGCACCACGAAAGCGTGGACAATTTAGAAGTGGTCCTTATTGGTGCGCCAGCGGACGCCAGCTGTGGCCCAAAGAACAAGACAGAGCCGAGAGTTGATAAACAAACAAAATTATATTCTCATTAATGGCAGATCGAAAATAATACACAAAAATGCACACTCCACAATAGTTACATACAATACGTCACCAATCAGACAACGTTCTGCACAGTACAATCAGCCACACTCAAAACAACTGACACAGACAACAATACGCTCTAAGATGCAGTCGCATGCATTGAACAACCAAGACACTTAAGGACTAAAGAGATAGAAAACCTATTCAGTCCAAAGTCCTTGGAACAAAAGTCTGAATGATACTCTTCCGAGAATCACTCACTCAAAGTCCAGCGTTGTTGTCGTTCCGTAGTTCTCGAAGTTTCTCTTCCAGGAAACCTCGCGTCCTCAAATGGCCACTCTCCAAGCTTCAAACTTCTTCGCCGGAAATCCGTCGGCTCCACACACGCAGCTGTTGCCCGCGTCTTCGCTCGATAGCGGTAAACCCACGCTCTTGCCTGTAGCTCGAGCCTTCACCCACAGGTGGAATTCCTCTCTATCTCCTGCTTCGTCACTACGAACGAAACCTTCGCCGACTCCACGGCGGAATCCCTACGCGCTCTGGCGTTAATCTTCCGTCACCTCCCTGATTTCTCGTCTCGGCTGCTCGGTGAAATACCTTGCGCGCGACTTTCCAGATCTTTCTCGTCATTTCGTCGGCGCGATACGCAGCGAAGGCTGGGGAGAGGCGAGACGGTTTGTCTGCCCTCCGCGTCGGATGACTCAGCTCGGTCTGACCCCGCCCCGTTCGTTCGAGAAAAATCGCGGTCCTGCTGGGCCGCCGATGTGGGGTGAGGAGGATCGTCTGCGAAGCCGTGCTTCTGCGGGGAGAGCGCGCGCCCGGGAGCCCTGGATGTTTGCTTTCTTTTTTTTTTCCTTTTTACCTCGCGGCGTTTCTGCCGCCCGTTGTCGCAAGTATTTGGCGGCGCGCTCTTGTTTAGCGCTCGTTCTGTGACAACGTGCCCGATGCTACATTTATTTTGTTCTCTTTATTTTGTTTGATTTTATTTACTACCAATTATTGTACTATATTGTTTATAAACCTGTGTATGCCCCCCCTTATGTAATGCCTTCGGGTAATTAAGGCGTAATAAATTAAATGAAATGACTGCTGACCAGACGGCCAAGAGATTGAATTGCGGCTGCGGCAGACGCATTTATGATGAAAGCGAAAATCGGTAACTGAAACTTGGGCGAATCGGTGGTAGTTCATGTTTACTCATGAAGTAGCCCACGCAGACAAGCACAAAAGAAGCGGTGTCCCTTTCGTTCCTCTCGTGCTTGTCTCTGTTCGCTGCTTCATAAGTAAACAGGAGGTGAAACTGCTTGAGGCCTGTGTGCTTGAAGATTAAAAAGCCCCAGCTAGACGAAATTTCTGGAGCCATTCGCTGGGACGGCCATTTTAATTCTGTGAGATGATTCCAAGTTAGCGCGTATCGGTTTAAGAGGAATACAATTTACAGGGAGTATAAGGTAAACTAAAGCGCCGAGTGTGGTCCGTCAGGCCATACTGATTAATAATGGTTGATCCTAAGCAGAGTTATCGGACACCGCATGATTTAATTACAGAAAAGGCTCAGGTTATCTGGCTCGCTTGATTCCAAACTTCGCTAGTGGAGCTGCAGATATGGTATTATTCAGTGCTTAATTAAATTCTGGCTGTATACATAGGTCTTGATTATATGCCTAGAAGTTTGGGTAAACCTGGAGCCGGATAGAACTTGCTCTAGTTCAACCCAGAGTTTTAAAACATGCCCCACACGTGGCTATGACATAACGAACTGGGCAATGACTGGTCGAGGAATGTCGCTGTGATTAAACAACTTTAGTGCACGTGCCTGACCTATTTGCCTTCTTTCACGCTTTCAACCTTTGGGGGAAGCTTGCGAACGGGAGAAATGCAGCAGACAGTGGTGCGACAGGCACGGCTACTCGATTAAAAAAGCGAAAAAGAAAAGTGTGGCCTGTTGGATAGCGGGAGCTGCCTGTCGAACTTATTGCCGTTGTGGCACCCAAAAAGGGGTAGCACGAAGGTGGCTTGAAGAACGCACCAGTGTCTTTGTGTTGCGGTTTTTTGTTGTTGTTGTTTAGAAGCTTTAAATTATTGACAAATATTATTTGGGATCATGTCATCCCTACTCCATTTAGTGCACTATTTTCTTGGGAAACAATACAAATCACTTTAATATCAAAATGACTTTTAGCGCCATTCAATGTCACACGAAAACGTGTGGTAATACCCGAAGTTAACATAAATCATTGTCGTTCAATTACACAGTACATAGCGATTCCTTGGCACCCCCTTATCTTGACAGATACAATGTTCTGCACATGCCCCAACCACGTTATTTCCCTGTTATGCTTTAAGTGCACGTGTACTAGCGTGAACGTAGGCACGCGCAGGGTTCTCCATAAAGGGGGGCGGGGGCGCGAGTATTCATCGCCCCTCTCCCTACATAGTCTATGAAGGGGCGAATTTCGTGCTCCCTTCATAAGTAAAGAAATTGCAGCGTACCCATGGGGTGAATGATGGAGAATGGGGCGAAGCATCCGTCCGTCCATTCGTTCTTGCTTCCTTCCGTCCATGCTTCCGTCTGTGTGACCGTCCGTGCGTCCATCCGCCCGTCCGTGCGTGCGTCCCTCCTTTCGTCCATACATCCGCACTTACGTCCGGCCATGCGCCCATCCGTCCGTGCAGCCATCCATGCGACCGTCCATGCATCTGTCTGTGTGTCCGTTCGTCCATCTAGTCAACACTCCAAGTACCATCCTCTCGCATCTTTTCATCATATATTCGGCATATGGAAGCACCGCCAACCAGCGGACATTCCAAGGACTAAACGAGAGGTGGCACATGCACACTTTCTTACGGTTTGCGCTTTGTGTCTACTTCCCACCTTTATCCACCTCGAGTTCATGGTATATGCTAGTTCACTGTATTCATGGCACTGCGACCCAACGCTCGCTAAACCAGGCTAAAACCAAGGAGGTTACGCCCAGCGAGTATAACGTAGCAAACCTTTCTTGTCAGATAGTGATCAATGTACATGCCAATGGCTGCGAATGGGGAATGAGAGACAGGAGAATTCGGCTCTTAGTTAACGCGCACGCTTCGAATTTTCAATTGTTCAACAACGCACAGGAGAAATCTCCCACCGGCACTACCTTGCAGGTCAAAACGTAAAACATGTTACGCACTACGATGAGGGACGAACGGGTGCCGCTTTAAGGAGCTTCGCCTCTAGAAATGGTGGCGCCCCCTCCCCTTGCCCTGCCTTCCTCGTGCGCACGCCTATATGAACGTGCATCTACTGAATGCACGTCTACTAGCACCAGCAAGATCGGAGTTGTCAACAAAGCGTTCGCGATGGCGCCCGGGTGTTTCTCAGCACGAGATCACAGGCTTCACTGTTTTAGGGGCGATGTTTCGTATGGTCGAGGCTCGTCCGTGAGCGTCGGCGTTGAACGCCGTACCTGCCACTGACGATGATGCTGATGAAAAACAAGCGCATTCCAGACCACACATTCGCTTTTTTGCCATTACGGCGCAGCGAATGCAAGGTACCCACTATACGCCATGACGATGAAGAACACTCTGATGACGATAATGATTATGAGCAAAGACTGGATGGGGAAGTGAAATAACGTCGCGATTTGCTCTACGATGCTTTCCTTATGACTGTAAACTACCAAAAAACACCAGAGGAACGTGCCCAGACCTCGTCTTTACCAACTTCAGGCTGGATCTGACACTGCAGAGCAGTGATAATGAAGGCAAAACGGAATTCCAAACTCAAGACAACGTACTAATTATGACCCACAAGCTTTGTATTTAACTCTACACTACCTGCTACTCATATACATGCGCGAGTGGGCAAGGTCTCGGGTGAAGTATAGCGACACCGAACGATACCATTGCTTCACGCACGCATCATAATTTACTTCCGGGAGAGGCCATCATAATTTTTTTTGAGAGTGACAGTACTGGCGTACTGAGGTGACGTTGACTGGCGTCAGTGTGCGTGGCCACTGAGACAAGCAAGGAGTGCCTCCCATGGGCGACGGTGGAAGCAAGCTACTGTGTTGTAAGAGTGAGAGAGTATTTAGTAGATTATGACTGCTTCCGGTTGGCAATGAGCTCTGTTGTGGTTCATCGTAATGCCATCTGTGTGTTACTAACTTGGCATGCTGCAAATGATGATTCGCGTGGCCGAGTCACTTCCAAGGTAAATTGGCAGCGTTACTTTCATCGAATCACATGTATCTGCAGTAGTTGGTGGCTCGTTGCCACCGTCGCCATCTACGTACGAAGAGGACAACTATAAGTTACGAAAAAAATAAAATAATAAAATATGACGTCACGACCGCAAGCGGTAGCGACGTCGTGCTTTGACCCGCAAGACGTGAAATTAAACATTTTCTCAATTGTTGGCTATTTACGTGCAGTTGTAAATACGCAATTTTATTGCGCCTTCTGGCTTGCTAATTGCCTGCGCGAAAGAAAAGAAAGACTGAGCAAGCGCAGTTCTCTTATTAGACAAATGGTCTACTTCCAATATACACCGAAAACTTCGCAGATGAAATTGTGACACTACTGTTCACAAGCACGTTAGCAAATAGTTCGAAAACTTGCGTTGCCCAATCGTGGAAAGTCGCCGCAGTGAGACAGCAGCCCTGAGAATATCACCTTGGCAACCTTCGAGTACAGCGTCTCGTTGCTTAGCGTGGTGCAGTCACCGTCACAAGAGGCAAAGGCACGCCGGCCGAGCGCGAGCGAAGGCAGTGGGCAGTCGCAGGAGCTGCTATCTACACATTCTGTGAGCTAGTTCAGCTATGAAATGTTGGGTCAGTAAAGAGCTTATAAGCAAATAAATAGAAGTAAGGTACGCAATGAATCACCACGTAAAAGTGAATAGGGAGTTTTAGAATACCGTTTGCGAGCGCTGCGGGCGTTGCGGACGTAGCGGGCACCATATGAGTTTTAGAATAGCGTTTGCCCTACTGCGATCCGCAACGCACGATCGCAGCGACACCATAGCCTCAAAACCAGCGCTTGCGGGCCACATGCGGGCACGACCTACTGTACTCCTGACCTGCCCAGCTGGCGGTAGTCTACGGAGCTGCCTGCGCCGGCTCGGATTCCGAACTTCACCGCCTAGGGAGCGCTCGAGTTACCCCAGCTGAGCGCCGGTGAATGCATTGGTTGCCGCTGGTTAGAGAAAAGTTTCATTACGCATTGAGTAAATGTGGCGGCTATCTTGAATCATTTTATTTCATATGACTTTGAGAATCTTCTTTTGCATTTTAGTTGACATTTCAGTGCATTATATTTCAAATAGAATCGCAAATCAGGTACAAACACATGTATCAGCGTGCAAAACAAGAAAGAATGACGTCGTAGACAGTTTGTAAAAAGCGCTGGCCACCAAATGTTTATTTAACTCATGATACCAGCTATATGTGTATACAATGGTAGACTTGTTGCCGTTGGATTACACTCAGCTGGTTTGCATTTACTGTCTGGGCAAGAAAGGGCAAAGACTGTGACACTTGACAGTGTCCGTGGCACCCGGCGCGCATAGAAAACAACCCAATACAGACAATTTTGCGCATAAATACCTTCGTCTAAAATGATAAATGCAGATCGCAGGTACATGAATAATCAATGATAGACACTCTGCAACTGTTTTGAAACAAAACAGCACTTAAAATCACTTATTCAATGCTAATTCTTCACATAATGGGTGTGTTTCAAAACCTAGTTGCATAACCACATGTAGTGACATGGTTTCCATATGTGCACTCACGTCGTCTTTCCTTTTGTGTGTGTGTGCTAATAAACAGTTGTGAGTATAGCGCGTCGTCGTTTACTTTCTTGAGGTTGTCGGTTTATTATTATTTTTTAGCGCTAATATGCGTCTCAGTCTGTCATGCACCACCAACCAGCCCAGCAACTCACTCCTTTAGAGACACGTAGTCTTTTACAACACAGAAATCACCTCGATCCATTTTTCATGGACCTCGGTCACTGGAAACTCATGAAAAGTCACATCAGGAGTCTTCTCTTACCTTGATTCGCAGAAAGGCACGTAGCACACTACCATCATGATGGTTAATTTGCACCAAGAAACCTCGCTTCGCTGGTGTACAAACTGCACCGACCTGCACGCTTCTGTCGCAGCTCGGCACGAGCAGACGGTAGCGAAAGATCGTCATTATAACTTTAAGTTTATTCAAAAAGAGGTTTTTGTTTATTTTAATCGTCCAGAGTGTATGCACGCGTAAACATTGCTGCTTTTCTCCCAGCGTCACGCGAGCAGACGAAAAAAAAAAAGCGTGGCGACCCATGTATTGGTCGCCAGCAACCGGTGCGGATGAGGTAAGTTGCAGCGCCACAGGGCGCATAGCGGCAGGCACTAATGCCAGAAAGGGCGTGCTGGCGCTTCGCTCGCTGGGCAGGTCAGTAAAATGCAGAAGGTCGTGTATGCGGGCCGCCATCACCACCCGTAGCCTTGAAACCAGCGCTTGCGGGCCGCATGCGGGCCGCCATTACCGCACGCAATTTCAGATGTTTTACGTGCGGTCCGCGAACGCCGACTTGCGTACGACACATGCGCAGTGGCAGCGACCGCACCGCAAGGGCTGGCGGTGCGCTATTCTAAAGCTCCCTAATGATGGCTTGTTTACCCGGCGATGCGCCAAACTTAACACAAGATTTGGTAGCAGGTTGCTTGGATAGCCCCCCCCCCCCCCCTTTATGGCACTTGACGAACAATTGAGCCAATCAACCAATTATCCAGGTGTCAGGAAAACCGTAAAGTAAATTTATAGTTTATTTTGGCATATAGACAATTACGACTATTTAAAAAAATATCATAATGAGTTTTTATTTTTCGTTATTTTTCCCCTCCTGATCTAGTCACGCTTCAATGGTCGGTGGCCGTTGAAGTTTTCGACACTTCTTATTTGAAGTTTCGGGACCCATTTAGTTTGACGACTTCACTTCCTTCAGCATATAAAAGCGCGCCAAAGTTAGCAATGCCTTACTGGAGCTACAGCGAACAACAGAACTGTTCATTGTTGACCGGAAGCAGTAGTCATCCCGCAAGAACGCTCTCGCCCTCACGCTGTGCAATAATGTGCCGCTTTCTGCCGCCAACGGCCACGAGCTGCGCTCCATGAACCGGCTGCCACGCATTACGACTTACGCATTTCAATCCGCGATTACTGTACAAGATAATGGACGATCCTGGCGACCTAACGACAACCCGTAACTAAAACGTTTTGCTGTGAAGCGTATTCAACACCTAAGGGCGTGAGGCTGGCATCAGCATGAGCTTGCTGCTGAAGCATCTCCTGCTAGCGTAGGTTATCTAGTGCGCCGTCGCGCGTGCACCACATATATGCCCATATATGGCAGCGCAAGCGCCGAATGCCAGGTTTCGGAGTCTACAGCGTTCAAGGCAGCGCATGGCAGCCAGTACGACAGCGTTTACATGTGCCTGGCCGCCTCGTTTGGACCGCGTAGACTACTGACCAACGAACCCTAGGCGGACAAGGTGTGCCAGAGGTGGACTGGATCAGCGGGACAGGATGGTGTGAGGCCTGCGCCAACATAACTGTGCTGCCACTCCCACGTTGCCTTCTGCTAAGGCAGGTTGGTGGCTATTCAAATGACGGTTTCACCTTTTATTTGCTAATAACGCCGGTGACTTCCGCTGTTCAACTATGGATTCAAAGCACCTTACTGGTGTTGTCATGAGTCGCTTTGTTTTGCTGCGCAAGTATACATTCTTATTTTTGCATACATTTCTGTGCGGCGGACGACGTAGAGTTGGCGTCCTTCTAGAGTAGAGATACGGATTCAAATTTAGAGTGCCAAAAATTAAACAAGGCTAAATTGTATGACACTGGCACATCGTGGAATTAAAGCCTGATTGCTGTGCAAGAGCACAGTAATCCGTATCACAGCAAGAGCACAGCAATCAAGAGCACAGCAATCAGCTGATGAGTATTAAAGGCCAATCTAAAGATAATTCAGCAGCCCTGCCGCGGTGGTCTAGTGGCTAAGGTACTCGGCTGCTGACCCTCAGGGCGCGGGTTCGAATCCCGGTTGCGGCGGCTGCATTTTCGATGGAGGCGGAAATGTTGTAGGCCCGTGTGCTCAGATTTGGGTGCACGTTAAAGAACCCCAGGTGGTCTAAATTTCCGGAGCCCTCCACTACGGCGTCTCTCATAATCATATAGTGGTTTTGGGACGTTAAACCCCACATATCAATCAAAGATAATTCAGCATATCAAAAGATCGTTCATCTACATATTTTGGAAATTAAAAAACTTCTCTGCGAATCCAAGAAAAAAAAGATATAACGCTTGGTGCTCACTAAATCTAAATCAAGATAAACTGATTCTAAACGTGCAAATACATGTATATGATGAAAGTAGCGGCGGCAGCTTGTGCAAACAACACGACGAAGGCGCAGCTCGATAGCAAAAGCAACTTTAGTTGTCGTTAGTGGTCACGACAATGAAAACGGTGTGGAAGATTTCCACCACCTACAACGCGTGACTTGACCAGGCGTTGTGCTTGAATTGGGCTTATAGATATATTACAACAAAGTTTTTCTGAAAACTGAAACTTTCTGAAATTCGAGTGTAACAAAAACAGTCATGGAATGGGATCGTCGTAAATGTCGAAGGTTTGGTTTGTTTGTTTTTTCGCACTTCTCGAAACCTATAGGGGCTTTTGCGAGAAATGAGGCGCAGGATTGCACTCTACAACGGAGAAAACATGTCGGTATTATCAGGTTCATTTTCTGTGCCACACCTTCCTTTAAATGCAGCCTTCATCCACAGGCTTGATCCCCCCTTTCCCCCACCTCGCCCTTTTCGTCCCATTTCAAACACGATGATATCGTGCCAGCTGTGCCATTCTCAACGCGTAAAGAAGAAACGTGCGCCTCTGCCGGTTACAATACCTGTAGGTACTGTACCCAGGGAGAATAACTTCGTATGCCAGTAAACATATTCAGGGAATAAAACCCAAGCATCAATCTGCTTAAAAACTAAACAGGGAACGAACATTCTCGTCAACAGAACGGCGCTACACAGCCGTTTGTCTACGCACATTTTGAAGCTTATATTCAGCTGCCTGCACGTAAAATGAACTAAACTCAATAAACAGCACAGCTCACGCTGTGTAAACTGGGACAGAGAAGTAAGCTGAGTGACACCGAAGAAAAAGAAACCGGTTGCCCACGTAAGCTCTTGTACAGAAAGCTTGGTCGGCAACAACAAACAGAACTTACAACTCTCGGGTCAGCACCTCTTTGCCGTCGCCAATAACAAATAAAAAATGCGATGCCACAGGAATTCTCCTGTTTTCGTCTACGTAACTCCCCTCTCATTCTATGGGCAACTTCCTTTGTTTCGTCGCTGTTTCACAGTTGCAGTTGGCTATCTTAGCCACATTGTGTACTGTTCACTTTCTTTCATGAAACTGATAGGAACTGCTCGGGCCCTCTATGGAGTCTGCTCCAACCCCCCCCCCCTCACTTCCCCTGCAATTTGTTATAGTAACACCTGTTTACTTTGTGTACGTTTTCTCAACGCCACAGAAGAGAGCTGTGCAAAGAGTTACTGCGCGTTCTGCGTTTTATCGGTCTGACAAACAAGTCTGATTGGAACGACCTGCGTGTAAGCCTGTGGGTGATTTTTTTTTCGTTTTCATTTTATCTCTTTCTCTATCCTCTTTTCCCACCCCTATGAAGGGTGGCAAATAGGTTACTACTACTAGATTAACCCCTTCTAATATTGCTTTTCATCTCTTTCCCTCTCTGCGCTTCTGTAAAATTAAGCATTTCTTTGTTCTTCTTCCTGTGATATGTTAATAATAATAATAATAATAATAATAATATAAAGTTATTGTTATTATTTTTTTCTAATTGACTTTATCTAGTAGAATGATCACTAAAGCAGGTTTATAACAGGATTAGTTTGCAACGTAACAAGTAATGGAGGATTAAACTTTTTTAATCTTCCCAGAACGCCACTCATAATGAATATCCTGAGCACAAGACTGACCATACTTGGCCGGCAATGTCTGATTCACGAGTCTCGAAGTGCTGATGTGCCTGACTCGATCTCGTGGAAAGGCGCTCACGCGTTATTTGAGATAATCTCGTCGAGGAGCGAATGGAATGGCTCAGCGCTGAGTCATTCAATCCTCTCTACTCGTGTTTTTTTTTTCTTGCTATTCGAGTATGTGGGGTGGACACCGTTGAGCAGAGTTATCTTTATGCGCAGGACTTCCAGGAATTACGCAACTAGCAGACTACGATTCTTCCAGCAAAGGAGACTAAGAATAAAAAGGCGGAACAGCGATTTGAGCGAACACCGGCTCTGACAGCTAACATAAGCCGAGAAGGCAGCCATTATTGCTTTTGATCCGGCAGCCTTTCGCTCCTATGCATGAACAACGTCCTTAGAGCTGGGAAGCGCGCGGCTCATGGAGGAAGAGACGGAGGCGTGCACGACTGCATATTCAATTATGCAGATCGTCGCCGTTTTTTGCTTCGGAAACGGCTCGCGGCATGTTTATCGAAGCGAAACCAGAAGACGACGGTTGTGGAATTAGCTATAGCGTGCTCTACAGCAAGCGGGATAGAAAAGAATATGCAGGGTCCACTTCTTATCGCGTGTGCCATGCGCAACCATCCCCGTCACTTTGCAAAAATAAAGTATGCGAGCCACGTACAGCAACCGCGAACTGCGAGGAAGGTTCAACGCTGCTGCTTTTGTCCCTAATAAATTGATTCAAAGGCTTAAGTTTAGCGATTCAACATAAGTTGATGAATGAGCCACTCAAGAACTGCGAAGACAAAGGAACAACAACAGCACATTAACGAACTATAATCATAAGTAAACAATATTGTCACGGTGTCATGACGCGACGAAGGGAGTAAACTATAGGTCGAAGATAAAACTGTTTATTTGGCTGAAGTTGTGGCCATCTAAGAGAAATCGGATTACATTGATACACACTGTCACTGACAGAGCGTCGGCTGTCGATCAGAACGTTGGCCGTCGGTCAACTGACAAGCATTGAAACGAGACGCCATTTATACGTGTGCCGTCGAATATTGCAGCTTTATCGCTAACGTTCAAGTAAGTTCCGGAATAATCTTGAATGTTCGCGTTGCGCACGTGATCTTTCACAAGAAGATCAACTACAGTCCCGACGCTTCTCGAAAACTGCAGGCGCGGTTTGCGCTGAACATTTCTTGGAGTGTAACCAACGCCTCCTTTATTTCTTTCCATGCCAGTGCAAACGCGCGCTTCTGGACGGGAACCATCGGTCCACCTTAGTTGAATGTTGTCGTGGTGTGACACTACACGATGGGTAGCGCTAGAAATACTGTATATCCTACCTTCAGGTAGCATATATAGTAACTTTAAGTAGCGTTTAGGTAGCGCTCGGAAGCGCTTTAGGTAGCGCTTCCGAGCGCTTTGCCCTGTTGATGCGACAGACCTATTTCCCACTCCAGCATGATACGTCTGTCAGATTTGTTCCTTCAAGCTCCTTTAGAACGCCGAAGCAATGCCGCCACCGCGTCACAGAGCAGTGCATGCAGAGGCGTTGTAGTGATGCTTCCCCGTTGGTTGCCTGCATAACGCCACGAACGTCGACACGCTATCTCAAAACAACGTATCTACGACACAGTCAGTGTGACCGCCAATATTGTGAACACGAAGAATGCAAGACACCGCCCCACGGAGCTCTACACAACTGAACCAAAATTACTTCATTTGAATTCTGTCATGAGGCTCTGCTTGAGGGGCTCTCTCCCCAATGACCGCAGAGCCCACGTGAAGCCTAGGCTCACGTGAAGCCATCGCCTAGGCTCACGTGAGCCCACGTGAAGCCTAGGCGATGGGCGAACACAGGAAAGAGCTAGAGGAAATGGTGGTGAACAGCTGGATCGGGTGCAATCTGGCTGGCATTCACAAATTAGAGGAGGCGCTGGTGTAACAAAACTTGAGGAAGGAATGTGGCAATATAAACGTGACGTTCATTCGATTTAAATATATGTAGACATGACTTTTTAAGCAGTGAGCAGTTTTCTTAAGCATGTGACATATATGAGCCTTACGCGATCTATAGAGTTATATGTGGGAACAACGCACGTTACACTTCATTATTATACGTACTTGAAAACATTTCATCTTGTTCCTCTTCTCGACGGCTCTCTAAACAGCTATGCTGATGAGCCTTCTTCGTCAGGCTATTGTAGTTTTATGTCTTAGAAGCCCTCCCTTCGTTAGCCGTTAGCTTCAGCCTTTCTTGCGCGGACACCGCTGTCAGCTCGGCGTCAACACCCGTTCGTGCGTGAGCTCACGTCTGACATCTTCTTCCTCGAGAGCACGTCTTTGCCATTGTGAAAGTTCAAACTAGAGTACTGCATGGGCTGTGATTTTCGGCCTAGGCCCGTCCCGAGCCTGGCAACTCGTTGAAGTTTAACCGCCTGAAGTCGGTCCGGTGACTCAAATGGCCTGGTGAAAACCCGGGAAAAAAAATTTCCCCTATATCGACGCAGCCCGACTGCATGTCGGGCCTGAGAGGTGCCCGAGCCCTAGTTGTGTAGTTGTGTAGTCTTAGTTGTCTTAGTTGTGTATTCTCAACATTGATTCGAAAGCAGCGTTTTTTAGGCAGCAAACGTCTGCGCATTCTTGACGCATGCTACCCAAACAAGCAAGATTCTATCTGCGGCGATTACTTGTACAAAAGGCCACACTGGTTACAGTTGACCGGATATGCTGGATATGGTGACTGGTAATAGGATAGTGGTATACTCCATATATTTTTGACAAACACAGGGGAAATAATCAAGAGTGTGGGATCCAGAATGACGACAAAAACCCTTTGGGTTTGTTTTTATCTCAATCGAAAATGCTTTGGATGGGTGACATCAGTGCGAAAAAAAAATTAAGGATACCACCATCATGCTCAAAAAGAAGCGAGCTCTGAACAAGAAATGAAATCGTCTATCACATTTCGTCAAACTTGCTCGACACTACTGTACGACCAGTTTCAAGAACTATGGAAATAATTTATCGTGGGATAAAACGCAAGCCTTGTTCGTCGTTTGGGGCTGCCACGAGAACGAGCTGAACGTCGAGGGAAAGCGTGGCACCTTGCTCGGGAAGCACCTTGAACTTTTGAAGCACTATGGTCACGTACAGGAATATTTCCATCAGAGCCAGCGATTCACCTGGACAAGCACGTCTTCCTGTAAGAAACATTCATTCAGGCTTAAACAGCGAAGCGTATTTTTAATGTTGAACTATATTATTATCAAATACCCCGAACTACGAGTAGCTATCCGCTGATCGAAAGCAAAAACGAAAAATCTGACTGGCATCACAGATTACGGGTGTCTTTCAAAACGACCAGTCTTAGGGGCGAAGCTCCTTTGGGCGTCACCCGATCGTGCCGTTATCGTTTGTACCACCGCTCGTTGAGTTTCCCATCTGGCCATAGATGGCGCTCCTGGTACTATAGAACTAGAGTCAACGTATATGCTGCCTCTAGGTAGCAGAGTTGCACCCCTGTTTTCCGGGCGCGTTTCGCTCCGCCTGCAGAAGTTAAGTGCCCCTATTCGCCGAGAGCCATCACGTGGCCATAAGTGGTTCAAATGCACTGCGGAGAAGCCAGCGCTACGATGATTCCGGGCAGACCAAGCGTGGTTCACATCGGCTGTTGTATCACATCAGCTGTCGTGAGCCGGGATTGCATTACGAGCGCAATATTGTCACGTTACTCTCGACAAACTTGATAAAAAATGGGCTCGTTTAGTCGACTACTCCAGTAGCGGCTCAGAGAGATCGTCTTTGTCTTCTTTCACTCTTCGATCTCACCCAAGCAAACCATGTGGCAATAGTCCCCCCCTTTGAAAGCATCGACTCGATGCTCGTAAATAAAAAAAAAATGAAGGTATACACACGCAGATATAGAGAACCAAAAGAGGGAGAGTGCCACTACTCGCAGCGCAAATGAGGAAGTTTCGCCAACGCTTCCGCCAAGCGCAAAAAGAAAGGGCACAAAAACACGCGAGAACACAAACAGCAGCGGCAACGCAATGTCACGGCATGTCGTAGCACGTGAAACCACAAGGGCTACTGTGTGAAGTAGGGCTTCAGCCGAAGGACATGCACGGTTTCGGGCCGAAGCTGTCGACGAGAAGACGCTGCGCCGTCCGGAAATACCTCGTAGGTAAGATCTGTGATTCGTCTAAGAACCTTGTACGGTCCAAAATAACGGCTTAGGACGTACACGGTTCAATCACTATCCAGCCGATCAGTGAAGGCGTAAGCTGCTGGTCCTTCAAACGAAGGGTCAAAGATAAAAAAATGTTCCACTTCGTTTGCGTTAAAAAGTGCAAAAATAATTTCATATTTGTAAATGGGAAAAACAGAGGAAAAGGCGAAGCTAGTGTAACCAACCGTAAAAATGTATCTCACTGGTTCAATGAGCCGACGCACTTTGTTTTATTATTACATACCAAGAACGCAAGCATCAAATCGAGGCTTCTAGGTGTGACCGGAGCAACCGAGTTTTACTCATGCCTTTAGAAAAATATAAAGGAAGTGGGAAAATGAAAAAAGCCACGTTAGTACCATAATCCCTCAATATTGAGAGACTATGTAGCACTCTGAAGCGCGAGCGTTGCTCCTACGTGGGTGCGAGTGGCTTTTCCGAAAGACAAATGAACCCAAGATGGCATACCTTGGCACAATTCTGCTGCCCAAAGGTAGCATATACAGTAACTCTATATAGAACTAATGCGTATACGCTGAGAAATGCAAAGCCGTCCCACACTGGAGGGCGTTTTCTAGCAAAAGACAATAATACCAAAAGGTGAGTTTTATGAAAAGAGCATTTACTTCACACGTACGGAAGGAGAGATAGACGATAACGCCACTGCGATTGCGTGTTCTTCGGGGGCGCCATGCGCCAGGCGGCGCTCGTACAATAAAAGCGCCGTTATGGCGCGCGCGCGTTCAGAGGGTCTGCGGATGGACAAGGCTGCCGAGCGGCATGCGCGCAGGGTGGCGGCTGCTCGCGCTCGAAGAAGCGACCCTTCAGTGCGGGTGGGGGAGGCCAAAGCGTGCCGCGAGGACCCTGCAGTACGACAACGGAACCCCGAAGCGGCGTGGCAGCGGCGTGCGGACCCAGCTTCGCCCCACTCTCCATAATTCACCCCGTGGATGTACTGTCATTTTTTATGGGGGGGGGGGGGGGGGGGTTGTTCCGAACAGTCAAAAACATGGCACAATAATATGCCGTACTCATGCACTACTGTAAAAATGTAAGCATTATGCCAGGAAACTTGCACGGACTGCACAAGTATGGAGCTGTTTCTCTAATCCCGCAGTCCGCAAATGTTTCTGCGCCGACTGCGTTTTTTTTTTTATGTGAGAACGCGATAGTTCTAAAGGAAAACAGCCCCGCTGCATTACTGCGCCGTACAAAAAAGTGGCACAACAATGCATCGACAGCCCTTTGATTATGACGTGGTGTTTCGCGCCGAACTTTCGCAACCGCAACGAATACATCTTAAGACGCTTCTATGAGTTCAACGAGCCAAATCTGCTATCCACAACCGTCTGATCCAGTGGCCGCTGCGCATGAGTTGCGTAAAACACGGGAAGCCGTGTATATCTGATAAGTGTAGCAAAACGTGGATGCAATTTTTTTATCGGCACGTAGTAAACCTAGTGAACTGCAAAGCACCAACTGCACTTTGTTGCTTTTCAATCACTCGGCAATGGTATGCTGTGCAGCAGGTGCTCCCATAAAAATAAAGGTGGTAAAATGTCTTGAATGAGCAAGAAATAAAAGCATGTTTTTTAAATGCGGAGCATTTCATAGCGAACTTTGGCGACTTTGAGCATATCTATCTATCTATCTATCTATCTATCTATCTATCTATCTATCTATCTATCTATCTATCTATCTATCTAGCCGCTTACGTTTGGGGGGGCTGTCGTGGTCACCCCATTTACTTGACGTGGACCAATATTAATATGAGAGGGTAAGATGGTTTGACCAAGACGACGCGCTATTCAAGACATGAATAATGTCACAACCCTGCCGCACACATCGTCAAACACTTCCCACCAGACAGTGGCACACACCCATTGGCGGGTACGTATGTTCCGCTTGTATGCGGGTATGTGCCACAGGTGGTTGACACTTGGTATCTGCTCAGGAACGACGAGACCACACATGGGCAATTTTAATGCGCGAGTGGTAAGAAATTCTCGACGTCGGTAGCGTCGACCCGACGAGTCCCAGCTGGAATCGAACCCAAGCATTCTGGTTGCCAATGAAGCATTTTACCACAGAGCTACGCCAGGTCTCGGAACTACTTTTCAAATAAGCACTAATCTTCGTGAAATTTTACACAGTGGTTTCAATGCTGCCTACCCAATTTTAGAAACATTACATGTGTACTATTTTGATACAGCCATCACATCGAGTTAACGTCAGATGTGGTTAGTTGCCATGCGCTAAAGTTGATTAATGTAGAAGTGTCCAGGGCAAACATCTTCGCTAGCATCAGCGCTTCATATCAGCTTCTGGTGTTGCTAATACGCATGTTCCAGAGTGCATCGTTGCGCAAGTGCAAACAACTGGTTAAGTAAACATCTGCAACCCTTCAACATATGGCTCTGTGTACGACATTTGAACATTGATTAAGCGTAATTTTATGACGTGCCGCTCAATTGAAAAATTACAACATGGTCACCTTTCTTCCGCATGCTTCGCATAACGAGGATTCCCAGGTACGTGGGATCTGCTGATTTTTTTACGTATACACTGAGCTGCCACAGTTCCGCCATTTCGTATACGCACAATGAATTTGCAGGTGCAATAAATGCATGGCACGTGTTGCCTTGGTCAGCGTGTTGTTTCGGCTACTTGAGACGTATAATGCTTCATTTGTTCATGACACGGATAAGTGTGACCGAAAATATTTGATGGAATCATTCTAATCAACACAGTGTTCCAGCTGGTGGAATGCAAACATTTTAGATTGTATGCGATAGCTCGCTTCGGTCACGTAGATGAATTAAACTTTCATAGTTTCGCTACGAGGAGGGGTAAACGTGACAGCGCTGTTGAATCGTGCATTTAAATCTTTCAGACTTACCACCCAGTGACTGCACTTGTGCATGCTAGATATTGGTGTGGTGTGCCACTGTCAACTGCTATACGAATATGTAAATTTGGGTAAGAAGTTCAGCACTTGTGTGTGTTTGTCACTTGCACAGTTTGGCAAAGTGGTTGCAACCAAAGGTGTGAGCGAAACCTTGGGCTCGTAAACATGAGCCGAGCAATCGAGTTTTGTGAACAACTTTAAAAAAGAATATAAATAATTTAAAGATCAATGCATATCCACGAAGTGAATGCAGTGGGGTTAAGCACGATGCAACATACCATGAATCATCCGTGAAACGAAAATGCTGCTTAAATGGTTCCGTGATCTCAGCCTCGGGCGTGCTTGTCGACGTTGCCGTATTGTTGCAATTTATCGAGCCTTCAGTGCCGCGTCAGACTGGCCGCATTGCTGCCGAGCCGCTGTGTGGAGCGCCTTACGTTCGCTTTCTTCCATATGGAGGCGTCAGGACTGCGCGGTGCGCGTGCCTATTTTACTGAGCGCCGGCGACATTGTGCTGTAACTGAGTTTATATGTGCGGTCATGTATCACGCGGCACCGAACAGAAGGCACTCCTGCGCTTCCACTGTGCATTACGGTGCAGCGGATTGCATACGGATGGATATTGAGGTGTCTGAAGGGCCTTCACTACTAAAAAACACCTCTTCTACGCAAACAGAGATTGGCATTGCCGCATAAATTTGGAGCCCAGTATGACACACCTTGGTGCACCTCTGCTACCTGAAGGTAGCATGTACAGTGACTTCAACACTGCGCACAACAGTAACAGGAACGGGAATTTCGAACAAGCACAAACGTATTGAATCAACAATACTGGGATCGTAAAGCGTGAGAAAGAAAACTGCAGCTTGTTGGCATGCGTTCATCTTGGCACGCATGACGAGTACGAAGATTAAGAAGCGCCTGCCCTTCGCGTGATTCGTATTCGTGTGCATCAACCGACGTTGAACTCGTAGGTTGAAACCTGAAGGGGTTGCTGTCATGTTGTGACACCTAAGATAATTCATACCCACCCAGACTGAAAGGAGCAAATGCTTGCGGCTTCTCATTGACCATCGTGCCATCAGCGTTGAGGAATCTCGTTGGGTCGTACTTGGAGGGGTCGACCCAGTGGGCGGGGTCGTTGTGCAAGCTCCAAAGGTTAGGCACTACCAAGGTGCCAGCAGGAATGCGATACCCACCGATGACAGTGTCACGACCTGCGCTGTAGATGGACAAAAAATAGGAAAACGATATCAAAAAGGCTCCTTAGAGAAACAAGCCCTGTTCATGGATTCACAAAGTTAGGAGTAGTTTCTTCCTTTTGCTCGTTTCTTTCAATATCTGTATGACCCCGTAGTGTATTTGTTCTGTCAAGTGCTGAGGAGATGTCACTTGACATGTTAGGCAAGATAAACAAATATATCTGCAGCACGCACCCGATATGTGTTGTTTTACTGGCTAAATTACTCTTTGCCCGTTGATCCGGTCGAAAGCGCCGTTTGCGTCCGTGGCAGTGTCTGAATATACATTTCTATTCATCAGAAGACACAAGACTCTGCCCTGGCTGAAGGAAAGTTTAGTGACATCAAGACTAGCGAGATAGACCACTTTAGTGGGAGTGGCTATTGACTCACGCTCTGTGTATGCTCAAAGGTGCTAGGGTCCGCCACCGTAGAGTCTCCAGTATGGAGGCCATCGTGTATGGCATGCTGTGCCGGTCTTTCCACTCAGGTGACCTGTTCCGGCCAACTGCACGGTCGATTTCACACTGAAGTGTTTCTGGTGGCCGTCTGGATCGTTTGCAGCGATATACAAATTCCAGAGTATGCTGCTTCGTACAGTGTTTGTCGATGCGCCGTACAGGTTGATCGCGGTACCTTCCAAGTAGCGCACTGCAGTGAAATGGTAGGGTTCACATTACTGAATGCAGGACTTTTTCTTTGCGGGCCTGCGAAGTAGGACCACTCTTTTTCTTATTGGAAAGGAGCTTTCGGCGAAGGTCGTAATATATAAAATTGTTTATCAAAAATAGCATGCGAGCCAATTAAAGTATAATACCATGTCGGAATCAACGCTGAAGTAAAGCATCCTTTCGAGAAATCTAATATATTCTTCGCTGTTGTGTGCTATGGAGAAGTGGATAAGATTTTATCTTTTATGCTCTGCAATTGTTATAATTTGGGAGCCCAAATTAGTTTAAATCATATTGTCATATGACCAAATATTCAGCGCTAACTAGCCTTTAGTGATTTTGACACAATAAGAAAAACAAGGCTAAGTTAGGAAATTATACAACTCGTGGCTGCTCCAAATGATCATTGAGCGTTGGTTTGGTTAAACAAGTTATTACTATTTTTATATTCCCTTTTTTCTGGGCACTCAGATAGGAGGAACATATTGCCACGTTCCATTCCTCAAGCTTTGTCATCGCCCCAATACACTACACAAGACTGCAGGCGCGGTTTGCGCTGAGAATTGTGTAGTGTATTGGGGCGATAACAAAGCTTCGGGAATGTAACGTGGCAATATAGATTACTGGTGTCTCAATGTCTCACACATAGCAAAGCCCAGTGTGAGTATGGTACGTTTTCAATCACTTGGACAATATAGATTTCACAAATGTGATGGTTGGAAGGTGTTGACATGACAAGATCAATAAATTCCCAACGCAAAAGTAGACGAAGAGAAATTCGTGCCTTGCGTGTATTTCGCTCCTCGTTTGTTCGTGAACTTAGAATTTATTGCATGACGAAACACTTCTTTACTGAACATGCTGCTGTGCAGAGGCTCCTCATCCAAGCGGATACACGCCATATAAGCCGTTAACCTGCAAACTAGTCGTTGCCCCTAAGGGGAATGTGAGTAAGATCAAGTTTTCGCAGTTTTGTCGGAACGGTGGCTATGAGAAGGCCAGTCGTAGGTGTTCGAGGCGTGGCATGAAAGAAGCAGGCTTACTGCAAAAGAGTAAGGCCCCGATTTTGTTTGGTTTAAATGCCACTCGTGCCGAGCAGATTTGCGTTGGGCCTGCGATTCTGCGGAACCGACGTGGCACTGGAGAATATTACGGGGGACGTATGCGTAGGGACTCGCTTGCTGGATTCCGTGCCGACCGGTTGTGCGCCCGCGCGCTCCGCGCGCTTGCGATCTTCGGCGTCAGCATAGCTCTGGCCGACTGGGCTCGCCCTACGTCACCTTCTGCCGCCGACGACCTTCGACGACACTGTAGCTCTGACTTACTGGACTTGCTCTACGCCATCTACTGACGCCGACAAGAGCTCTCACAAGTGTGCCCCGTCCTCGGGACTCCAGTGACCGTGCTTCCATCTTTCCTGTCTCTCATATCCCCTCAGTTTGTTGTTGCTTCTTCTTCCTCTTTTTACACCTTTACTCCTACCCTTTTTATCCCTCCTCACCCCCATCCCTCGTGAGCTACTGTGGCGGTGTCGCTCACTGAAGCAGACAATAACGGGGCTCACTTTTCTCTTCCTTTCTCTCTCTTAAGAATCACTCACACACGTATGCGTAGGCATTTGCTATCGCATCAACGCAACAGGATGTATATCGCTCGGGCAAAGGGACAGAGACCATGCCCTCGGGAAATTATGTGCACACCGCAATTTATATCAAACTATTCTTCTCTGGTAATGGCCATAACGGTTTACACGTTCGATCTTTTTATTTATCCCATTATAAACGGGATGCTTCTAAAGCCGTTGTAACTTCGCAGCGCCGCTTTTCAACGGACAGTGCAAAACCCGTTCGGGTCAATACTGGACCGCATTCAATGTCCTTGAACGATGGGTTATGAATCCCAGGTGTAATTAACAGCCAGGATATTTCTAGAGGGCTTAAAGCCAGACATGTCTCCGTGACCAAGGATCGGCTTGATGTTACCTTCACGTGCGAACGCAAGCGGCTTCATACCTTTTTCACGTTGTTTTTTTTATCGCTTTGTATTTGTCCGTACAGTCCACCTTGGTTGTGTGGTGGTTACAGTGATTGGCTGCTTACCCAAGGTCGTGGGTTCAATTCCATCCACGGTGGTCGCGTTCCAATGTTGCTGAAATGCTAGAGGTCCAGGTACCGTGCGATTGCAGTGCACGTTTAAAAATGCTAGATGGTCGCAGTTTCCGGAGCTCTTCACCATGGCGTGCCTCTTAATAAAATGGTGGTTCTGGCACGCAAAACCCCTCTTATTATTGTATCTTTCAGCAGTGGAAAATACCAATATGTCGAAGTTCCTACATTGCCCCGCCGTGGTGCTCTAGTGGCTAAAGTACTCGGCTGCAGACCCGCAAATCGCGAAATCGAATCGCGGCTGCGGCGGCTGCATTTCCGATGGAGGCGGAAATGTTGTAGGCCCGTGTGCTCAGATTTGGGGGCACGTTAAAGAATCCCAGGTGGTCGAAATGTCCGGAGCCCTCCACTACGGCATCTCTTATACTCATATGGTGGTTTTGGGACGTTAAACCCAAAATATCAATCAATCAGTACCTACATTTCGTTGCTTTCCACTCTCTCTTTAGTTACTTACTGGTGTAGTGAGAAGTAGTTCCTTCATGCTCGTAAATTTTCCTCAGGTATCCGTCGATGAAATCTCGGTCCATGTGCATTTCCATGTTTCCTTTTCGCTTTTCAATTTCAGCTCTATGAGAAACGGAATACTGTCAGCAAATGACGCTGTTGATCGACATTATTATTGCTCAGAATGTTAGCGGAGGTGACATATGCTAGATTTAATGCTAGTATGCCACTATTAGAACAGTGTCGTAACCAGGGAGTGGTTTAACAAACCAAATCCCCCCCCCCCCAAAAAAAAAATGTTTTTCACTATGATTTACACAGCGCAAAAAGGCTATTTGCCCTCCTCCCGGCCCCCCTAAGGTGCCCTCTCCCCACGCCCTGAAGAAAATTTCTGTCTAAACCCCTGGGTTCGAACCCTTAGATGGCACCGCACTGTGGCCTCAGACCACAATGCACAAAGTATATGCCCTGTCAATGAACAAAAATATTTTGTTTTATACACCACTCTTTTTTGTGGGTCTTGAAAACGTTAGGTCAGCATACACAACAACATTCTTTTTTACGTACTGACACCTATCTACGTACTGCACACCTATCCAAGTATACGACCTTAAAAAGGGCCTGCAACACTTTTTGAGAATGGTCAAAAACATATATACTAGCCTATCGGTAGTAGATGCTCTTGATAACATGTGAGCTTAACATTAGAACACCACATGGGGCCTGGAATTAATAATTTATAAACGATTACATAATCCGATATGACTGCATGATATATTCTAAGTTCATGGTTTGGTCGATTTGAACATCGTAGGTGACTAAGTTACCCAGCCGGCCATAGGATGGCGCTCGCTCGCGAACACACTGAAATGTTAGGCGCCTGTTTGAGGAGGAAAAAAACAAACAAGATAATGCTCAATGTCATGAGGCGTGCCGTTGTACACGCGGAGCACAGTGCCCTCTTGTCACGCTTCCCTATTATTCAGTGTAGTTTTCACCGCTCTCGCTGGTACGAAAGTAGAGAGGAAACACTTAAAGCAGGCGACAAATCTGTGATGGATTCTAAATATTTTTGTGGTGGTTCGTTCTGGAGACAATAAACTGTTTTAATGAGACCATTAGGTGATTACTTCGAAACGTGTTGGAAGCCCCCTTTAAGTACCAGTCTGCTCTCAAACACATCACTTTGAAAATAAACGCATGGGCACAGTACAAACACGGTCAAAGAACGTGAAAATGCATTGAAATGTATGAAGTCGTACTGAAGTACAGGTGCTGTGATTATGTCAAGGAATCAAGTAGTACGGGACAATGGAGAGCAACATATTACCTATGTACCTCAGCGTAAATCAGTGTTGCTAAATGGATGTGGCGTCGCATATTTGAATTCATCTTCAAACCCTGGTCTTGATTGTTTAAGGTTCATATACGGTTCCCCACGTTATGCTACTTGGTTATATTGAGCCGAGATGTGAGCCTTCTTCACAGTAATATTTAATTCTGGTTCTAGTGAATCCATCGCGCAGGTCCAATAGTTACTTCACACGATTGCTGACCCAAAGGCACCTCCCGGCTGAGGCGCTCGCATTTTGATGGAGACAAAATATTGCAGGCCCGTGTATTGTACGCTATCAGTGCATATTAAAGAAGCTATGCTGGTAGAAATTTCCGGAGCGTTCCAGTACGGCGTCTCTCATATCATATTGTAGTTTTGGAACGTACAACCCCAACTATTTTCATTACATGTGGGCCACGGTTTTTTTTTTTTTTTTTTTGCTTGGCACGCGCACTCTTCAGCACACAGGACACACGATTAGCTGAAGTAGGAACTCCGATAGATCATCCTTCCGGGATCTTTCACGTCTTACTCGCCTTACTTCATTGCGAGACTCACCTGACGAGTTGGGTGAAGTCATTGAACAGGTTATTCGTGATGTACGTTTTCGTGTTTGGAATGTACGTGGCGATGGCTCGAATGGCCGGCAGGAAATCCACCGTGGAGAGGAACCTCGAGTTGTGGAGGAAACTGGTGAGAAGATTTTCTATTAAGCAAGCCTTCGGGATCGATCCGGTTATACCGCCTTCCAAAGACCAGGGCCGAAATGTTGTTGGCTACACTGGCTGCCACCGTCTGTCCTATGAGCGTCACTCTACGGTTCGGTTGCCGATAGGTGGCTAATGAAGTCCCGCACTTCCTCCTATAAACAATAATACAGGAATAATATAAAGCCTTAGCTGGAAACCAAGTGAGATTTCATTAATCTATGATATACCTGCACAACAAGTGTTTTGTAGAAACTGGACCCGAAGGAGATTTTTGTGCCCCAAATTGTACTTATGTATATTCACTTGTGATCTTTTCAAGATAAACTGTGAGAGGTCGGTCCATGAACGTATTTGCAGGAGCTAGCTAATTTCCAACAATGTTCAGAATCGAAAGTGGGATTGCTTTGTGATAGGAAACACGGTTTTGCATTCTATAATGTTTTGTTTTATTTTGAGTGGCACGAATATTAAACAGAGCTCCAGGATAGGCGCATGTCGCAGTCAGTTCGTCAAATTAGGTAGCAATCGGTGAAATGTTATCAAACAAAAATTATAGCCATCATCTTTAGGCGTTAACGTCAACATTTTATTAGTTTCTTGGCCTTGTCGAGTCACAGTTCCTTACTTGAATATGTTCCTCCATGGGTTTCTTCGCAAATCCATGATTTCTCAGCACATGAAAAGTGTACCTCCTGTTCACTTGCCACGCTTCTCCGTTCAGAACTAAAATACCTGTCAGAACAATTAACTATTAGGCTAATACATTCGTTAAAATTGTTGGTTTGTGATTTGAGCTTTACGTTGCAAGTGTGCAAATAAATCAGGGGCACAAAGATGTGACAGCACTGGATGTTAGTTAACCTCTTGTCCCCAGGTAACGAAAGATGAAATCGTCCTGGCCTGTAGAGCAAGTCGGGATTTGACAGTCCTTCTCGGATGGACTCCAGGTCGTTTAGTGCAACCACGTCCTTGCAGCCAAGGCGAAGCCTGCAAATTGCATGCTTTTATGATGTCTCGAGATACGCAATGATGTGGAACATCAACAGCAATGTCCCCGAGTGCTTTTCTTTTTCATTGCCTTCGGCTGAAGGTATACATATATAGCATTCACGAAGAAAGAGAGAAATAAATAAAAGGAAGAGACAGGGAGTTTAACATAGACGAACTGGTTTGCTACCCTGTACGGGGGTGGGGAAAAGGGTCGGAAAGATTCACGAAAATGTACCTTTATCGTATAGGCCTAAAGCGTACCAATAATACTTACTCCAATTACTGTGGCTGTGTGTCCGCAGCAAAGGACATAAAACAATTCATTGTATTAAAGATCTTTCGACTACTAAGTGAACATGATTTGCAGCTCTCCACAAGCGTGGTCTGTTATACTCAATGATCTACCTTCCAAAGTATCGACTGACCTTGGATTCACTGCATAAATTGATTTCAGAATATTAACCGTTGCAAAAAAAGCCTTCAGCAAGGTAATGATTAATAAAGCGTCAATATATGTGCGTTTATATAACCATGCACATGTGTGCCTACATATATAAACCAGATTATCCAGGTGTATATGTCATACGTCTATATGCGTACATACAATTCGCCACCACTCAGCACCTAAAGCTTTTTTGCAAAGAACGAAAAGTACAGGATGTAGAGTGCTGTTTCTTATAGTGTGAATAAGGCTAAGTTCGACAACGCGCCGTGGAGCGCCACTGCATCCGGCGCGGCGCTGGAGGGCCACATCATCCGGTGCGGCCGCGCATGTAATCGAAACGGTGCTGGCGCACATGAGCAAGCCGCTCTTGTTGTACCACACCCAAGCAAGAGCAGCGCGACGCTCACATTGGCTGCGGCCCGCTCCAGCGCTGTAACAGATGGCGCGAATTGTATCCCATGCGTCCCTATGCGCGCATGCGACCCAAATCTCAGACGTGCGCCCTTGCCCGGTGCACTGGCTCAGCCAACACCACCTGGATAAAGGGTGTTGGCTCAGCGCGGTTCCGTCACACTGTCGGTTGCAAAAGAGTACGGAAAAGACACACTGACAACACAATGTGTTCAATGAGATGTCTTATGTCGGCTTATCGGCTTAGAGGCACCTACCTCACAATCGGTCCATGCTGTTTGCTGAGCTCGTGGAAAATTATATGAAGTGGTTTCCGCATGAAGGGTATGTAGCCTAATATTGGTACACCCTTTGGTCCAGGAGGTAGACGTTTGGAATCATCCTGGCGGCGTCCCGCTAAAGATCGCACGAAGCGCAGGAAAGTGAACAGCGCCAGGCACAACGCAGATAGCAACCAGGCCGTTTCCCATGTAAATATCTGAAGGTATAATCATTATGATTGTTTGACTGAATAAAAGTCAGAAGAAGATGCAGGAGAGGAAGAAAATGTCTGCAAGCTTGAAGCGTTCCCGGTATGTACGTAGCTCACTAGGGTAGCTGTTTCGAGCTTGTATTTTTGCCATGATACAGGGTGAAAGCGCACCTTCTACCATGCACGCAGTGCTTTTGTATTATTCCAAGAGGGGGTAGTTAATGTTTAAAAGGGAAAATAAACAAAACTATGACGGAGAACGTGGTCACGGTTATTACGAAAAAGTCAGTGAAATCCACATCCTGAACACTGGAAATGTTGCAAATGAGTTCTGCGGAAATCCGCAAGATGGCGGGAGGGTTAGGAAAGTTAAGGAAGACAGCCACCCTTGATTGTCTTCTTTCCCTTTCACAACTAAAATTGTTAAAAGAAATAACGATATTTCTATGGCAGGAGTAGTCAAAGTACTGAAGAAGGAGCGGGGGGGTGGGGGGGGGGGGATATGGTCCTAATTTTACTAGACATGCTAGTCCAAAGACAAGAAACTGACTGTTTAAATTAATGAACAGTGTCGCATAAAGCTATGACGGGTAAAATAAAAAGGGCTGGTTTTCGACTATGGCAGTTAGAAATTAGAGGTAAGTGCGATGATTTCAGGCGTAGCGAAAGGACCCTGACCCACTTCTCTCAAGCGTAAACAGACAACAGGGGAAAAATGAGAGCATGGGGCAGTAGTATGCTGATGACCTCTCCCACTGAAGACTGCAAATCTACAAACGCAAATTTCTATTATATTTGCGACCTCGTTAGCGATAAGTGACTGGACACTCGTGAATCAAGGATCACATGCTGTGATAAACTTTCCTATTGCTAATCACTGAAGCAGGCGTGCATGTTTACGATATTGTTCTAAAGCTGTTGCACGGACTCTCATCGCATATTGAAGCCTTATGCAGGTGAAGTAGGAGTAGGAGAGTGGACAGGTTGCAGTTCGAGTTATCCTGGCTTTTTAGTCGAACGTAAGCTAGAAAAGTTACATTTTAAGCTTAATCTGACACACTCATAGTATATGTTACTGGAGGCTCTCTGGCCCCGCATTCTGCCTTTTTTTCAATCACATTCATACTTTTTCATGAAGCCACTTGGCATACCACAGATAGGTGATAGGACAAACAATGCGACTGACCCGCAGAAAAAGCTGAAGCTGAATTTTCTGCGTAGTGAAATCACTCCTAATTATAAAACACTAGGTGTTGTTTTTGTAATAGTATTATTGTTACAGACTGCGAGAGCTCCTGCATCAAAGTACTTTTCATTCATACTTTGGTGTGTATAGAGCGTCGTACTTGAAGTACGTAACTGTCAGACTCTTTCCTTTCGTTTTCATTTACCACCTTGTTATTACGAACAATGAGGTGTGATGATTGGTGGACTAACAATAAGGGCACAATCTTGAACACAATCGGAAGGAAAGGTAGCTGACTTGAACCTAAAGTAAACGAAACTAAAAGTAGTCTGGGAACAGTTATTACTTACTCCATAATCATACATAATAATACGTTTCCCATATTCAACTTTTATAACGCATGATAAGATATATGTACATGAATATGAATAGAACGTACTTGTTGAAGCCAGCCATGTCGAGCATGGATCTCCATGCCGGAGACAGAATTTCCTCGTCGTAGTCTAGGTTGTGCGTTCTGTCCCGTGGCCCTGTACTCGACTTCGCAATATATGAGTGTGCAGAATCAGGATTCCTTGTCTGCCCCCCGACGTTTCTTTTTGTTTCACCCTTTAAGAGAGATAAACTTTTCCAGACTCAAACATGCTTGTTTCAAATTGCATGCTATAAAGAACGCAGCGTGTTAGTCATAACATGGTATGGCAGCCATCTTATCAGGGAATCAGACTACGTTGGTCATTGCCACGAAGAAATGCATGTGCTTGCTTTAGTGTGGAAAGAGAGACAGAGAAAGGTTAAGTTAAAAGCAGATAGGTTATAACCAGAAGACGGTTTTGTAGGTCTGCTACTCGTACAGGGGTGTATATATAGCACACGAAACTTGAAAAAAGAGGGAGAGAAGTCGAGTGACATGAAAGAGTACTTTCGTTATGATTGTATGCGTATAACAAATAAACTGTGATTGCGCAATCATTCGCTGTCAAATACGCCAATTCCCTGGTGAGGAGCGTTATCGAAGGTGCACTGACACACATATCGCCTTTCTTGATTATGCAGAATGCCTCATAAATCTCACGTGTCCTTTTATCTCTGTAGCGTCGAAGTATCTTGCATTTGTCGAACAATGCACGGCATCCACAAATGGAGCTGTGCGCAGCTAAGTGGCTGCCAACAGAACCCCGCATTAGATTGCTGTGTTCCCTGAGGCGGTCATTTATACAGCGGCCAGAATGCCCGATGTAACAGCGGCCGCAAGAGAGGGGAATTTCATAAATGGCACAAAAACAACACTCAACAAACTTGATTGCGTGTTTTTTATCACACACGCGAGGCCCTCTGTCCTCTCTGTTCACCTGATGGCACATACTAGAGAACTTATTTCTGGCTGAAAAAACAACTCTGATTCCAGCTTTTTGTGCTACCTTTTTTAAACAATGTGACACCTTATGCAAGTAAGGAATGACTGCTGTTCTTGAAAAGAACTTTTTTCTTGACCACTAGTCGGTTCGGTTAGCTGTTTGATGTCTTTTAAGATACTTTCAGCTATGGAACACAGTATGTTATCCGGGTACCCTGCCTTGCGCAATCTGCGCACCTGTGACTCAAAACTAGTACACAATGTGTGATGGCAAGACCGCATCAGGGCCGCCTTTAGACAGGATTTTGCAATCGCTCGCTTTACAAGTTTTGAATGCGCAGAACTGTAGGGTAGCAAACTTTTTTGGAGCGGGGGGCATACTGCCAGCACACGTGGTCGGACAAAAAAACTTCAATGTCAAGGAACCGGAGTTTGTTAGCAATGGGGAATTCAGTGGTTAGTTGCAGTGAGCCCAAGCAAGTGCGAAACACATCAACAATTTGATCAGCACGTTGCTGAGCTTCAGAGTGGTTGGACCGGTACAAAATCAAGAAGTCATCAACAAATCTAAACACTTTCACGGCGCTCGTCAGTTGTAGGCAATTAATGAGAGATCTGTCATATTTGGCTAAAAGAATGTCACTTAGGATCGGGGCGAGACAGGAACCTATGCAAACACCTTCTTTTTGAATATAAAGTTTGTCATCATGCTTTATAAATGTAGAACGTAAATAAAAGGTCAACATTTCTAAAAAGTTTCTGACGCTAATTCCGCACGAGTCCTGAAATTTGACGTTCCCATAGCGGTCTATGCAGTCGCTCACCTCTGCGTACACCTGGTCCAACGGCAGGGAATAGTATAAGTCTTTTACGTCCACAGAAAAGAAGCTCACTTCTGAAGGGCACTCTTGTTGAAGAAATTCGGATACTATTTGAGGCTTTCTGATGAGGCAAGGGTCTTCCACAGGAAGGACAGATAGGGAACGCTGCAGGTACCTTCCCACCAGGCGCTGCCATGTGCCCTGTTCCGAGACAATGACGCGGAAGGGAACTTCCGGCTTGTGCGTCTTTGCTGAAAAGAACACTGAAAGGTTCACACCCCTCGCTGCTCTCACTGATGACGCCAGTTTTTGAAGGCCAGCCTCTTCACAAAGTTTGCTAGCTGTTGCCTTGACCTTGGAAGGTTTTACATTCGCGACTTGGAAGTTTTCGGTGACAGCAGCGTCCGCCTTTTCTTTGTAGACGGTTGTCGGGGCAAGGACAAAACCGCCTTCTTTGTCCGCCTGAAGGAGCTTGAGATCTGCAGCGCGTAGCGACTTAATCACGGAAGGCTGACGTGATGTTCCGGTTTGCTTTGTTGGCAACAAACAATCCACGCCTTCTTGAATGCACCTGTCTCTATTATCAACAGAGGCTCGTGCCGCCGTGCTCCTTACTAAGCTCAAAAGCTCTACTTGGTCCAATTTTGGTGGCTCGCAAAATTTTGGTGGCTCGCATACAATCATAACGAAAATTACTCTTTCATGTCACTCGACTTCTCTCCCTCTTTTTTCAAGTTTCGTGTGCTATATATACACCCCTGTACGAAATAAATTTTGGTTGTAAGTCAGCGCCTCGTCCGTCTCTTCTCTGTCCTGTGTCCTGTGTTACGCGCTGTTTTTTCACTTCGTTAAGAGAGATAAACTTTGCCAGACTGCAGTAAAACATGCTTGGTTCAAATTACATGCAATAAAGAACAGAGCGTGTTATTCATAACACGACATGGCGGCCATGTTATCAGGGAATCAGACTACGTTGGTCGTTGCCACGAAGAAATGCATGTGCTTGCTTTAGTGTGGAAAGAGAGACAGAGAAAGGTTAAGTTAAAAGCAGATAGGTTATAACCAGAAGACGGTTTTGTTGGTCTGCTACTCTGTACAGGGGAAGGAATATACAGGCGGATCAAAACGCAAGGAATGTAAAAAGAGAAAAATTAGAAAATTAAGTTTTCGCCCACCGAAGAAAATCATGTGTATACTCAGCGACAACTTTCTGTGGCAGCACAGCAAAAGCTACGTGGGCGAAGCTTCTGTACATGTGTTACTACGACAAGTATAGTCTGTTTCCATGCGATTTTAGTTTCGATTGCACAAGTGCATTAAACATGTACTTTTTCGCATGACCATCATGCAAGAAATCCTAATTTGTTTGGAAGGAAATACATAAAATGTTCAATTTTCAAAGGAAATAACATGAAGCTACTTTTAAGAGCTGAGATTTATTACAGAAAAAAAAGCATGGCCGAGCAGGTACCGGGAGTTTGGAACTACACAAAACCAAGAAACCATTTACTAAATTTCAGTGCATACTTGGTTTCCATATTTTAGAGACAAAAGAACTTTCTTGAGACGCTAACATTATTTTCTAGGGGGCGCAAAAGCAACGGTGGGAAGCACGAATATTGGCAGGAATTAGTCATGATTGGGCGTGAAACGCAATCTTTACTCGGCCAAGAATGCTATCTATCTATCTATCTATCTATCTATCTATCTATCTATCTATCTATCTATCTATCTATCTATCTATCTATCTGCTTACGTTTAGGTGTTCTCATGGTCACCCCCATGGCGTGAACAAAAATTAGCAAGGAAGGGTAAGATGATTTGACGAATATGACGTACTGGTCAAAACATGAATAATGTCACAATCCCGTCATGTACGTCGTAAAACACTTCCCGCCAGACAATGGCACATACGCACGGGAAGGTATGTGCCACTGGTTATTGACACTTAGTATCTACCCAGGAACGACGAGAACACACATGGAAAATTTTAACGCGTGAGCGTTAAGAAATACCCAACATCGGTAGCATCGACCCGACGAATGCAAATAATAAATGTCAGGGTTTCAGGTGTATTCGAACCAAAGCATTCCACGTGGCTATGAAGCATTTTACCTCAGGTCTACGCCAGGTCTCGGAACTACTTTTCAAATAGACGCTAATCTTCGTGAAACGTCAATAGTGGTTGCAGTGTTGCCTACCAAATTTTATAAACATTACATATGTATTCCTTTAATACAGCCGCCACGTCGACTTAATGCCAATTGTTGTTAGTTGTCATGCGCAGAAGTTGATATATGAAGCAGTGTCCAGGGCCAGCATCATCGCGAGCATCATCGCTTCACATCAGCTTCTGGTGTTGCTAATACGCATGTTCCAGTTGGCATCATTCCGAAAGCGCAAACAACTGGTTGTATAAACATGTGTAACTCTTCAACTTAGGTCTGTGCGTGCAACATTTGTACAGGAGACTATGTGATCACGTGGCAGAACGCATCGACGCGCCAGCTAGCGACGAGACACGACGAGACACCTGTTGCAGGGCGCATGCGCGTCCCGTCTTATCACTTGGCTTCTCATGTCGCTCTGTTGGACGCGGTTACGACGCTCGAAGCCGAAACGAAAAATGGGTGCCGCTTTCTATGCTCCATCGAATCTGTGCTGTTCTTTTACGTAGCGGCTGCAACGGGGCCGCTTCAAGCGCCGGCTCGGGTTGTTATTGACACCGGTTGATTAGGATAAGTAAGCATAGCGAGCGTCACACAACCTGACGAAGCCAAACGCACAAAAATATTTTCTCATGTCAGCTTGCCTCTGTTGGGCTAATCCAAGTTGCACTTAAATAGGCTAAGTTAAGTCAAAATTATTGTAGATGAAATCAATCAAATGTAGTCGAGCACTTTATGACCAAAATAAGTCAGGCATAAGTAGGTTTACTTAAGTCTAGTCCAGCTTGGTGTTATCATGTTAAGCGGTTAGGCTTAGATTAGCCCAGATGAGTTGAAATGACTATAGCCAAATCTAATTAAACAAAGTTGAACGTGCTCATCAATAACCTAGCCATGCAAAATTAGCCTACACAAGGCAAACCTTATCGTGGCCAATTAATCTATGTCGACTTCTCCATGAGCCCACAGAAGTCAATGCCAGGAAGATACTAATTTCTCTTTACCAACTTCCTATTAATTAAGGTCATTTATGTATATTTAGTGCTAATTGACATAAATACTTATTATGACTGAATATTAGTCTGAAATCCAACTAGAGTACCCTCTATACTAGAATTTAAGGTGGCATAATTAGGCTAAATATGCACAACTAAGCTAATTAGGCAAACACCAAAGTGATTGCAAAAAACCTGATTAAGCATGGTTGGCCATATCATCATCAAACCATTTGAATTTTAATAAACATTTATACATTAAAATCTTATTAAAACACAAATAAATACTGTAACTGAAGTCGAATCCTTATGATCTTAATCAGATTTTTTTACTGTTTTTTTTAACAGCACCCTATTTTGGTACCATCTTTCTTGCTCAGCTCCTTGAATGTTACGTGGTATGGTTTCCATATGAATAGCAGATAGAAAGTAGAATTTCTCAGGGGCCTGGTGGCACACGTCTCGCTTTCTGCCAACAAGACGAAAATCACCGACCAGCTGATTTCCAAGTCGGTGACTTGAAAGACGGTGAAGCATCAAGTAAGGTTTTGCTAAATAAGTACGTTACAAAACTATTACTGCAAGAACGTTTAACATAAATGCCTATCTCATGCCTGATCAATCGAATAAAGTAAGTGGTTGCCCGTTACAAAGCACTACATGGATTCCATATGAGTGGAAGATATATAAGAAGTGGCATGCTCTTGGGCCCGGTGGCAAACACGTCTTTCTTGTAGTTTTCCTTGAAGCAAGATTGTCAAGAGTCCAGCAAATGCAAGCGTTTTACAGCCTAAGCGTGTTTTACTCTGTGTAAATCGCAGATCGGGCAACGTCTGTGTTTTAAGGTGGATTCACACGAGGAAAGGGAAGAGGAATTTTTTTTTTTTTTTTTTGCAGTGGACGGCGCATCATGCCCCGCCGCAGTGGTCTAGTGGCTAAGGTACCCGGCTGCTGACCCGCAGGTCGCGGGATCGGATCCCGGCTGCGGCGGCTGCATTTCCGATGGAGGCGGAAACGTTGTAGGCCCGTGTGCTCAGATTTGGGTGCACGTTAAAGATCCCCAGGTGGTCAAAATTTCCGGAGTCCTCCACTACGGCGTCTCTCATAATCATATGGTGGTTTTGGGACGTTCAACCCCACAAATCAATCAATCAATCAATCGACGGCGCATCACGTGACGTGCGCGTCATAGAAACGTGCCGTCCTTGCTTCATCCGCTCTCATATGCTCGCGGCACGGATGGAAATGTGTCACCGCTATTTCGATCCCTCCGTTTGACGCTCGTTTGCTCTCGATCGAGAGGATTCACTGTCAAATCTGTGAACAGTGGTCGCATTGGCGTGGCTAGCAAGAAGCAGGCTGTCGCCTTAAAATTCACATGTTTTAGTTTCGTGGTAACGACCGAATGTGTTTCGCGTGACAGTGGAAGAGACGAGTGGTTTTTGGTGATTTTGGTGGTGGATTGGTGGTCTTCATTCAAAACACGTGATCTGCAGGACCACATAAGCGCGCTGCATTTTGATCTTTCTCGATTTCTTGGTCACGTACAAGATGATTGTTTTTTGTTCGCAACCAGTGACGGAACCACCAATGCCGATGCCGGAATTAGTGTGAAACGATCTCTTTAACGCTACCCGCTTAAATCACATCCAGCTTTGAAACTGTGACACAAACCCAGTATGTCACAAAGTATGCGAATGAAAACAGAAAAAAAACGAGCCTGACATTTTACCTCGTATAACACCAATGCGTCTATATTGATTGATTGATTTTCTGTGCACATGCACCACATTTCTTAGCCTTGTATTAAGCCCTACTTCAAAAGCTTAGCGTAACTTCAAAATGGGGAATTGTATTAGCAAAGTGAAAAATCATGCTTTTAAATGTATTTAAACATGCATCCAGTTAATGGTGAGAAATATGATAGATGATTTATTTATTTATTTATTTATTTAGTTATTTAGTTAGTTTTTTATCGACTGATTGATATTTTCGCGCGCTCATATGCTATAATATTGGCCTAATGGCCTAAGTATTTCCCACCAATGCCCAAGCATTACGGAAAAAATGGCAGCATATCCACGGAGTGAATGATGGATAGTGGGGCGAAGCATCCGTCCATCCTTGCGTGCGTCTGTGTTGCCGCCCGTGCGTCCATCCGCCAGTCCGTGCGTGTGTCTGTTCGTGCGTCCACGCGTTCATCTGTGCGTCCGTCCCTGCTTTCATCCATGCATCCACTCCTGCGTCCGTCCATGCGTTCATCCGTCCATGCAGCCATCCGTGCGTCCGTCCATGCATCTGTCTGTTTGTCCGTTCATCCACCTATTCAACACTCCAAGTACCACCATCTCGCATCTTTTCATCATTTATTCCTCATATAGAAGCACCGCCATCCAGCGAACATTCCAAGGACTGAACGAGAGGAGGCACACGCACACTTTCTTACGGCTTGCGCTTCGTGTCTACTTCCCACCTCTAACCACCTCGAGTTCATGGTATATACTAGTTCACTGTATTCATGGCACTGCGGCCCAACGCTCGCTAAATCTTTCTAAAACCTAGGAGGCTACGCCCAGCGAGTATAACGTAGCAACCCTTTCTTGTCTTCTGTGCGTTGTTGAACAATAAAAAATTCGCAGCGTGCGCATTAACTAAAAGCCGAATTCTCCTGTATCTCATTCCCCCTTAGCAGCCATTGGCATGTACATTGAGCACTATCTTTTATTGTTCAGCAACGCACAGAAGAAATCTCTCACCGGCACCACCTTGGAGGTCAAAATGTTATACTTGTTACACACTGCTACAACGACTACGAGGGCCGAACGGGTGTTGCTATAAGGAGCTTCGCCCCTAAAACAGAAAGAACATTAGGCACTTTCGGCTGACCGTTTCGCGCTCCGTTCCCCGTTCCGCTCAAACGCTCAACCTTACTGGAGTGCAACGCACTTTTTCAGTTTTAGCCAAGTGTCGTTCGGTCAACGCTATCGCGACGCCACCGGTGCATGAAAGTTGTTTTAAAAGAAAATAAACGTAGTTCCTATCTTGCAGCAAGATAGCAAACTCTGTTTTAAAACGGTGTGAATTCATTTACTGTTTGACGCATGAACATTTTTTTTAATTTTTTGACACCCTCACTTGCAGCTGGACTACAATCGAGGCCTTCAAGGCAGCCCAAACGTCTTTCAAACGCCGTGGCTTGAGGCGGCACGTTCACAGCGTTGCCTTGGGGCAAATCAAACTAAAAAAAAACTTTTATGAATAGGTGGAAGAGTGGCTGCTGTTAAAAAATAAATTGTTACTAATGTTACATTAAACTGCTTACTATCGAAGATTTGGGAAATCCTTTTGACGCAAGGGCTAAAGAAGAACCTCGAGACACTCCTTTATGGTCCAAAGTGTCAGGTCCTAAGTGTCAGCTCTAGATCGTTTTGTCGAACTTCACTCCATATGCGCGGCATCTCGAAGGGATTGGCGTCGATGACTTCTCGGACGAAGTACAGATCCTTGTGTGTCTTGAAGTGCCGTCGGTGCTTGAGTGTTTTCCGAACAACCAATGCGTTTCCCGAGCAGCGCGGACTCGCTGCACTGGAGGCTGCCATCTTGGTTCTTCCTCCTCGCGTCACGTGATTATTCGCTCAGCGCCTGACCATATAGCACAGTCAAAATACGGTCAAAATACGGTCAACTAAAAGCCCCTATTATATTGTTATCAACAAAGGGAACACTCGGGTAACTCAGAATACTTGACGCTAAACACATGTCCGCGTTGAATGTAAAGTAGGTGACGGCGGTTTATAATTCACAATGTTGTTCTACAGGCTTCTTCGATCAACGTGGTATGAATCGTAATGGTTGAGTCTCGTCTACCAGCGAAAGGAGACCATGCTTGACGTCTAGGCAGACCGTTTTTCCTTCTTCGGGTAGCACCTTGAATTTCTGCAGCACGGTGGTGAGGTACAGAAAGACTTCTATGAGAGACAGCGCTTCTCCCGGGCACGCCCTTCTCCCTGCGAGGTAAATAAGAGCAGTTACGATCCGTTCAGGACCTAGACAACTCTGAGTGTGAATGTAGTCGTAATCATACGATGGCGACCTCGCCGGTTTAACAATCGACATTTAGAAAGAAAAATTAAAGGAAGGCGACCGACAAACGAACGGGGGCTCTACGAAACACACAAAGAATAGTCAAAGTGAAACGCGATGTAGCAGAGCTGCTTCTGAGAACCTCATTTGACAATAACGCGAAAAAATAGTTAAACTGCGTTCGCAAACTTGTTTACGTTTATGTTGGTTGCCAAAGCAAAAAGGGAGACGACCGAGTGAGTGAGACAAGATTTATTTAAAAAAATGAAAGCGTATCAAAGGCGGAGTGATTAATGGACGCGTGCCTATGGACATTTCATTGAAATTCACGACCTACGAGAGAGACCCATGTGGAAGGCGCTGCACTTTCACTCGCATGAGGCTCTTGAAAGCGCACATGATTCAGTAGGGCCCCGCCACGGTGGTCTAGTGGCTAAGATACTCGGCTGCTAACCCGCAGGTCACGGGATCAAATCCCGGCTGTGGCGGCTGCATTTCCGATGGAGGCGGAAATGTTGTAGGCCCGTGTACTCAGATTTGGGTGCACGTTAAAGAACCCCAGGTGGTCGAAATTTCCGGAGCCCTCCACTACGGCGTCTCTCATAATCAAATAGTGGTTTTGGGACGTTAAACCCCCCAAATCAATCAATGATTCGGTCGGCGAGTTTCACCATTTTTTTACTGCAAATCTACCTAAATGTCAGAACTTGAAGTCGTTGCGTCATGTTCTGCAGCAGAAAGAAATGTCCACAAGCTCCATAGATATGTGGGGTTTAACGTCCCAAAACCACCATATGATTATGAGAGACGCCGTAGTGAAGGGCTCCGGTAATTTTCACCACCTGGGGTTCTTTAACGTACGCCAAAATCTGAGCACACAGGCCTACAGCATTTTCGCCTCCATTGAAATCGCAGCCACCGCAGCCGAGATTGGATCCCGCGACCTGCGGGTCAGCAGCCGAGTACCTTAGCCACTAGACCACCGCGGCGGGGCCGGCCACAAGCCCGGACACCACGGCTAATCCAGACACCGCTGCTGAAATTCGTGGCCTTTACAAATGTTTACCAGGTGAACGCCTATAGCCATGCAGAGTAGCCATTGCAAAAACGAGTCTGTGTGGCAAACTAGCGTCCTTACCTACGCTAAAAGGAATGAAGGACAATGGTTTCTCGTCCACCTTCTTGCTGTCAGCAGTGAGGAAACGTGTTGGGTCGAACCGAGACGGGTTAGTCCATTCCTTCGGGTTGTTGTTAAGACTCCACATGTTCGGTACCACCAATGTTCCAGCAGGTATGTGATAGCCCCCGATGGTTGTGTCGGACGCTGCTCTACAATACAAAAAAAAAGTTTGAAAGTGAGTAGCTTATCACATCACCACTAGAGAGAGATAGAGGCAGGAAGGCGAGCTTGTTTCAATATACAGATATTCGTTCAACTACAGTAAGGACGCTCTAGTGAGGACAAAGTGCTTAACTTGTAAATACTTGGCACCAAAAGAAAAAGGAACAGTCAACAAACCATGGCCAAAATTATTGTTACGATGGCTAAGAATGCCTGTCAATTCTGAAGTAAGTAAAACTGCAGAGCTTATTATTTCGTATCGTATCCACGATTTCCCTCCGCGACTCTAAAAATAACCAGTATATGAAGTGAAGGCAGTCCGCCGCTGAAGTACACAGGATACGGTGGTCACATCTTCACAAATTCGAACTGCTAGAGCGCACAAAATCTAATGACAGCGCTTTTGTCCAGTTTCCGCCACACTAATATACTTTAGAGCAGCCCAAGGAAACGGTCACTTATTGCGTGTTGCGATCGAAAGCGCCAACACTGAGGCTGAATGCGGGACTAACAGGCATTGGAAACTCATTTCTGTCGCTTATTCAATAGCCGATTAACTCACGCTCTTTGTAGACTGAGTGGCGTAGGCGTTCTCCAGCGCATTGTTTCCAGGATGGATGCCTTGGTATACGGCATGTTCACCCTGTCCTCCCATGCTGGCGTCCTCCGTCGACCTACGACGGAGTCGATTTCCTGCTGCACGCGAGCCTGCATTCCCTCTGGGTCGCTGGCAGCGATATACAGACTCCACATGGCCACTGTCCGCACAGGGTTAGTTCCAGGACCATAGAAGTTGATCGCGTTGCCTTCCAGGTGCTTTGCTGCAATCAGACACAATACGCTTTACATTTACAAGCTTTTGTCAGTGTGTTATTAATGAATGGTAATTACATCACGTAAGAAGATTAGAACTGTGAGCTAGTAAGTTTAGAGCCAAATGCAAGCATTTTAAGATACAAAAAGACTCGCGTGGTTCTTATGCACTTCCGGAAGAGGACTATTATTCGAAAGCCTTTTTCTCAGCGGATTTTGATGACAAAGTGACGTTGTCATGCAGAGTCATGATGACGTCATAAGGCAATGTCATCGTGTCACTTCTTGCACCACTCCTGTTGACAGTGACGCCTACAGTCACTTTTCACTTTAAATGAAATTTAGCGCGAAAAGCATGGACGGCTGGACGAATTGGCTTGTGTGACTGTGGAGAGGAAGGTCGATAGTAAGAAACAAGACAAGGGTTTTTGCCAAGTCAAGCACAGGGCCAAAGAGATTTATTGCACCGCTCCTGTCGTGTACGACATTGCGCTTTTGTGTGAAAAGCGTTATGTTGTACAGGCAGAGCGTTGTATAAAGAATGGCTTTTTGGATCACAAATCATATGGACAGCGGTGCTCATACATTTCTTTGCGTTGTATTGAATGTGGCTACGCACCGTCGTACTGCAATACGGTAAACTCAGGGACAGGGCAGCACGTGAAATCGAATAAGCGTATTTTATCGACAAAGCAGGTGGTTCATGTGTCACGAATCCCTTGGTCACGTTATTTGCCGCTGAGGTAGCTTTTAAAGACGATAGTCTTTCTTGGGGACCTTCAACGCAAAAATTTTATTTTGTCTGTCTGTCTGTCTGTCTGTCTGTCTGTACTTTTGCCTGTTTGTCCACCCTTAACGGTACCGGGTACTTTGAGTGGCATCAACCGATACCCCAAACTGCCGACCCCGTCCGCAGCGCCCGCCAATGTTGCTCAAGATTCAGCGTTTATACTTCTACGATTGTCAATAAAAAGCAATTATTGCGGATATCTGAGGCACCATAACAACACGTATATATTCGGCATGTGCGTCTTTTACTAGAAAAGGCATAGATAAGTAATTCTAAGAACCCTAGCGTTTATCACGCTGCGCTGACCATGCAACGCTTGCACGAAAAGGAGAGTGTTTCCAACGCTTTGCTAAAGACGACACGGTGGCGGTACCTACCTGTCGCCTTGCGTTCTACACCTTATCGCCTCTGAGACGGGCGCGAACGCCTGTCTCAGGGTCGCGCGCTTCGTTTTCCAAGAAAACTGCCAGATAACGCTCATGTCTTACGTGTGACGTCACTTGGTGCGCTCTTTCACCTCCTCTGCACGCTCGACGCACTCTAACGCAGCGCCCCCAGACTACCATTCACTGATTGTCTTGCACAGAACATCAAATAAATGTTTTGTTCACTCTGTCCACACGCAGGACTATCGCCTTTCGACGACATTTGGAGATTGACATGCAGATACGGGGCCATTTTTTTTGGAAGCACGTCTATAATACAATCCGTCTGCTCATATTATAAGCTCTTCTATTTGTGTGCTGTGTCCAGGTGTCTTCCTTTTGTGCTCCTATTTCTCGCGCACATCTGTCTAGATGAAGCGTGTAAGGCTTTTGTTAGGGAAGATACCTGCGTGTGGATTCCCTGTTATGTGGGCGAGTTCGTTTCTCTACAAGAAAAGAATTTCACATGAAAATTTTCCAAAAGTACTGCATGTTTAGCTAGCCACTTTTCAGAGCTACTTGGAATGAGCGAATTATTCTTTTGAATTTTCCAAGCAAGGGCACATAGTGAAGAAGTGAGCGCTTCGCGTTTACCCATTTTTATTTTTCGCAGAGAGGGTGTATAGTTGACGATATTCTTCAGTATAGAAACATGCCGGAGAGGCCAAGGTAGCATAGCCAAAAATATTGTTCTTTTTTCTTACTTGTGTAATGGGAATCGGTTCCTTTGCATTCCTGAATCTTCCTCAAATATCCGTCAATAAAATCTCTGTTTGCATAGTTGTCCATGTTGCCGTCTCGTTCCTGCACTTCGGCTCTGCAAATAAAATAAAAAAATGATGGGCATTAAAGTTCACGTTCAAGAGTAGGTCGTGATAGCGTGATCACGCCTCATGTGCATCGCTTTCTGAACTCCTAACCTGCTCCGGCTCTCTCGGTGCATGCCTTAACCATGTCGCAAGAAAACCAACTGTGCATGTAACTTTGGTTTTTTAAAAAGTATCATTCAATGCCTCTCTGTCTTTCGATCTCCCATCACCCGTTTCCAAGAGTATGGTAGCAAACCGATTATCATTTACTGGTCAACCTCGCTGCTTTTCCTTCTCTATCATTTCTTCTCTCCTCAACTGCTTCTGTAAGAACATGTTTCCCTTTGTTGTTATGCCGATTCCTATGACGGATGGATCAAACATGTTTCTTTTTTTTTTCGGCGATGTATCGGCATCCTGTGTGTATTTCAGAACAAATAAGCTTAAATTCGATTGAATTCAATTTAGTTTGTTTCGCCTAACGCGCTCCCTTTGTGCACATAAACTACCTCATCCAGAGAAAGGGAAACGATGGGAAAGGCAGAGAGATTAACCAAGCACTGACTGGGTTGGCTATTCTCCATGGTGCTGTGAGAAACAGGCAATATAAAGAAAAAAAGAACAACACGGATTAGAGAAAATGTACGGAAATCAACTAGATGATGTGCGGTTTTTTACCCTTAACCTGGGCAGGAGAATAAGAGTGAGAGAAACGAGAAAAGAGGAAGGCAGGGAGGTTAACCAGATGCTAGTATCCGGTATGCTACCCTACACTGGGGTTGGGGAATAGGGGGTTGAAAGAGAAAGGGAGAGTTAAAAAACTAAATAAGAGAAAAACAGCGACACACACGCACACACAAAATCAGTCCACTCAGAGGCGTTCCGACTGGCCAGTAGTTCGTAAGAAGCCCAGTAGCGCTTGCACGGCTTTCTTCTGTGACGATGAGTCATGACGATGGCGCAGTATCCTTTCTTCTGACAGCGGCTGGTCATCTAACCTGTTTAGTTTATTAGAAAGGTGTTGTCTTTCCAGGTTGTATTTCGGGCAGTCACACAGGATATGTCGAATTGTTTCTTCATCTCCGTAGTGTGCACAGTCGGCGGTGTCGGCCATAACTATGCGGAACGCGTACGCACGGGTAAACGCGACTCCCAACCATAGTCTGCACAGAGCAGTAGCGTCGCCTCGTCGAATTTTTGTTGGAAGCTGCATGCTTAACGTTGGATCAAGGGATCGTAATCTTGCATGCGTAAAGAGAGGCTCATTCCAAAGAGCCATGGAGCGTTGGCGAGCAAGCATTCGGAGCCTCCTAGCAGCGTCCGTTCTTGAGAGAGGTATTGACTGGTCGTTGTCTTCTGTATGGGCTGAACGGGCTGCTTGATCAGCTCGTTCGTTACCGATAATTCCACAGTGGCTTGGCAACCACTGAAATATAACGTGGTGCCCTTTCTCTGTTATGTGGTGTAGCATTTCTGCTGTTTCAAATACGAACTGCTCGTGTGGGCCACGGCGTAGATTTGACAGAAGTGACTGCAGTGCCGCCTTGCAGTCGCAAAAAAATCGTCCACCGTTGCGTGCTTTGGTCGTTAATGAAACGCAGCGCAGCGCAAAGCGCTGCAAGCTCTGCTGCCGTTGTTGTGGTTGCATGAGCTGTCCTGAATTTGATGGTTGTGGCGTGCGTTGGAATAACGACCGCCGCAGTTGAGCTGTTTGGCAGGACGGAGCCGTCGGTGTAGACGTGGGTGCAGTCTTGGTACTTCTCGTAAAGCAGAAGTAATGCGAGCTGCTTGAGGGCTGGTATTGAGAAATCACCTTTTTTCTGAATGCCTGGTATTGTCAGGTAGATGACTGGCTGTTTGAGGCACCATGGAGGAATTAAAGGTCTCGCCGCGGGTGTAAAACCAGTTGGTAGGGAGTCACCATGTGTAGTTATTGTTCGACAAAAGGAAGTATGAGGTCTATCCACTGGTAGAGAGGCTAGGTGGTGATGGGGATTCCGGCCCACATGCCTTATGTGTATCCTCAAAGCTTCAATTTCAATATGGGTCTGCACGAGGTGGTCTTTGGCTATAGCTATAGTCGCCATTGTTGAATCACCCTGAGGCTGACCTAGACATATTCGAAGCGCCTGTGCCTGAACGCTTTGTATCATGCGTCGACTTGTTTTGCTGGCGTTTGATAATGCAGGCAGACTGTATCGTAAAAAGCCAAGGAAAAGCACCCTGTACAGTCGTAACATAGCATTAGGCTGCATTCCCCAAGTCTTTCCAGCGAGAAACTTGAAAAGATGGCATATGCCTGTCAATCGCTTTTTCAAATACGACACATGAGGGCTCCATGATAAGTCTCTGTCGACTATGACACCCAGAAATTTGCGAGATCGACGATATGGTATATTTTGACCGTTAATTGACACTCGGTAATTCGACATGGGTTTGCGCGTAAATGCCAGAAGAGCGCACTTTCCGGAGGAAATTTCCAGGCCTCGATTGCGTAGATACAAAGCAGTTGAAGTAGCAGCTCTCTGTATTCTCGCTCGTAACTGCAGGCGAGTTACCGCAGATGTCCATATGCAGATGTCATCAGCGTATGTTGATAGATAAATATTGTTTGGTAGGTGCGTATGGAGAGCAATTAGTGTTATATTGAATAGCACGGGGCTCAGTACACCACCATGAGGGACGCCACGACAACTGAAATGTGTAGACGTGTTCCCAGTCTCTGTACTCACAAAATAGGATCGCATTTGGAGATAACTGCGTATGCACTTAAACATTCGGCCACCCACTCCAATCTCTTCTAGTGCGGCAAGGACGGATTCATGTGTCACGTTATCATAGGCTCCTTTGACGTCAAGGAACAGAGAGGCGCAAAGACGCTTATGGCCTTTCTCGTGTTCAACGTACGTGACTAGGTTGATGACGTTATCGATCGATGATCGACCACGTCGAAAGCCAGCCATGGCATTTGGGTAGATCTGATGATACTCGAAGTACCACTCGAGTCGGCCGAGAATCATTCTCTCCATCACTTTACCTACGCAACTGGCCAATGCGATCGGGCGATAGGAGGAGAGTACCAATGGTGATTTGCCAGGTTTCAGTAATGGTACTAGACGACTAGTTTTCCAACTTAAGGGGACAGTGCCCTCTAGCCAACAATCATTATATAGCTGAAGTAGAGCTATTCTCGCGCGCTCACCCAGATGACACAGGGCTCTGTGAGATTCCGTCAGGTCCTGGTGCAGAGGTACGTTTGCATGAAGCGAGTGCTGCTTTGAGCTCCTGAATGGTGAACGGGAAGTCCATAGAGGAATCACGTGGTGGCAGACAACTGCTCGAAAGTGGTGAGCTGCTGATGGCTGTAGTTTGCCCTGATAATCCGGCACAGAACTCTTCAGCAACGTCCACATCTGGTCGATTTTGGTGAAGGGCTAAGGCCTTGAATGGTGACTTCTGAATGGGCGATGACCGCAAACCTCTAACCGTCGTCCATATGTGCGATAAAGGCTTACGAGGGTCGAGTGACTCGCAGAAAGTAATCCAGCGTTGGAATGCTAGCTTGTCCAACCGACGTTTGATCTTCTTCTGCATACGTCTAGCAGTCCGTAAATCTTCTATGTCCTTCGTGCGCCGGTACCTTCTTTCAGCTCGTCGTCGCAAGGCTCGAAGCCACTCCAGCTCTATGTCGATGTCCATGAATCTTGCAGGGCATGGGATCGTACACACAGTCTCTTTTACAGTGCTCTGGATGGCCTCTTGTAAATCGGATATGTGTTTTTGGCATTGGTCTTCCATACAAGACTGAAATTTTTTCCAGTCCAGTCTTTTAACCATGTCGCGCACTTTAGGAGGCGACAATCCTCTGATCTTGACGTATGTTGGAATGTGATCACTCCCGTGCGTTTCTATATCCGTGAACCATTCAGTATGTTTCACTAGGCTTCGCGAAACAAAAGCCAAGTCGAGACAGCTACTGTATGTGGAGCCACGTAAAAATGTAGGACTGCCGTCGTTCAGTAACCAAAGTTGGTTGTCGGAGGCAAAAGACACCAAGCTTCTGCCCTTCATGTTGGTATTCTGACTTCCCCATAATGTATGATGAGCGTTAAAATCTCCGATGATAACACACGGGTCAGGAGTTAACGCTATGATGTCTCATAGTCTTTTTTGATCGAAACGGCTTGATGGTGATAGGTATGCGCCAACCACCGTGATGTTGAGCCTCCTCTTTTTCACTCTTAAGCATACGTATTGGTTTCCGTCATGAGGTGGTACAGGTTGAAAGATGTAAGTGAGGTCTTGGCGAATGTACACCAGAACCTTGCTGCTTTCAGTAACAGTAGACGACATAAAAGGTTCGTATCCCGAGAGTCGTATTGCACTCGATAAGTTCGGCTCACAGATGACAATTACGGGAAACATATTGACGTACACAAATTGATGAAAGTCACCAATGCGCGATCTCAGTCCCCTGGCGTTCCTTGCTGCTTTCAGTAACAGTAGACGACATAAAAGGTTCGTATCCCGAGAGTCGTATTGCACTCGATAAGTTCGGCTCACAGATGACAATTACGGGAAACATATTGACGTACACAAATTGATGAAAGTCACCAATGCGCGATCTCAGTCCCCTGGCGTTCCACTGCAGTATTGCTGCTTTACGAACCTCTTCCCTGAAAGACAGTGGTGCGTTAGCCATGGTCTACTCTAGGACTGCTAGCACAGGACTAAGCGCGTCCAGTACTTGAAGGGCACTTTTGGCTGACGGTGTATTCATGTCATTTAACAACATGTGAATGGTATCCACTAATGATCTTAGCATCACCATCACGCGATGATCTGGCTTCCCGGCTGTTGCAGCATTTTGTGCTTGTCCTTGAGGCGGCTTCTGTTGAGGCTCAACAAGTCGTGTAGGCGGCTTCTGTTGAGGCTCAACCGATCGTCTAGGCTGAAGGAGTGGCCATTCCTTTGGAGAGAGAGATCTTCCGGCATCTTCTTTTTCAGCGCAGATGTTTGCCGTGCCTGGAGCCGCGCCTGTCGATTTCACCTGAGTTTCTGACTTTGTCGTCAGATTTTGCACTGTCCTTCGTGAGGACCTTCGACGATGGCGGCGCCTTCGCCTTACTTTTTGCGCAGCTTCTCTGTGGGTCAAGTTGTCTCGCACCATTTGCCTCAGAATATAAATCTCTTTCTTAATCTGAGGACAGTCCTTGGAGGAAGCTCTGTCAGCGCCTTGGCAGTTGGGGCATTTCAACGTAGTTGCATTACAGTCGTCTTCTGAGTGGTGTTCAGCGCATCGGGGGCACACTGCGGAATTTCTGCAAACGCCCTGCACGTGGCCAATCTTCTGGCACTTGAAACACTGCATAGGCTTCGGAATAAATGGGCGAACCTGGTGACGGAAATGGCCAACCTTCACGTAAGAGGGAAGACAGTCACCCTTGAATGTTATTCGCACACAACGAGAGTTGCCTAGGCGACCAGCATGTACAATGACGTTGTTTTCGCTCACTGGTTTTATCAGTACAGGAAGATCTTCATTGGTGATTTCAGTGTCTATGTCATAGATAACTCCTGTTACGGTGTCACCATTCGCTGGTATGATGGATCGGACTTTGATGTTTCCCAGCTCCGACACATGCTGTAGCGTGTTCAGTGCACTCGGGTTCCTCACATCGATTGCCAAAATATTCTTCCTCGTGTTTATCCTGATGTCCTTAATCTCGTTAGGCACAATGTTTTCAAGGTACAAGGACAGTGCTTGCCTGTTGAGGAAGCGTAGATTGGCAGTAGTAGTCTGCGGCACAAACAGAATGGAGTGAGGCCATCGCTGAGGCGCTGTCCTCACAGTGGCTGTACTTGATGCCGATGATGCGTTCATGATTCTTCGTTTGGCCTTGCGGTAGAGCACAGGTTCGAAGCCGTCTTCCGAGGACTCGCGGTCTGATGCAGAGTACGGCTCGGTGTCCTCGCTCTCACTAGACGTATTACCACGCTTTCTTGAAGCAATGCCCTTGGATGAACTGGTACCGGGCGGGATCTCCGGAGATTGTACATCCATGACCGCGATGTAGGGGGCTGGAGACCCCGCTGTTGCGCTGTGGAACGCAGAAAATACAGCACAGACCGAAAGATGTGTTCCACAAGAGAATCACTTCGTCTTCATCCGGCAGGAGAATAAGGCAATAAAGCCTAGGAATAGCTCTAGTGAATGCACTTCCTAACTCACATGTACACAGACGTTGCACTTACCTCACAAGCTTTGTAAGCTCCCCTGCAACATACTTCATGATGCGCAGTCTCGAGCCTGGGATGTATGAAGAAATCACGCGCAGCGCAGGCAGGAAGTCCATGACCCAGAATAGCTTTGCATGGCGAAGGAAGGTGCTGAGCAGCCCAACGAAGAAGCGGCCTTCGGGATCTTCCAAATCATAGCGGCGTCCAAATACTAATGCTGAGATGTTGTTGGCCACACTGGCAGCGAGTGGATCGGCTATTAGCATAGGTTGTCCTTTCTTCGATTTGATCACATTCACGAAGCATTCCAGTTCTTCCTGAAATGATTCGCGAAATGAAAAAAGAAAGAAAGAAAGAAAGAAAGAAGACATAAAGAAAGAAAAAAAGAAAGAAGGAAAGAAAGAAGTAAAGAAAGAAGGAAAGAAAGAAGGAAGAAAGAAAGAAAGAAAGAAAGAAGAAAGAGAAAGAAAAGAAAAAGAAAGAAAGAAAGAAGAAAGAAAGAAAGAAAGAAAGAAAGAAAGAAAGAAAGAAAGAAAGAAAGAAAGAAGGAAATAGAAATTGGCAGATCCCACGTACAGTGGGAATCAATGATATGTGAAGCATAAATGAGAAATGTTGATACGTCGCTTTAAAATCAGCACAACGTTACGAGGTGGAAGTAAATGATGCCGTACATGACTTCCGTGTCATCATTATAATCTTTGAATGTGTCGTTTACCTTCGTCATCTATTCACGTCACGTGTTACCAAATCTGTTAAATGTGGAGCTAGCGAAACGGTCGCGAGCACGCTACGAGCGTGGTATGTTTTCATGTTCTTACATGACTAGCGTGTAAGGATTATGATGTTTGTACCAGTCATATATTTCATCATCCATTGACGTCACGTAACACTGAATTTAGCATATGCGGAGCTACCAAAATAACCACGAGCACATCGTGAAGGGCCCAATATACTCCAATGTACCGTTGACGCGCGCGAACGCTGGGCACAGCGACGCTACGCTAGCAAAACGCGAGCACTCTATAGTCTGACGCCAGGTGTGACCAGCGTCCGTCGGCGCGGCCCGACGGCAACCAGCGCGAAATGCGACATGCTGCATTGCGCGCCAATTCCATGGAGTTACTCTTTGCCGATGCGTTACCCAGAAAACGCATGTTTTATATGTTACTCTATGGACAACACTACGTCTCTCTTTTCGTGACGGAGGGACGCCGGACACGTTGAAACGGGCATGCGTCAAAACAACGCAGCGTGGCGCGTGCCTGCGAGTATATAGCAGGACCGGCACCTGGCGTGGCAACACCAGCGTGACGTGACGAAATGAACGCCGGCGAGCACGTGCACCGCATCAAGTCGCAATGTATTGGCGCCTTGACTGTGGCATGTAGTCATGTTCTCACATGACACGCATTTCATGATTATCATGTTTGCACCAGTCATGCATATACCTTCATCATTCATTGGCGTCACGAAATACCAAATTTGGCATATGTGAAGCTAGCGATACGGCCGCGAGCGCATCATGAGTGGGAATGTAGTCATGTTGGTACATGGCAAGCATGTCATGATTATCATGTTTGAATCATGTGATTAACATGATTATCATGTTTGTGTCATCTACCTGTGTCGTTCGTTCGCGTCCCGTAATACCCAGTTTGGTACATGTGAAGCTAGCTAAATGGCCGCGAGCGCATCATGAGCGTAGTATGTAGTCATGCTGTTACATGGCACACATCTCATGTTTATCATGTTTGCACCAGTATCATACCTTCGTCATCCATTCATGTCCCGTAATACCAAATTTGTTATAAGTGAAGCCAGCGAAACGGCCGCCAGTGTGCCTGAGTGCGACATGTAGGTACGTTGGGACATGACACGCATCTCATGATTATCATGTTTGCACCAGTCACATACCTTCGTCATCCATTCACGTACCGTAATACCGAATTTGGCATATGTTAGCGAAACGGCCGTGAGTGCATCATGAGCGTGGCATGTAGTCATTTTGTTACATGACACACATGTAATGAATTTCATGTTAGGGTATGTTGCTCAGGGTCACCATGCAATCAGGTCATACCATACAGGTTTTGCAACATGCCTTGGGAACGAAATCACCGCAAGAGCTGCAAGACCATGAAATGTAAATCATGACATTCATGACATACATGTCATGGTTTCCATGTTGTGACTAGTCAAATATGTTCCTCATACAGCCATGTTATGCCATACGAAGTTTGGTATCGGTACCAATATCGAAACGGCCTGGAAAGCTAAAAGTCGCCGGCGGCTAGATAGATAGATAGATACGCGCAAGGTCGCCGAAGTTCGCTAAGGAATGCTTCGCATTAAAAAAAATAATCAGTGCTGAAACACTTCGTACAAAAGGCAAACCCGTGAAAGCTGAAATGTGCGGTCCCAGTGTTTAGTGGTAGGTTTAACCTGACAAGGCTCTGAAGCCTTTCACAATTATTGGTTACATGTTCGTGCATCCTAATGAGATTAGACACACGTTTGACTTTGGTTTACCACAGTTTTCAACTCACATGCCGCACATTGTGCCTCGCATTGTCACGGTCGTGGAATAGCGTATTGAGTGGTAAATGTATCTCGCAATGCGTTAATCACAGTGGGTACATCGTATTTGGATACGATGCTGAAAATGACGTAAGTGATAGGACAGTCAATGGAGATCGCGCGTGACAGCGCTGCCAGACAGTTTTCGTTTGTCCAAGCCATATACAGCCTTCGCTGTAAAGCTAAGCAATGAATGCAATAGCAACAAATTGTAATGGTATGTGAAGTAAGGTTGGCAGCTGACTCTCAGATACAGCCTCCTGTAACTTTACTACACACTGTTGTTAGAAAATACGGCCGCTCCATGGAGAGAAGCAGATTTCGCCCAGTCTCATCGCGTTGAGAGCACAGCACGTCTAAAAGTATATGAGCCGTCCGCTGATGTCTGCCGAGATAGCACGTGGCGTGGTAGTGCTGTGATGGTTAAAGTTCACAGTTGTTGCTCTAACAAATCTCCCCTTTGCCCCTACCCCATGGCTTACCGTATGCTTTTGTGCTCCTTGAAGTCATCTTCAAAAACAATGGGGAAGCGTAGAGCGGACAAGGAAAAGGAACACAGGGAAGCTTTGACTTTCTAACTGGAGGTTTACGGAAGAATGTACGTCAGCGTACTTCATCACGTGAGTGGGCGCAAACCATCGCGCAACGAGTTTCAAGAAGTTATGCAAAATCTTATCTGACGCTCTTCGCTCCCACACTGTTTTTTTTTTTTTTTAAGATGGATTCGAAGATTCGATGGCTCGCAGCCCACGAAAAATGATGTCATGATACGCGCTCTTCGAGTGACGAAGATTGAACGACTGGTTTGATCTGTGCTTCAGCCGTGGTTGTCGCACCTACTTACGCACTATTACCCGCGTGTACAACACACCATGCGTGCGACAATGTTATCGATGTGGACTCTATATGGATAAATAAGGTGAAGGTGGCGTGGAAACTCATCTATGAGTGTCCACATATTTCCGAAATAAATATATATAATAGTAAATATATGTTATTAACTAGTGGATTGATATAGATACTTGGATAAACACTTAAACGCTATTGATTTTCGGAACACCAAGCATAAGCGTGCAAGTGAAAAGATTAAAGGGCACAGGAGGACAACCGAGGTACAATACTAAAATGATTGTTGATGTATAAAAAGAGTAGTTTTTTTGGATCACTACGCTGATTAATGAAGGATAGTGGCACTGACTACATATTTTATGAACTTACATTCCAATACCTTCTAATATTACAGCCGTGCACCACATTGTGGCATCTTCCCGATTGCAGGTTATGAGAAAGAACATATAAAATATACAAGGGCGCAGTAATAGCAAACAAATTTAACGAGTACTTTACCTCACTAGTTGACAGTAGTCATAATTGTGATTCATCAGGTTATTTGCCTCCTGCTTTAAATAATTCTGTGTTTGCAAATCCTACAGACGCGCAAGAGGTCATCAGCGTTTTTCAGCATTTCAAATTGAGTAAAAGCGAGGACATATACGGCTTAAAATTAGAACCTATAATATACATTTTAGATCTCATATGCGCCTGATTAGTACATATTTATAATCTCGTGTTCACCACTGGGCTGTTTCCTCAGAGAATGAAAAACGCTAAAATAACGGTTATATATAAGAGTGGGGACAAAAGCAATTCAGGAAACTACAGACCAATTTTGATTTTACCAGTTTTCTCTAAGAGGTGTGAAAAACTTATTTTCATTCGGTTATCAAATTTTTTTTAATAAACACAACATTATTACGCCATCACAGTTCGGTTTTCAGTCAGGCCTCTCCACCGAAAGTGCCTTACTATACCAAAAGGAATTGATTCTAAGAAATATAGAAGCAAAAAAACTTACCCTAGGAATATTTTTAGATTTCTCGAAAGCTTTCGATAGAATAAATTATGATATTTTGCTAGAAAAATTTCACTGTTATGGAGTTCGCGGTACCGTTTTAGCTTCAATAAGAAGCTACTTATCTAATAGGAAACAATGTGTATCAATCAATCGGGAGCTGTCATCATCCATGAACATTAAGAATGGCGTACCTCAAGGTAGCATTTTGGGACCCCTGTTATTTAATATTTTTATCAACGATATTGTACGTATTGACAGCTCTGTAGAATATGTAATCTACGTGGACGATACTAGTATATTTTTTTATGGGGAAACGGCTGATGACCTCATTGTTTCTGCTAATGAAATACTAAATAAAATATATGCCTGGACTGTGGCAAATTCTCTACACATTAATTGCTCTAAAAGCAAGGCTGTACTGTTCCGTGCGAAAGCCAGGTCATTTAAAACGTCTTACAAGCTAACAACTCATAACGTTGAACTTAAACTTTGCCAAACAGTTAAAACTCTCGGTGTTCATTTTCACGAACATATGGCATAGAATTACCATGCAGAACACATTAGTCACAAACTTTGTAAAGTTCTAGGTGTGTTGCGTCGATGCCAGAACATACTACCTGTGAAACAAGAAATATTAGTGTACAATGCTCTTTTTTCTTCACATTTACACTATTGTCATCTGGTCTGATCTACAGGCTCTAAAGCATCTCTAATGAACATGGTCGTGTTACAAAAAAAAAATGCCTTGCGGTGCACTGAAGGTGTATCCTATAACGCACACACTGCTTCAATATTTGCAAAATATAGAATTTTAAGAATTACCTGTTATTACGAATACCAACTTTTGTCAGCTTTTAAAATCAGAAATACGCAGAAAAAGTATCTTTTTACGCACCTTGGCCACCTTGCAACCAAATCCTGCCAGTCGCGTTACTCGCTGTACGGAGACTTGGCACGTGCCTTGTCCTCGCACAAACTATGGATTTGAAACACTACGTTACCGCCTTCCAAGTATGATGAACAAATGGAAACTAACAACTGATAATCTGCGTATATTGTCTAAAACTGAAATGTTAAATCGGATGTGCTGACTGTGTTGTAAATGAATGTTGGGTGATTTCTGTAATGATAGATAGATATGTGGGGTTTAACGTCACAAAACCACCATATGATTATGAGAGACGCCGTAGTGGAGGGCTCCGGAAATTTCGACCACCTGGGGTTCTTTAACGTGCACCCAAATCTGAGTACACGGGCCTACAACATTTCCGCCTCCATCGGAAATGCAGCCGCCGTAGCCGGGATACGAACCCGTGACGTGCGGGTCAGCAGCCGAGTACCTTAGCCACTAGACCACCGGGGCGGGGCTGATTTCTGTAATGGTTATTCAGTTTTTATTCTTTCATGCATTGCTTTGTTATGAATATTTTTGTATGTATTTTAGAGTTGTGATTCTATTATTTGCTGTCATGGGCCACTTGCGTGTTTCTTTTTGTATTGTCACTTTCCGCTGCCTGTAATGTTTGTATTTTTTTGTAAATTTGTAGTTTAGATTTTTTTCTGGGTGAAGGGGCCAGTCAAGCTGTGAAATGCAGCTTTTTTCCCTTCGCACCAAACCACGTATACATTGTATTTTCGTGTACTTGTCACGTGGTTGAATAAACTCAAACTCAAACTCAAACACAGAGTGAGAAGTTTCATGTAGACAAATGGTCACCAACACGCGTGCTGTTGGGATCTTCATTCGCAGAATTCTGCGCACCAAGCAATTACATAGTAGTAGTGATACCATGGCTGGTGCCTGTGTGCCCACACTTGCTTGTATCATGTTCTTGCTTTGTTTCCTAATATCAACGTGCTCTAAACTTACGCTCTAGCAGTGCTCGCCACGGTGGCCAAGTGATGTGCGTGACTGCAGACGCGAAGATCGTGCTATCGAATCCCAACCGGGGTGGTCGCATTTCGATGGAAGAAAAATGCTGCAGGCCCCACGTTCTTAGGTTCAAGTGGATGTCTAAAGGACATCAGATGCTCAAAATTTGTGTAGCTATCACTATGGCGCTCCTCATAATCATATCGTGGTGTCGGGATGTAAAATCAGACTCGGGAAGCGGGAAAGCAGGATTACTCACACGAATGTGCTCCTCCATAGCCTTCTTGGCGAAACCCAGGTCCCTCAATACGTGGAAGCAGTACCTACGGTTCACAAGCCACGCTTCACCGTTTATTCCAGCAATACCTGCGTAGAAAGAAAAATTGTAATACATGGTGCAGAAAGCATCAATAGATATAATGCGAACTTAAGTCCAGGTTAAAAGTAAATAATAGGGAAAAAATGAAGAAAATGAAGTTGTAAGCTTTTCTGTACCTGTCACCCTCAAGATACCTAAACATGAAATCGTCTGGTCGGTACAGTAGGTCAGGATTCGAGAGAGCCTCTCGAACGGTTGCAACGTCGTTAAGCACCACAACATCCTTGATTCCAAGCTGAAGCCTACGAATGACAAAATTTCATGTGTAGTGACGCCTATTTATGAAGCGGGCTCTTAATTACAGCAGAGAAAATTGCTGGCGTAATGGTGCAGCTCTATCAATCATGTTTTATTGACAACTTCAGAACACTCAGTAATGCACTTGTGATGAGCGTGAATGACGGACGCTCCGCTGTTACGGAAGACGACGACGATGATCGGTGGGTGTAGTTGTCACGTGCACGCGCGCTTGCAGGTGGCCAGACCTGCCTCATTAACAGCCTCTCGCCAAGCTACGCCTGAACCCTACTCGACGTACAACGCCCCCACTTTAAAGATGTTTAGGCTACGAGAGAACGTTGACGCGCTTCACGGGTGAATTTCTTGATGTGAGGCAGCACAACGGTGCATCAGCAGTGACGTTGTGCACGATGGGAAACCTCAGCGTTATCTTCAGCTGCCTTGCGCGCCGAGACACGCTGCTACGCAACTCGTCGTACTCTTGACAGAGGTGGACTACGTCTGCGACAGGAGTGACAAGCATCTGAAGGGTATCGTTGTCAACTTCTTTCATGATGTGCCTGACTTTGTCGATTTCGCCTGGGATGCGTCGACGCACTTGCAAAGACACAAGACATCTTCGATGTAGCTTGTAAAGGTCGTGTCCCTGCGCTAGAATCGACTGTACAGACGCTGTCCCGCGCGAAGCTGGCGCACGGCGAGATGACTAAAGACCACAGTGATGGTGATCTTAATGGTGGACGAGTTGGTGATTTCACCTTCATAGCTTTTGAACCAGAGGCTGGCCACATCAGCGAAGTAAAAGCCCACGTTCGTGAGCTCGTCGCAGTCGTCCCATTTGTTGGAAGCTACGATTTCGTACTCGACGATCCAGTCCTCTACGTCATGTTCATTGTTTCCACGAAATATTGGTGGGTCGAGTTGCCGAGGCATGCCAGTACGGCAGCTTGCGAAGGGACAGGGGCAGTCATGGTTAACGGTGATGATAGCGTCCTATTGCGAAGATCAGGATGACGGAAACAATGGCTCCTCCACCACTTATAAGAGGGATTTTGTACGCCGAGAAAGGTTCTAACGTAGCTTGGCGATATATAGGCTGTTTATCAGACTGGGCCTGGCTACCAGCGAGCGCGCGTGCTGGTTGGTTTGTTGGTTGGCTGGACCCAACAGGAATGGCTCAACCCAACACGGGGAATTGGCCATGAATCGCGTGGCAGTTGAATTTTGTGGGAAAAGAGGGGGGGGGGGGGAGTAGAGGGGATGCCTTATTTTTTTTCATAAACGAAAAGCTTAGTTGTGCTGACAGACTATTATGAATTGTTATGTCAGCGACAACTACTGTTATGCCTGCTAGTCCGCAGCGAACGTCCATGCCTCGGAAAAAGGAAATCTGTGTCAAGGCCAGCACGCGAGCCCGCCTGACGCGATAAACAACTTAACGGCGTCATCACGCGACGGCGCCTTTCTGCTGCGCACGTGCAGTGAGTCACCTAAGCCAACGAGCCCGTCGAGCAAGCAACCGGCGCCTTCCTGTCTGTCGGGTCTGACGCAATGCCTGGCGACGTCACTCGTCCTTGGGTGCAGCCACCTGCAGTGCAGCCTCTCCAGATTCGACGAGAAAGAAGGACGCGGCCCAGCGGCAACCCCATTGGAGGATTCTGACCTCACGACCAGCGGCGCTTCTGGTTGGACATTTGGGTTGGACCCGGTGCATATAAAAGAAGTCCTGCGGCGCGTCGAGAGCAGACCCCTTTGACAGCAGACCTATGTGAGAGCAGACATGTGTGTCGCAGTTAAGCTATGTGTTAGTAGCAGTCCTATGTGAGAGCAGACATGTGTGTCAGAGAAGAGAGCTATGTGATAGAGAGCTGAGCTGTGTGTCAGAGGAGAGAGCTATGTGATATAGAGTTGAGCTATGTGTTAGCAGACCCATTTGAGAGTAGAGCTATGTGTTAGAGAGAAGAGCTCGGCTCTTCGCGTCTCTGTCGGCCCCAGTGCCGAATTTGTAACGCCTCTGTATATATGCTGTACATAAACCTTGTTTAATTCACCGTCGTCTCGTCCGCTCGTCTATCAGCTCTGCGCAGAAGCAGTCGCGAGCTGAGAAACCTACGCTACCAAACGGCTGGTGACCTTTCCGGCGGAGTTCGAAGCAGTGGCGCCTTCGGGACCGTGTTGGCGTCGCCGTCTTTCGTAAACAGTGGTTGCAGCGGTGAGATTCGTAGCGCCCTTCGTAACGTCGTCGGAGGCGCGCTTCGTAACACTACATCCACCGATCATCGTCGTCGTTTTCTTCCTAACAGCGGAGTGTTCATAATTCACATTCATTACACACCTTATACATCGCTACTTGTGGCAATTAGAGAAAGTACGCAACGTCCACGGTTGTTTCTGATTATTTTCTCTCTTGTAAACCAGTAAGCCGAGAAGTTTGGCGTGTTTTTCTAACAATTGTCATCGAGCCACTGTTATGCTATTCGCAATCAGAATTTCAATTGACACCTGTTGATTACATTTCTGATATACCTCTCTTCCTACCATATTGGCCTGTTTTTCGTGCATAATAGCCTCTAAACGCACATACAAAATAAAAAGGCATTTGTGTATTTGACAACTGACATTTGACATCTGTGTGCTTTACTGGACGTAATCATGTTAGGGTCTCATTCACTGCCTCATTTTCTTTCGTTTCTCTCTCTATATTTTTTATGTAAACACAGAAATATAACACGTACCTGATGATCGGACCAGTACTTCTCAGAGATCTCCTTAAAAGCTACGTGGTATGGCTTCCATATGAATGGGAGGTATCCCAGCAGCGGCACGCCTTTCGGACCTGGCGGCAACCGCTTGCGCTTCTGTCTCGCGCTTGAAGTGAGACCCTTCACTCTGAGAAGTCCACCGACAGTGATTGCCACAAGAGCAAAAATTACCGGCCAGCTACCGCACCATGCCGTAACCTGAAAGCCGGTAATGAGAGTTTCACGTGCTTAACAAATATTCAGGCAACTGGCAAAACGGCACATACCCAGCTATTCACTCACTGAAGTTTCAACTGAGAGCATAAGGTCATCTTAGTGTCATCTGAGAGCATAAGGTCATGATCATAAGGTCAACTTAGTGTCATCTTTATACCCCGACACATCGCTGTTAATAAGTTCGCCCATGTGCCACGCGACTAAATCACAACTACTTGACAAAGAATAGTCGGGATAGCATGCGGGAAAAGTCGCAAGACCTGTTAACATGTCAATATAGCAACAATTACACAACCTACAATGCTAATACTTGCAGGGACATCTAGGCTAGAAGAAAAGGAAAGGAAAGAAGATAAAGAAAGAGAGAATAGATAGATCCTAGCAAACAACACGTAGCAATTTAATGATTGCCGGTATGTTCACTTGTTGCGCATAAAGACATAGGCGTGCAGGGGAGATTCGGCAGCCCCCTCCCTGGCCACTTTACGAGGTGTAGGGGCGCAAAATCTGCCCCACATAGTGATCTAAAATAAAAGAGAGGTGCTGCGACGAGCCGTCGTCCCCATGACGACCTTGTGCACGTCTATGTGTAGAGCTACGTAAGCAATAACAATATACTGCAGTACAGAAAGCATCTTCAGGATGATGTACCGTTGTCGGACGTAACGACAATATAACTATATTATCTTACTCGCAGGTTTCGAAAAAATAAATTAGCAAGAACCGTGCATTTCAATGAGCAACATGACAAGAGCTGTGCTTGATCTCTACGATAAATATATCTGTATAAATTCTTGGTCATACTGTAAAGGAATATTGCTTAGCTAAGTTCTTGTGCTTTTTTTTTACAATCCATAATGATTAGTAAGTTATATCTGTGCAGATCGAACCTTCGTTAAAGGCACTATATGTTACCTGTAAGTCTCATCACAGATCCACCATTCTCTACCTATTATGTGAGCAAGTAGCTCAAGCATCAAATTCGGCTTAGTTTTTGTACATGGAACAAAGTTAAATACTAGTGCGCGTCAACGTGACATTCACTGAAGTTAGGAAACAAGTCTCACTCACCGTAGCCAAGAGGCCTTCAGGGGTAAGTAGTGTCATGGCAAAACGTGTGACTGGGCTCACCGTTGTGTACTCGCACGTTGTTTCCTCTCGACTCACGAATGTGACGGGCAGTGCAGACATGCGACATAAGTTGTCATCGCCCTCTCCTCACACTCCACCGTCATTTTTTAAACGTCCAACACCATCTTCAGGTGAAGGGCGGCACCGTGTTCAACTCGGGGAAGGAGGAGGTAGATGTCCGAGTCGAAATCGCAAAAGAACGTGGAGCTTTGTCTGTCATATATGATGTGTAGAGACGGGCTGTTACATTTCAAGAGTCGTAAATGGTAAGCACTTTCTTGTGTAGCTGCGCTTTCTTATTCCTTATCTGCATCCTATGACGTCGCTATATTCTTTTTATTCATCTTTGTGACAAGAGTTGTGGGTTTATTTACGAGCGAGTTTTCATGATCCCCATATGCTATGATCTGCCACAACAATAGACGATCACGTCCCCTGAAGCTCTAAACAAACAATACTGTAGGATTTATTACAAAGTGTAGGAAATGATTTACTATGTTGCCACACACTTCTACCCGAATTATATGCGAAAAAATAAAAAAGTGCTCGTTAATTCACACAGCAAAGCATTCCACTTAGTATGTATAAACTGTACGGACTTTTTATTGAGGGCAGTATTGTAGCCATCGTCCTCCTTGCTATTTATTTCTTTTCCTCAAGGAACAGCTTCTGTTCTGCTAGGTATGCTTCTGCATTCAATTAAAACACCTGTTCGCGGCACATAGCTTTCCGTAAGCACTTACTGATGGCTTAGTTAACAATTGTCGGTAATATACCAGCCACTATGGCCTAAGGATGAGATTTAAAAGTTTGCGGGTGTGATTTGGCAGCAGCAAGCACAGGACCGAGTTAACTGGCGGAACATGGGAGAGGCCTTTGTCCTGCAGTGGACGTAGGCAGGCTGATGATGATGATGATGATGATGATGATGATGATGATGATGGCCTAGGGCTTATATAGCACTCTACTTCTGGCCCGATTATCACGGGAGGGAATCGCGACCGTGGCACCCGCATTTCAATGGATGCGAAATGCTACAGGTTCGTTTGCTTAGATTTAGGTTCACGTTAAAAGACACCAGCTAGTCAAAAACTTCCGGAGCACTCCACTACAGTGTCTCATAATCACATCGCAGTTTTTGGGCGTAAACCTCTAACAATTATTTCATCTCGATAATAAATTAGTGATTCGGAAAGCTTGCGCACACGCACTGGTGCATCAACGCAATTATTAACTCGTCATAATTGAGTATGTGTGACTGTCTTTAATTGTTCCAAGCCAGTATGCTCTAATTATTTTATTCAGCTCTTCTTGCCCCATGCCGGAGTGCAGACACAATGAAGGCGTTTAGCGAGTTTCTCCATGGAGCTGCTATTATACCGCCATCTGTATTAGACAACGAGGAAAGTCACAATAGTAATGAGCGAGACGCGCAGTTAATTATGGCGTAGCCTGAGATAGTTATAAAATGACATTCAGCACCAGATTGTTCACGGCATTGGCTTTTTTGGGGGACACTGAAGATGAATCATGCAGATACCGAGGAAACACATTTAGGGTCTCAGGGGCAGCTCTTTCTGTCGGTTTTTGTAAGATAAAAACGAGGTCAGCCCAACAAAACCTGGCTCGTATGAGAAGCATTTCACTAGACAAAGGACAAATATGACAGGATGAAGAGTATAGTGGAGTTGCTTGAGACAGAGGGTCCACCAACTGGGTCGCGATAGACAGGTTACATACATTCACATAAAGAATCTCGAAGCATACTGTAGCGCCACCTAGCGTAGACTTTGTCGTCTAGTGGGCCAGCAGCCTATCCGTCATCTTGACCTTATTGCGTCGGTATTATCGTTTAAGTTCACGTACTTATTTCCAGCACCTTTGAAACTCAGTTTTTGTTCGGGTCGATTCCAATGCGAGGCAGTGTACGAGTAGTTTAGCCACAAGTTACTGCAAATCGTTGAGATTGCTAGGTCACTTTTTTAGATTTTCTTTTTTTTTTTGTCTGTTTCACCTGGAACCTTCTGCGAGCTTTGCAAAAAAAAATAATAAGAGGGCACCCTGCACACAATATTAGACAGCAAAACGTGCAAGTACAATGACCACAGGTGTGTTGTCAAATCAGCGCGCAACACCGACGCACGTGTACCGCTGGCTTCTAAAGCTGTTTGCGACAGAAAAGGGCCACCTGAGGGGGTCGGCAGATAACGTTTTATTCCTTAGCAAGGTGAAGGTGGCGGGAATAAGGGAAAGAGTTAACTGGCCTCAACTCAGCAGCACGAGTGTCAGTGAGTGCGAACACCGCTGTCGTTTATCTTTACACGCGTCATTAGATAAGAAATTCCTTGAAGGCAAATGGAACAGAAAACGTTAGCAAGGAATGCTGAAGCGGGTTCAACGTACGCATAACCATTTACGGCCGTTTCTTTTCAACGCCCAACTTCACTGGCATCTACGAGTAAGCTTCAACTTGCGTCCTAACCGCTGTTGTGGATTTAGCTGTGAAGACTACGGGCCTTTAGGTCTCGTTTATTTTCTTTTGTGAGAACGTGTAGCTCCGTGTGTTCTCCGAAAGAAAAAGTCATTTTATTCTTTAACGAGTGGCGTATCTGATAGGCTATTCGTGGACAGCTGCAAAACGCACTAGATTTGTAGGATTCACAGATTTTCTTTCGGACGCTTACTTCAACATTGTATTTGAATTTGTATTTAAATTTCTATTTGTATTTGAATGTCACACTCTTCCGCAACATTTTTCAATTGGCGATAGGAGCTCGGGCTCAGAGTATTGCACCCACAGAAAGTGCCACTGCCCCATCTACGTACGCTAACTCATCCGTGATGAGGCAGTGGCACCGTAAAATATGCCGCAGCACGTGCAATCAGCGACCGCAATCCAAATAAGAAAAAGCTTGTTAAGGGGTCATTGGCTGCATCAACTGGCTTCTAAAACTGTCTTGGCATCTTTTTGGTGGAATTCGCACTAACAAATAAGCTGTTCTCTTATCTATTACATTACAGTGGTTGTTGTCTCTAGGCATAGCCTGTTTCATCACGTATGAGTAATTAGGACAATAGGATGTTTTTGTCCCCTAGGTGAGGCTGTACAGAAGAGCTGTACAGAAATCAAAATAACCAGGATGACATTGTGAGAAACAATAATGAACCAGAGGAATTCGACACCCTGTCTGTAACGACAGGGGATGTAAGGAAATCCTGAAAGGAATGCAAAAAGGCAAAGCCGTTGGTGAGAATAAGGTAACAACAGACCTCCTGAAAGATGGCGGAGAAATTGTGTTAGAAAAATTAGCCGCCTGTTATACAAAGCGGCTCTGGCCGGGAAGGGTACCATAATCTAGGAAGAACGCCAACATCATCTTAATTCATAGCAAAGGAGACGTGAAGAACTTCAAAAAATACAGACCGATCAGCTTACTGTTCGTTGTGTACGAACTATTTACAAGAAAGAACTAATAGAATTCAGGCGATATTAAAGTTCAATCAACCAAAGGACCAAGCAGGATTTTGTACCGGCTACTCCACACTAGACCATATTCCTACTATCAATTAGGTAATAAAGAAATGAGCTGAATAAAACCAACCCCAATACATAACTTTCATACATTACAGGACGGCGTTTGACTCAGTCAAGACATCAGCAGTAATGCAGGCACTACGAAATCAGGGCATCGAAGAACTCTACATAAACACACTGGAAGAAATCTACAAAGGATCCACATCCACCATAGTTCTCCATAAAGAAAGCGACAGAACCCCAATAAAGAAAAGTGTAAGGCAGGGATACATGATCTCTCCGATGCTATTCACCGCGTGTTTACGGGAGGTATTCAGGACTTTAGACAGGGAAGATTTAGGGGTAAGAGTTAATGTAGAGTACCTTAATAACGTGCGATTCACTGATGACAATGTTTTGGTGAGTAACGCAGGGGACGAGTTACAGCTCATGATTACGGAACTGGATATGGAGAGCAGAAAAGTAGGTCGGAAAACTATTATGCACAAAACTAAAGTTACGCGCAACAGTCTCGGCAGAAAACAACACTTGGCGATAGGTGGAAAGACGCTGGAAGTTGTAAAGGAATATGTCGGCTTAGGACAGGTAGTGATCGTGGAGCCTAACCATCAGAGTGAAATAACTGGAGAATAAGGATGGGGTGGACCACATTCGGCCAGCATTCTCAAATCATGAATGTTAATCTGCCACTAACCCTCATGAGGAAGGTCTATAACAACTGTATCTTGCCAGTACTTACCTACGGAGTAGAAACCTGGAGGTTTACAAAGAGGGCTCAGCTTAAATTGAGGACGACGCAGCTAGCGATGGAAAGGAAACTAATAGGTGTAACCTTAAGAGACAAGAAGAGAGCAGAGTGGGTCAGGGAACAAACCAGTGTTAAGTGCATCACAGTTGAAATCAAGAAAAAGAAATGGACATGCGCTGGACATGTAGCACGTAGGCAGGATAACCGCTGGTCAGTAAGGGTAACTGACTGGATTCCCAGAGAAGGCAAACACACAAAGGGGTGACAGAAAGCTAGGTGGGCCAATGAAATTAAAAAGTTTGCGGGTATAACGTGGCAACGGAAAGCACAAGACCGGGTTGATTAGCAGATAAAGAAAGAGGCATTTGCCCTGCAGTGGGCGTAGTCAGGCTGATGATGATAATGATGATAATGATGATAATGATGAAGTGAGGCCGCAGTTTTCTCTCGCATAAATATGCGTACATAAAGCCCAAACCTAAAGTGATTGGAGAAAAGGTGTTTTCTGACACAAAAAAGATGTACAAGCTGCTGAATCACTTTTGCTGCAGTAAAATTTCACTTTGGCTTACCTGGGTAACCAGCGTTAACTATCATTGCATAAGCTATTGAGGCCATTTTCAAAAACTCCTATTATTGGCGATTATTTTATTCTGTTATGTTCAACCCCTTGAGAGTGCGTGATCAGCACTTGACGAATACGACGGCGTGCATTTACAGCTTGTGTTCATGGATGCCTATCTTTTTTGCGGTATTTGTTTCATTCCCTCGCTCGCTTTCATGAAAGTTATAACTTTGCACGGGATCCGCCATATGCTCAAACACTCTTAAATTTAGGGTTGCGCGAATAGCAGAATGTTGGGTGCGAAGCCAATTCGAATAATAAAGTTTCACCGCAAACCAAATTGAATATTTTTCGTAGAGTTGTTGAGTATACACTTAATATTTTTCCAAATAATTCGAAGTGAACACTACAGAACAATAGTTACATAGTATCAGTTAATTTCCTCCTCCTCGACTAGCTTCTACACTAGCTAAAGAGGGAAGATGTTTGACCTTCTGAATGGGTCCCCTCGATGACTCGAGGGCATGGTGGCAGCGCGAAGGAAGAGCCGTAGTCCGGTGAAAAGACGCTTTATTGCAGCCTCAGGCGTCTGCCCGAGTCCAAGCCCGAACCTCCGCTCCACGTCAACTGTGCCTGTTAATTGTATACCTAAGCCCATTCTTATGAGATAGAAGTATGGAAGTGTTTCTTTTGGCTAGGTTGGTGAAATGCGGTAGGAATGGTGTCGCTAGTTGTTTTATCAAGGATGAGATAATGCAGAGACTGTATTATTTTTATTTATATGATTTGAACTGACCATTGTGGTGTCAACAACAATTTAAAGCAGAAAGGAAATGACTGTTTCCTCCACTTTTCCTCTCTCCAACTTCTGTGTAGGCCCAAATGATTTGGCGCACAAGCACGTGCTCCCTCTCCTTCAAATTTGGAGTAGCCTGTATGCCTTGTACACATAAATATTGTCACGTGATCACAGAACGACCAGAACGTCTGTTCACAGGAGCAGCACTGGACGTCGAGCCGAACCGAACGTTAGAGCACGAGCACACACCAACCGTCCTCTTCTTCTTTCACACCATGGCACATACTCGCATTGGCATGGCTAAACCTCGTTCCATGCCTGTGGCATTACTCCCCCTTCGAAAAAAAAAGTACCACCCCGATGACCAATGCCGATTAAAAGTTAGGGTAGTCGCGTACACGCACAAAGACGCGTGATGAAGCAGTGTCAGGTGGCTCGGGGGTAGTGTGGCTTCATCCGTGACACATGAACAATGTCGGCCTGCTGGGAACATCGAGATCGCTGAGCTGTGTCCTCAAGCAGAATTTCGTAGTTGACATCTGTGAGGCGCCGTAGTACCCTATAGGGACCGAAGTAGCGGTGAAGTAACTTTTCTGAGTGGCCCCTTTTGCGAACGGGGATCCACAGCCAGACCAGATCACCGGGTTGGTAAATGACATGGCGATGACGGGAGTTGTACCTCTGCGAGTCGATTCGTTGTTCTTTTCGGATCCGCTTGAGTGCAAGCTGGCGGGCCACGTCGGCGAGCCGGATAAAGTCGTTCGCATCAGTAGTAATATCGGTCGTGTCAGACAACAACATGGCATCAAGCATCGTAATTGCTTCTCGGCCGTGAAGCAACCGGAATGGAGTGAAACCCGTCGTCTCTTGAACCGCAGTGTTGTAAGCGAACGTTACGTATGGAAAAATTGCATCCCAGTTTTTGTGATCACGGTCGACGTACATAGATAGAGCGTCTTGTTTAATCTCTCCGTCAGACCGTTGGTTTGTGGATGGTATGCGGTTGTTTTGCGATGAGCTGTTCCACTAAGTCTCGTGACGTCTTGCATCAATTGGGCTGTAAAGGCTGTTCCACGGTCAGTGATAAGAACTGTTGGCGCTCCATGGTGGAGGACGATGTTGTTGAACAAATACGCAACCTCATTGGCGGTGCCTCATTGTAGGGCTTTCGTTTCGCAGTACCTCGTTAAATAGTCAGTAGCGACTACGATCCAGCGGTTGCCATCATGTGACTTCGGGAAGGGCCCAAGCAAGTCCATGCCGATTCGTTGAAACGGTTGTGATGGGGGGTGCAACAGGCTGTAATAAACCAGCAGGGCGCACAGGTGGGGCTTTACGGCGCTGGCAATGATTGCACGTTTTAACGTAATGCTTGACATCCTGGGTGAGCTTTGGCCAGTAGTAGTGAGTCCGAATCCGGGCAAGGGTACGTGCGAATCCTAGGTGGCCGGAGGAAGGCTCGTCGTGGCAGGCAGATAAAATGTCAGCACGTAGCCCTGGTGGAACGACGAGGAGGTACTCAGTCGCATAAGGTCCGAAGTTCTTTTTGTAGACGATGTCGTTGCGGAGACAAAATGACCCTGAACGTGCAAATGCCGATGGTGGACTCGAGCTGCGACCTTGAAGGTATTTGATAAGTTGTTGGATCTCTGAATCATTCCACTGTTGTTGGGCCAAGTCAGATTCACTGACTGCACAAAGAAAATGGCCATCGGTATCATCGTCCCTCGATGTCGTCGCGAGGGGTGCGCGCGAAAGGCAATCAGCATCAGTGTGCCTGCGGCCCGACTTGTAGACGACTGTAACCTCCAATTCTTGAAGGCGTAAGCTCCACATCGCGAGGCGCCCTGAAGGGTCCTTGAGATTGGCCAGCCAACAGAGGGCATGATGGTCCGTAACTACTCTGAATGGACGGCCATACAGATACGGTCGGAACTTTGTTATCGCCCAAATAACAGCAAGACATTCCTTCTCCGTGGTCGAGTAGTTAGTTTCCGCAGATGACAAAATGCGGCTAGCATAAGCGATGGGACGTTCAGCGCCGTCTTGCCGCTGGACGAGTACTGCACCAAGACCGATGTTGCTACCGTCAGTGTGAAGTTCGGTGGTGGCATCTTCATCAAAGTGCCCTAGTAAGGGTTCACTCTGAAGGCACTGCTGAAGCTGGGAAAAAGCGGCTCTCTGCTCTGGACCCCACACAAAAGGAGTATCCTCCTTCGTTAAACGGGTAAGGGGTTCAGCGATGTTGGCAAAGCTCTGGACAAAGCGCCTGTAGTAGGCGCAGAGAGCCAAAAACCGGCGCAAATCCCGTTTGTTCGAAGGTGGAGGAAATTCAGCAACAGCCATGGTCTTTTCTGGGTCTGGTCTAATGCCATCGTGACTGATAAGGTGGCCGCGGAACTTTAGTTCTTCGTAGCCGAAATGACACTTCTCCGGTTTTAGAGATAGGCCTGCGGATCGAATAGCGACGAAGACGGACTGAAGTCGTTGTAAATGTTGCTCAAATGTTTTGGAAAAAACAACGACGTCGTCTAAATACACGAGGCAGGATTCCAACTTCAGATCAGACAGGACGGTGTCCATCATCCTTTGGAACGTTGCCGGTGTAGAGCACAATCCAAATGGTAACACTTTGAATTCGTAGAGGCCATCGGAAGTTATGAATGCTGTTTTTTCCCTGTCACGTTCATCGACCTCGATCTGCCAGTAGCCGCTACGTAAATCCATTGAGGAAAAATATCGGGCATGTCGAAGTCGATCCAGTGAATCATCTATGCGTGGGAGAGGGTAGACGTCTCTCTTCGTCACTTTGTTGAGCTTCCGGTAATCGACGCAAAATCGAAGAGTGCCGAGTGCCGTCTTTCTTTTTAACAAGTTTGACGGGTGACGCCCATGGACTGTTCGAGGGTTGGATGACGTCGTCGTCGAGCATCTGTTTCACTTGAAAACGTATTGCCTCTTGTTCTTTTTGCGACACGCGGTAGGCGTGCTGTCGTACAGGCCGTTCGGTAGGGTCCGTTATAATGCGGTGCTTCACGGTTGGGGTCTGCTTGATTTTGGAGGTGGACGCAAAGCAATCACTATACGTACGTAAAATCATGCGTATCTGCTGTTGCAGCGCACAGGATAGCTGGCAATTCACGTCAACTGTACTGGCTAATGCAGTGTTACCTTCGGCAGCAGTGGCAATCGGATCGATAGTGGAACATTCTTCGTCATCGATGGCTTCAAAGTTCGCGATTGCTGTTCGCTTTGCCAAGTGTTGGTACTGGCCGCCGAAATTCGTGATCAGAAGCTGAGTCCTCCGATGTTTCAATTTGACGATAGCACGCGCGACACAAATCTGCCGAGCCAAGAGCACCGAGAGGTTAGTTTCCGCGATGCCACTACTCTTGTTGTCACAGTCGCTCTCCACCGTTACCAACATACTGGCTCGCGGTGGCAGTGCGATGGTGTCTTCAGCAATTCGAAGTGTTGTGGTCGGCGCAACTGCATCCTTTCGTAGGGCTGTATGGTCGTTAGATAACGTTATGAGCAGGTCGCGAAGGTTAATAATGGCTCCATGCTCGCGGAGAAAATCCATTCCGAGAATCAGGTTTTGGGAGCATTCGCGCAATACAACGAAGGAAACAATGTACGTCGACTCACGAATTTGGAGGCGGGCAGTGCACATTCCTAGCGGTATCAATAGGTGACCTCCCGCAGTCCGGAGGTTGGTTCCATGTCCCCAAGGTGTCGTTACCTTTCTTAGCTGTGCAGCGAGGTCAGCGCTTATAACAGAATAATCGGCACCCGTATCTACCAGAGCGGTCAGCGGGTGGTTGTCGACAAAAACAGAGATACGAGCAGAGACCCGTTTGTCTTTGTCGTCGATGGCACACGTCGGTGAAAGAGTGACTTCGAATGTCGGCAGGCAAATCGGGGGAGGGTCTTGTAACGGTCGATCAACAGCGGCCTCACCCCCAGAGGTCGCTGTTCTTAAATTCTCCGGCGCGGGCTTGTGGATCTAGGCGATCTTCCTGCAAGGACGTCCGCAAAGGTTGATTGTTGGCCAGGTGACGTGGAACGCCGTGGAGATAGTGAGCGGGATTGGCGACGCGGAAGGGTTGAGGATCGTTGGCTTGCCAAGTATTCGGCGATAGCACGGGGCCGCTCACCATCTCTGGGTCGACGAGCATCCGGACGAAAGCCGGGAAGACCCATGTGCCTGTAGGCGCACTCACGGTAGATGTGACCTGGTTCACCACAGTGATAACATAGAGGCCGGTTGTCGGGAGCACGCCATACACTGGATTTCCGTGTAAGGGGTGGGTTGCCGTACTGCAGTGGTCCCGAGTAGAACGACGGTGCCGTCTGCAGAGTGGACGGACGGGACGGATAGCCAACAGCCGGTGCAGGAGTACGTAGAGCTTCCGCGTACGTTAATAGCGGAGCTTCGGCTGAATGCGGGGCCGTCATGGGTTGGACTTCGGCTGCACGCAGAGTCGTCATGGGGTGCACCAGCTGCCGGACCTCTTCGCGAACGACATCCGTTAGAGCAGCAACATGGGGCGGAGAAGACACCACGTGCAGCTTTTGCAGCTCCTCGCGCACAATACTGCGCACGAGCTCCGCCAGGTCTTTTACAGTCGTGACGTCAAGTGTTGGTAGGGCCGACTAGACACTGCCGAAAGACTGCCAGGACGCTCATACTGGTACGAACGCTGCCTTAGCATTCTCTCCATTGTCGTGGCTTCGCGGAGGAAATCCTCTACAGTGCTGGGAGGGTTCCGCACTAGTCCCGCGAACAGCTGCTCTTTCACTCCCCGCATTAGGAGGCGCACCTTCTTCTCTTCCGTCATTGAAGAGTCGGCTCGCCTGAACAGCCGCGTCATGTCTTCAACGAACATGGCAACACTCTCGTTCGGACGCTGGTTTCGGGAATTGAGGAGCCGTTCCGCTTGCTCCTTTCGGTCAGCGCTTCGGAAGGTATTTCGCAACTGGTTGCAAAACTCTGGCCAGGTTGTCATAGTGGCTTCATGGTTTTCGAACCAAGTTCGCGCAGAGTCCTCGAGATAAAAGTAGACATACCGAAGCTTTCGCTGCTCGTTCCACTCGTTGACGCTGCCGCAACGGTTGTAGTCGTCAAGCCAGTCGTCGACGTCCTCATAAGGGTCACCGTGGAATGGCTTTGGAGTACGCGGGACGTTGAAGAACCATGTAGGAGGCAGCGTTGATGTTTCTTGGGTTTGCGTTCCCGCACTAGCCATAGTACTGCCGAGTTGTGGAAATTGTCCGAATTCAGGAGGTAGGCCTAGTTGTCGCCTGCTACGCCGTAGGTCAGCTGGTTCTTCCAAGTCGCGACTAGTGTCGGGACCTTGCTGCTGATTGCAGTGCATACAACACTACCCAGCACCTCCACCAGAAAATGTCACGTGATCACAGAACAACCAGAACGTCTGTTCACAGGAGCAGCACTGGACGTCGAGCCGAACCGAACGTTAGAGCACGAGCACACACCAACCGTCCTCTTCTTCTTTCACACCATGGCACATACTCGCATTGGCATGGCTAAACCTCGTTCCATGCCTGTGGCAATATGTAAAATGTCTGAAATTTCTGATGCTGAAAATTTTGTCCAATTTTTTTAGACTTTTTAGTCCAAAAATGACATTGAATAAAGACCCCACCTATGCCGTTTAAGCTCGAACCAAGAAGATTATACTAAAACCTCCTTGATTCGAACCAGCGCTTTCGCGAGTCAATCCGTTTATGGCCATACCAAAGCACTAGAGACAACTTGGTCGCAATACCAAGTTATATTGCGAAAAAGCGCAACAAAAATGTGAAGGGACCATTGTAATGGTGTAGTGCACTTTTTTGTCGGAACACGAGTTTTCTGACGTCGATACATTTGCTACCATACTAAAGTTTGAAAGGCAGCTTTACAACAGTGCATTTATGGGCGAAGCTTTTTAAAGCGGCACCCATTCGTCCCTCGTAGTAGTGCGTGACATGTCTTACGCTTTGACCTGCAAGGTGGTGCCAGTGGGAGATTTCCCCTGTGCGTTGATAAACAATAAAAAATTTGCAGTATGCGCGTTAACTAAAAGCCGAATTCTCCTGTCTCTCATTTCCCAATAGCAGCCATTGTCATGTACATTGAGCACTATCTGGCGAGAAATGGTTGCTACGTTATACTCGCTGGGCGTAACCTCCTCGGTTTAAGAAAGGTTTAGTGAGCGTTGGGTCGCAGTGCCATGAATACACTGAACTAGTATATACCATGAACTTGTGGTGGTTAAAGGTGGGAAGTAGACACGAAGCGCAAGCCATAAGAAAGTGTGCGTGTGCCACCTCTCGTTCAGTCCTTGGAATGTCCGCTGGATGGCGGTGCGTCTATATGCGGAATATATGATGAAAAGATGCGAGGTGGTGGTACTTGGAGTGTTGACTAGATGGACGAACGGACACACAGACAGATGCATGGACGGACGCACGGATGGCTGCATGGACGGATGGACGCATAGACGAACGCAGGGGTGGATGCATGGACAAACGCAGGGATGGACGCACGGATGGACGAGGGGACGCACCAACAGACGCATGCACGGACGGTCGGATGGACGCACGGATGGTCACACCAACAGACGCATAGACGGACGGAAGCAAGAACGAATGAACGAATGGATGCTTAACCCCACTCTCCATCATTCACCCCGTGGATGTGCTGCCATTTTTGTGCCAAAGGTAGGCATACCAAAAATATGAGGGGGCCCCTGTCAATAGGACGTCTTCGCGAATTAAGTTCGACTAGTTCGAATAGTCAAAATTCCAGTGCAAATTGAATAAAATGGCACATACCATTCGAAAAAAGAATATTCGAGAGTTCGATTATTCGCACACCCTTACTAAGACATATCAGCCAAGGTACCGCTTCAGTTGGCCTTTATTATTCAGATTTAGAGGAAGTGAAAGGAGAAACAGAAACTCTCTGTTCACGTGTGAATGAGCTTCTCGGCGAAGAACAAATAAAAAATAAACAACAGCGTGGACTGCAGATAGCGGAAGTACTGTTGTGGATATTGTACTTCCACCGTCTACAGAATCTACACTGTCTTCAGATTCAAGCCAGAAGCGCGTGGATAATTCCATTCTCGCAAGAGCATCGCCAACCACCTGCTCATAATATTGGTCGAATTTCTGTTTTGCTTTCTCTGTTTTTTTTTTTACATAGAACTGCTAAATTCGGCTTGCCCACGACGTCCGAAGACTCGGATCTGCTCAACGATCATGTTTTTTTTTCTGTCAAGGCTTCGGTGACATTCGTGCAACAGCTCTAACTATACATCTGAATAGCCTTGTTTTACCAGAGGGGGTCGTCAAATCTAAAAGGAAGCTACCATTATCTAAGTTCATCCTTACAATCCAAATTGTGTTGCTTGAGTAATAATGGCTCGCAAGCACACTGTTTTTATCATCGCGGTATGAAGCGCAACCTTTGAGCATCGTTGGCGACAGAGATTACGGCGGGTGCAGTGACGAGAGAGATGGTCTGGCCGTCTTCCGGAAGTACCTTGAACCTCTGAAGCGTTGTTGCCACGTACAGGAAGACCTCCATCAAGGCTAGCGTTTCACCCGGACACTGTCTCCTCCCTGCAAGCGAGGAAATTAGACAACGAGAATATAATAGCATTCGTCTAGGTGATGTTAGATGCACTTGACCCCATCTCCAAATTCTGAATATGGGTACGTCCGAGAAGGTTCTTAAGTGTCAGTAATCAATTAACCACTACTGCGTTCCCTAAATAGTCAAGGTGTGTCGTGCGGGGGAGTTCAAATGGCTAATTGATTAAATTGCTGTAACAGGTTCGCCACGTTCAAGTAGCCCTTCACAATCATCGTAGCACCAGCACCAGCAAGACCCGGCTCGGCTGGCATGCACCACGCGTTCAGGCGCTCCAACAACGAGGAAGAGAAAGATAGTTGGATCTGTGCCACTCGGCTACTCGGACGTGCCGACCATAGTCTTTAGAATCGTGGGCACAAGTTCGCCCTAATAAAGACAGTTGTTTTTTTAACCTGTCGGCCTCAGCATCGCTACATTTCTGGTGGAAGTGCTGGGTATGAATCGAAGCCCCGCGAGCTCAAGACGGCGTAGGCCCGACGACCAGCGTATCAACCCCGTGGAAGTGACTCCTGTACACCAGAGGGCAAGTCGCCGTCTTCGAGGTGACTCACCTGAGTTCGGTCATCTTCACTTCACACCAAGGGGAATTCAAACGATGGATGCCACCACTATGACTAGCCAGGTAACACCGACACAAGTGTTCATTAGCCAACCGCACTAGCCGCCAGTATTCCACGGCGACTCGTACGAAGATGTTGAAGATTGGTTGGACCTGTTCGAGAGAGTAGCGAGCTTGAATGGATGGGACGAAAGAGAGAAGCTCCGTCGCGTATATTTCGCCCTGGAAGACTTCGCAAAGACATGGTTTGAGAACCATGAAACCTCGTTGTCTACCTGGGAAGTATTTCGACGACAAGCGGTGGCTGCGTTCGCGAACATAGACCGGAAAGAAAAGGCGGAGGCAGCTCTTCAATCGAGGAACCAGCACACGAATGAGAGTGCTGCTATGTACATTGAGGACATGGTCCGTCTGTTCAAGCGTGCGGATTACAACATGGCTGAGGATAAGAAGGTGCGCCATCTAATGCGCCGAGTGAAGCAAGAGCTGTTCGCCGTTCTCGTCCGCAATCCTCTGAGCACAGTTGCTGAGTTTTACTCGGAAGCGACGGCCATCGAAAAAACACTGGAACAACGGGCTCGGCAGTACAACCGGAGTCTTAACTGCGCATCTGCACAGGTATCCTCCGGAGGCGTGCGAAACGACGTTGAAGCCCTGCGAGAGCTAATTAGATCAGTTATCAGAGAAGAACTGAGCAGACTGCAAATGCCCCAGACTCCAACTGCACTATCTGTTACGGACGTTGTTTGTGACGAACTGAGGCAGGTGTACGAGAGCCAGAGCGTGAGCTGCAGCCGGTTCGACCTATCCGAACATACTCTGAGGTTGTCAGACAACCCACGGTACACAGCAATGCAGCAGTTGCGATGGCGACGACTCCTCTCCCACCTGCGGCACGCAGCACACCTCGTCCACGGGAACCAACAGCTACCTATCTGCCCCCAGAAGTACGTAGCACACATCACTATGTGGAGCATAGGCCCAGGAAAAGTGACGTCTGGCGTGATCACGAGTGCAGGCCTCTGTGTTTTCATTGTGGGGAAGCGGGTCATCTGTACAGATTCTGTCCTTACCGACAGGCTGGATTAAGAGGCTTCCCGTCGTATGCACCGTGCCTCCAATACGGCGAACGACCAGCGGAGATTGAGGAGTACTTGTCCACGCGCCAGAACTCGCCACCTCTACGCCAACACCGGTCACGGTCACCATCGCCTATGCGCTACCGGTCATCCAGCCCACGTGCACCTTCAAGGCAGCCTGGTCATCGCTCTCCAAGTCCACACCCGGAAAACTGAAGCAAGTGACCTGTGGAGGTGAGGCCGCTGATAACGTCAGTTACGAAGATCCTCCAATTTGGTTTGAGGGTGATGACGGTGTATTTCCGGTAGATGGGTGCAGCAACGAAAACGTTACTTCAAATTTGCGGTGGAGAATGGAAGGATGGGAGCTGAATGCCTTAGTCGACACCGGTGCTGATTTTTCAGTGATAAGTCACAAGATGGTGAAAAAGCTAAACAAAGTTGTGACACAGTGGAGTGGATCGCAGATACGCACGGCAGGCGGTCACATTATTACGCCCCTTGGCAGATGCACTGCAAGACTTGAAATACGGGGCTTTATTTACGTGGCCGATTTCATTGTGCTGCCAGAATGTTCAAGAACTCATTATAGGAATGGATTTTTTGCGAGCTAATGGTGCCGTAATTAACCTGCGTAAGTCCAGCGTGTCGTTTTCGAATGAACGAGCTATACCTGTGGAGGAATCTGAGGAACGACGCCTAACTGCTCTACGCGTTGTTCATGATGACGTAACTGTGCCGCCACGCTGCAGTATAATGGTGCTCGTAGAAAATGGTGCATTGTACAACCGCGAAGGTATAGCGGATACAAATGTAGGGCTGTTTTTGAACAAAGGTGTCTGCGTAGCTAGGGGTCTTGTTCACTTGACGAATGGCCGTGCAGATGTCCTACTCACAAATTTCTACAATGAGCTTCAACACATCACTCAAGGCACGGCTATTGCCTATTTACACGACTTCTGTATTCGCGACTGAACTATGCAGCTTAATGACATCAACCACTCGACCAGTGGCCTGCAACATCGACACATCCGTGACCGTCAATCAGAGCCTTCCGGACAGTCAAAAGAAACAGATTTACGCCTTGGTAAAAGAATTCTCTGATTGCTTTTCAAGTGCCTCGAAGGTCCAGCGCACGTCAATCACGAAACACAGAATTATAACGCAAGACGACACGAGGCCTATATGCCAGCATCCATATCGGGTGTCACAGAAAGAACGGGAAATTATCAAGAAGCAAGTGGAGGAGATGCTTTCGGATGATGTCATCCAGCCTTTGAATAGTCCATGGGCGTCCCCCGTAGTGCTCGTTAAAAAGAAAGACAACACACTTAGATTCTGTGTCGACTACAGAAAACTGTACAGTGTGTAAAGAGGTTTATTGGGCGAACCAAACGGGCAGGTGGGAGATTGGAGATAGCGACAGGACGAGGAAGATGGAGGAGCTCGAGCGCCGATCTCGTGGTGCCTTACTCTGCGATGATGCTCGCTGTTCCCTTTTGTTGTCATCATTCCTTCATTATATTTGCCCCCGTCGAGAAAGATCAAGCCATCCTGGCGATCTAACAAGTAGGAACGAGCGGGTCGAAGTACGGCTTCAAGTGGTCCACGTGAACAATATCGTGTCCACGCCGACGATGGTCACCGGGTGGCGTAAGCGGTTCAATGGCGTAATTGACGGGCGATGTGCGCTCTACCACGCAGTATGGGCCATGGTAATTTGAAAGTAGCTTGGTAGACAAACCAGGTGCACAAGGTGGTACATACAGCCATACAAGGGTTCTAGGGGCAAACTTGGCGGCAGGAGGATGGTCGTCATCGCGGGCCTTTTTCTGGCGTTGCTGGTCAGCCGTAGTAAACTGCTTCGCTAGTTGGTGGCATTCTTCGGCGTGACGGGCGGCTTCAGACACGGTCGTGCACTCAGATACATCTGGTGCGTATGGCAGCAAAGTGTCGATTGTGTGCGATGGTTGACGTCCGTATAGAAGGTAGAATGGAGAAAAGCCGGTGGTGACTTGGGTAGCGGTGTTGTACGCGTAGGTCGCAAACGAAAGAACCAGGTCCCAGTTCGTTTGGTCAGATGCCACATGCGTCGCGAGCATGTCACCCAGGGTCCGATTAAACCGCTCAGTCAGGCCATTCGTCTGAGGGTGGTAAGCAGTACTCATCCGGTGTACAATATGGCACTGACGGAGAAGTGCCTTGATTACGTCGGATAGAAATACACGGCCCCGGTCACTGAAGAGCTCGCGAGGAGGGCCGTGACGCAACACAAACCGATGGAGGATGAAAGATGCGACGTCCTGAGCGGTCGCCGTAGGAAGAGCAGCGGTTTCGGCGTACCGTGTCAGATGATCTACAGCAACGATAGCCCACCGGTTACCTGCTGTGGTCAATGGCAGTGGTCCATAAAGGTCGATTCCGACGCGATCGAATGGGCGGTCAAGGCACGCAAGCGGCTGTAGTGGAGCTGCCCCTGCATTCGGTGGCTGTTTTCGTCGCTGACACTCGTGGCAGCCGCGAATAAACTGTCGAACAAAAGTAAACATCTCACGGCAGTAGTACCGCTTCCTTAAACGCTCGTAGGTCTTGAAGACACCGGCGTGAGCGCATTGCGGGTCGGAGTGAAATGATGCACAGATTGTAGAGCGCAGCTTTCGGGGAATAACGAGCAGCCACTTCCTGCCGTCTGGTGAGTAATTGCGCCGGTACAAGAGGCCACCTCGAATGGTGAAGTGCGAAGCCTGGCGTCGCATTGCTCGAGTGATGGGAAGTGTCGGTACCCCAGATAAGACGTCCAGAAGCGAAGTTATCCATGGATCGTCGCGCTGTGCAGAGGTCATTGTGTCGATGTCAAGAGCGGACAGCGCGTGTTCCATAGAAGATATAGAGGCAGCCTCAGCCGACAGTGGTGATCGTGAGAGCGCATCAGCATCGGCATGTTGGCGGCCGGAACGGTACACGACGCAGATGTCATACTCTTGAAGTCGCAGAGCCCAACGAGCAAGGCGACCTGATGGATCCTTCAGCGACGACAACCAACATAAGGCATGATGGTCTGTAACTACAGCAAAGGTGCGGCCATATAAGTATGGGCGAAATTTCACAATTGGCGAAAGTATGGCTAAGCACTCTTTTTCGGTAACACTGTAGTTTACCTCAGCCTTGTTGAGCGTTCTGCTGGCGTAGGCGACGACATACTCAGGGGATTCAGGCTTGCGTTGAGCGAGAACTGCACCGAGACCGACACCACTGGCGTCTGTATGGATTTCAGTTGCAGCCGTGGGATCATAGTGGCGCAATATAGGTGGTGATGTCAGGAGACGGCGAAGAGTGGTAAATGCGTGATCACATTCGGAAGACCATGATGAGATGTCATTGGCACTGCTTAAAAGTTGGGTCAAAGGGGCAATTATGGAGGCAAAGTTGCGCACAAACCGACGAAAGTAGGAGCACAATCCTACGAAGCTGCGTAAGTGTTTTACAGTCGTTGGTTTGGGGAATTCAGCAACAGCGCGTAGTTTAGCCGGGTCGGGAAGAACACCATCCTTTGATACGACGTGACCGAGAATGGTGAGCGTCCGAGCAGCGAAGTGGCATTTCTTGAGATTCAGTTGGAGCTGCGCATTCTTCAGACACGTGAGGACATGTTTCAGGCGTACAAGGTGTGTTGCGAAATCGGGTGCAAAGACGACGATATCGTCGAGGTAGCAGAGGCATATGTTCCATTTAAAACCCCGCAGAACCGAGTCCATCATGCGCTCGAATGTGGCCGGCGCATTGCAGCGGCCGAAGGGCATGACATTGAACTCATATAGCCCGTCCGGTGTCACGAATGCTGTTTTTGGACGATCACCATCTGCTAAGGGCACCTGCCAATACCCCGAACGCAAATCTAACGACGAAAAAAACTCGGCACCTTGTAAGCAATCAAGGGCGTCATCAATCCTGGGCAAAGGGTATACGTCTTTGCGAGTGATCTTATTTAAGCGCCTGTAATCAACGCAGAAGCGAATTGTACCATCCTTCTTCTTAACAAGAACGACAGGTGATGCCCATGGACTTTGGGAAGGTCGGATAACGTCGCGCTTGAGCATATCGTCAACGTGTTCGGTGATAACCTGACGTTCCGTGGCGGAAACACGGTATGGTCGCTGTCGTACTGGCGCATTGGAACCTGTGTCGATGCGGTGGTAAAAACTGGGAGTTCGGCCAAGAGTAGGTTGAGCAACGTCAAAGGATTCACGAAACTGGTAGAGCAGCTGCAGGAGCTCAGAGCGTTCAGATGGCGATAGTCCGTCGGCAATCGATGAATCGAAAAGCTCGCAAGGTGGTATATTGGAAGGGTTGAGGGCACTGATGGCGTCGTAGTCATCGGAACAATCTGGCGGCAGGGTAAAAATTTCTTCTTTATCAATGGCATGCACGTGTCCAAGAGATTCACCTTGAAACAGTTCAACGGGATACGGAAGGGGATTGATGAGGCAAAGAGCACTGTTTCCTTCAGAAATAGAGAGGGTTGAATAAGGCAGAACAAGTGATCTTCGACTAAGGAAGAGGCTTGATGGCTCAAAGATCGCAGCTTCGTTCCTAATGCCGTCACAGAACACGGGGAGCAACACAGCTGCTGTCGGAGGAATTTCAGTGCCTTTTTTGACGACGAGTTTGTGTACGGCGGGCTGAATGCGGCTGGTTGGTTGGTCGTAAAACGGGAAAAGTTCAAGCTCCGATCTTGCACAATCAATAACGGCACGGTTACGCGATAAAAAATCCCATCCAAGTATGATGTCGTGTGAGCATGACGACAGGACAATAAACTCAACAGTGTAGTGGTCCTTCGCGATCATCAGTCGGACAGTACAGGCGGCTACAGGCTGAACCGGGTCCCCATTCGCTGTTTGCAAGGACATCATATTAAGAGGCGTCGTCAGCACCAGTATCCACGCAGCACCAGTATCCACTAGAGCATATGCTCGAGTACCTTCTACAAAAACTTCGACAATATTCGACGGCAATGTCCGAGGACTTGAGCATTTCGAGAGCGCAGTTATTGCCTCCTGAACTGCGGCGGTTAGTTTCCCTCGTGTTCAGGAGCTGGCCGACGACGTATGGGTGACAGGGAGCGACGACGGGGTGAAGGTGAGCGACCAGACATAGTACGCGGACATTCCCGTGAAGACGAGCTTGACTGAGGGTCAGAATTTTCCAGACGGGATGGAGAAAGGTCCATGAAGCTGTTCTGTGTCCGGGCGTCTGTGTATCCCGGCACGCGACGACGGCAGTAACGGGCGATATGGCCAGGGCCACCGCACGCAAAACAGATGGGCCGGTTATCGCGCGTTCTCCAAGTATTGGCGACAAGGGGACCAGTCCATGCGGCAGACGGGTGAGTCGAGGCTGTGGTGGCACTGGGAGGAACCCAGGCGGTGTACGGCTGAGTCGGGGCTGAGGTATACGGCAGTCCCTGGAACGACGGGGGTGGTGTCGCTGCTGCCGCTTTAGTGCCTCAGCGTAAGTAAGAGGCGCGGTGACGGGGGGCTGCTGCAAAGGCACCGGCATAGCCTCGGAAATCTGCTCCTGGACCACATGTCGGAGCATGGGAGCCAATGGTGGTGGGTGTCGCAGTGGCTGTAGGTGCGAGAGCTCCTGGCGTTGAGCAAAAGGCAGCAGAGAAAGCTGTCGAGCCACTTCCTCTCGCACGAAGTCTTTCATTTGTGCGAGAAGGTTTGTCTGGTCAGTCATAGCGTCCAGTGCGGTCACTGGTTGGATTGTCTGGAATGAGCGTCGCGTCTGAGCTCGTTGCCTCCGCAATTCATCATAGCTTTGGCACAAAGTCACTACTTCTGCCACAGTGCTTGGAGACTTCGCGAGAAGCATCTGGAAAACGTCATCGTCGACGCCTTTCATAATGTGCTGTATCTTCGCACTCTCGCTCATGGAAGCATCGACGCGCCGGCAGAGATCAATCACATCTTCTATATATGATGTGAAAGTTTCACCTGGCTCCTGTGCCCGTGTGCGCAGACGTTGTTCGGCGCGTAGCTTCCGTAAGGCAGGACGACCATAAACGGCACGTATTGCCTCCTTTAAGGCGGACCAATTCGCGAACTCGGTTTCGTGGTTCGTATACCACAGCTTGGCCACGTCGGTGAGATAAAAATTGACAGTGCCTAACTTAGCAGCGTCATCCCACCTGTTGGGTCCACTGACTTTCTCGTATGACGACAGCCAGTCCTCAACGTCCTGGTCTTCGGTGCCGGCAAAGATCAGGGGGTCTCGCTGATGAACCGGGCCGGGACAAGTAGCGGCCGCGAGAGGCATTGTTTGTTGGGCAGCGTCAACTTGCATGGTCGACGGCAGGGTGCGAGATCGGAGTTCCAGGTTGTAGGCGATGTGGTTACCCAGCACGATTCACCAAATGTAAAGAGGTTTATTGGGCGAATCAAACGGGCAGGTGGGAGATTGGAGATAGTGACAGGACGAGGAAGATGGAGGAGCTCGAGCGCCGATCTCGTGGTGCCTTACTCTGCGATGATGCTTGCTGTTCCCTTTTGTTGTCATCATTCCTTCATTATAAGTGTAACTAAACGAGATGTCTACCCCTTGCCACGAATCGACGATACAGTAGATCGGTTGCGATCCGCAAAGTTTTTCTCCTCCTTAGATCTGAAAATCGGATATTGGCAAATAGAGGTCGACGAGCGGGACCGTGAAAAAACGGCATTTGTAACACCAGATGGCCTCTACGAATTCAAAGCGCTTCCATTCGGCCTCTGTTCCGCACCAGCGACGTTCCAGCGAATGATGGACACTGTCCTCGCCGGATTGAAATGGCAGTCATCCCTAGTGTATTTGGATGACGTGGTGGTATTCTCTGCAACGTTTGACAAACATCTAGAGCGACTACGCACAGTATTGGAAGCCATCCGGTCAGCAAAATTGACAAACAAACCCGAAAAATGCCACTTCGGCTTCGAAGAGCTGCGATTCTTTGGACATGTCATTAGTTCCATGGTGTTCGTCCTGATCCCGAAAAGACAGCCGCTGTTCAGAGGTTCCAGAGACAAAAAGTCAGTGTGTCGATTTTTGGGTTTATGTGCCTACTATAGGCGATTTGTGGAAAACTTCTCAAAGATTGCGGAACCTCTTACAAAACTGACAAAAGACGACGTGCCCTTCACATGGGAAAGCGAACAACAGAAAGCTTTTGACGAATTAAGAAAACGACGACAGGGTTCACCAATACTTGCCCATTTTGATGAGACAGCCAACACTGAAGTCCATACTGATGCCAGCAATGGCGGCCTCGGCGCCATCCTTGTCTAGTGGCAAAATGGTCAAGAGAAAGTGTTAGTCTATGCCAGCCGCAAACTATCAAAAGCTGAGGCAAACTACTCTGCAACTGAAAAAGAGTGCCTCGCAGTCATCTGGGCCATAAACAAGTTTCGACCCTACCTTTATGGTAGACTGTTAAGAGCTGTCAGTGACCACCATGCTCTATGCTGGCTGGCAAGTCTCAAGGACCCGTCAGGTCGAGTAGCAAGATGGAGCCTTAGGCTGCAGGAGTATGTAACTACGGTCGTGTACAAATCTGGAAGGAAACACAGCGATGCCGACAGCCTGTCACGCTCTCCCGTCGATCCAAGTGTACCTGAAGAGGAAGACTTCCCGTTTCTAGGCGTTGTCGACGCATCCGAAATCGCTCAACTACAACGAGATGACCCGGATTTGCTGGCGCTTATACAACACCTGCAGGGTCTCGACGTTCAAGTCCCTCGCATATTCTCCAGAGGGCTCTCCGCGTTCTGCCTTCGAGGAAGTGTCCTTTACAGGAGAAACTTCGAACCTAATGGTGAAACGTTTTTACTAGTCGTGCCCACAGCCATGCGAGAGGAAATTCTGCACGCATGCCACGACGAGCCAACATCTGGACACATGGGTGTGAGCCGAACATTCGCCAGGATTCGCCTGAAATACTATTGACCTAGGTTGCTCGCATCAGTGCAGCGCTACGTGAAAACTTGTCGTCAATGTCAACGGCGCAAAACTCCACCCGTAAAACCAGCCAGCCTTCTCCAGCCAATAGACCCTCCAGATGCCCCATTCCAACAAGTTGGCATGGACTTCCTAGGACTTTTCCCGACATCGTGTGCAGGCAAGAAATGGATAGTCGTAGCCACAGACTATCTCACCCGTTATGCTGAAACTGACTCTATATACAGTGCGAAAGCTTCTATGAAGACGTGGAATCGGCAATGAGTAAGATAAAAACACAGTATACTATAGTGATGGGCGACTTTAATGCAAAGGTAGGGAAGAAGCAGGCTGGAGACCAGGCAGTAGGAGATTATGGTATCGGTACTAGAAACGCCAGAGGAGAGCTACTAGTAGAATTCGCAGAACGCAATAATTTACGGATTTTGGATACCTTCTACCGAAAACGAGAAAACCGCAAGTGGACATGGAGGAGCCCTAATGGCGAAAATAAGAACGAAATAGATTTATAATGAGTGCACACCCTGGAATCGTGCAGGATGTGGAAGTGATTGGCAAGGTACGATGCAGTGACCATAGAATGGTATGGTCTCGAATTCGCCTAGACTTGAAGAAGGAACGACAGAAACTGATACGCAAGAAGCCAATCAATCAGCTAGCACTGAGAGGGAAAGTACAGGAATTCAGAGTGTCGCTGCAGAACGGGTACTCGGCTCTTAGTGAGAAAACCAACCTTAGCGTAGATACAATGAATGATAATCTGACGAGTATCATTACGGAGTGTGCAGTGGAAGTTGGAGGCAGGGTAGTTACACAGGACACTGACAAGCTTTCCCAGGAAACAAAGAACCTAATTAAGAAGCGTCAAATTATGAAAGTGTCAAGTACAACAGACAAAATAGAACTGGCAGAGCTTTCGAAGTTGATTAATAGACGTAAGGTATGCGATGTAAGAAGGTATAACATGGAGAGAATTGAACACGCTCTGAAAAACGGAGGAAGCGTCAAAGCAGTGAAGAGGAAACTTGGGATAGGCAAAAGTCGGATGTATGCACTAAGGGACAAAGAAGGCAAAATAACTACCAATATGGATAGGATAGTTAAAATAGCGGAAGAGTTTTACAGATATCTGTACAGCAGCCGAGACAACCACGACCTTAATACTATAAGAACTAGCAGTAACCCATATTACACCCCACCAGTAATGATAGAAGAAGTCAGAAAAGCTTTGGAGAGCATGAAAAGGGGCAAAGCTGCTGGTGAGGATCAGGTAACATCAGATCTGCTGAAAGATGGAGGACAGATTGTGTTAGAAAAACTAGCCACCCTGTTTACGAGGTGTCTCCTGACGGGAAGAGTGCCAGAGTCTTGGAAGAACGCTAACATCATCTGAATACATAAGAAAGGAGATGACAAGGACTTGAAGAATTACAGGCCGATCAGCTTGCTCTCTGTAGTATACAAGCTATTTACAAAGGTGATTGCTAACAGAGTAAAGAAAACATTAGAATTCAATGAACCAAAGGAACAAGCAGGATTTCGAACAGGCTACTCAACAATTGACCACATTCATACTATCAATCAGGTAATAGAGAAACGCTCAGAGTATAACCAACCACTATACATAGCCTTCATAGATTACGAGAAGGCGTTTGATTCAGTAGAAATATCAGCCGTCATGCAAACACTGCGGAATCAGGGCGTAGATGAAGTATATATAAACATTCTGAAAGAAATCTACAGGGGATCAACTGCTACCATAGTGCTTCATAAAGAAAGCAACAGAATACCAATCAAGAAGGGTGTAAGGCAGGGGGACACAATTTCCCCAATGCTATTTACCGCGTGCTTACAGGAGGTTTTCAGAAGCCTAGAATGGGAACAGTTAGGGATAAGAGTCAATGGAGAATACCTTAGTAACCTGCGCTTCGCCGATGACATTGCATTGCTGAGTAACTCGGGGGACGAATTGCGACTCATGATTACGGAATTAGACAAGGAGAGCAGAAAGGTGGGCCTTAAAATTAATCTGCAGAAAACGACAGTAATGTACAACAACCTCGGCAAGGAGCAGCGCTTCGAGATAGGTAATAGTGCACTTGAAGTTGTAAAAGACTATGTCTACTTAGGGCAGGTAATAACCGCAGAGCCGAACCACGAGATTGAAGTAACTAGAAGAATAAGAATGGGGTGGAGCACATTCGGCAAGCACTCTCAAATTATGACAGGTAGATTGCCACTATCCCTCAAGAGGAAGGTATATAACAGCTGTATCTTGCCGATACTTAGCTACGGAGCAGAAGCCTGGAGACTTACAAAGAGGGTTAAGCTTAAATTGAGGACGACGCAGCGAGCAATGGAAAGAAAAATGGTAGGTGTAACCTTAAGAGACAAGAAGAGAGCGGAGTGGATTAGGAAACAAACGGGGGTTAAGGATATCATAGCTGAAATCAAGAAGAAGAAATGGACATGGGCAGGACATGTAGCGCGTAGACAGGATAACCGCTGGTCATTAAGGGTAACTGACTGGATTCCCAGAGAAGGGAAGCGGGTTAGGGGGAGACAGAAGGTTAGGTGGGCAGATGAGATTAAGAAGTTTGCAGGTATAAATTGGCAGCAGCAAGCACAGGACCGGGTTAACTGGCGGAACATGGGAGAGGCCTTTGTCCTGCAGTGGACGTAGTCAGGCTGATGATGATGATGATGATGATGATGATGATGATGATGATGATGATGATGACAGTGCGACAGCTGCCGAAGTCGCCAAGTTCTTTGTGAACAACATAGTGCTCAGACATGGTGCGCCCATCGTCGTTATTATGGATCGGGGCACCGCATTTACTGCAGACCTAATGCAATGCCTGATGCGCATGACAAATACCGATCACAGAGAACAACGGCGTATCACCCTCAGTCAAATGGCTTAACCAAACGCCTCAACAGAACTCTGACCGACATGCTATCAATGTATGTCGATGTTAAACATAAACAGTGGGATGAAATATTACCCTACGTAACATTCGCATATAATACAGCCGTTCAAGAAACAACCCACGTTGCCCCTTTCGAACTAGTATTCGGCCGAAGAGTGACCATCCCGCTGGATGCCATTTTACCACTACAGGACGAAAGCAGCTATCCACCTGACTTAGATGACTTCTTGCAAAGAGCCGAAGAAGCACGGCAAATGGCAAGATACCGAATACGCCACCAACAGCACGTCGATTCTAGTCGGTACAACAAGCGACGCAGTAACGCACTTTATCATCCCGGTGACAAAGTGTGGATATGGATACCAGTGCGCCGCCGCAGACTCTCTGAAAAGCTTCTTTGCCGATACTTCGGCCCTTATGAAGTACTCAACCGTATCAGCAACGTCGCTTATGAAGTCAGATCCGCTGGACACGTGAGTTCAAGACGCCGCAATCCCACGGAAGTGGTACACGTAGTCCGCATGAAGCCCTATCATGACAGATCGTCGAAAAACGAGTAAGAGTGCGCATGTATCTTTTCACTGTCTTAAGCATCGGGACGATTCGTCTGAGGAGGGGGGTAATGCTACGACAGGTTCGCCACGTTCAAGCAGCCCTTCACAATAATCGTAGCACCAGCACCAGCAAGACCCGGCTCGGCTGGCATGCGCCACGCATTCGGGCGCTCCAAAAACGAGGAAGAGGAAGATAGTTGGACCTGTGCCACTCGGCAACTTGGACTTGACGACCATAGTCTTTAGAATCGTGGGCACAAGTTCGCCCTAATAAATACGCTTGTTTTTTAACCTGTCGGCCTCAGCATCGCTACAATATCTATCGTTTACACAGTGAAATTCGTAACATTTGACGCTGTCCTAATTTCATACCTCTAAAGAAAAATTGTTCCTCAGTGCCCTGTTGGCGTTTTGCTCATGCGACAAATGTTTTACACTCCCTGAAGCAAGCTGGCATACAAAAGCGTCCCGGCAAAAACATTGAGGCTTCCACATAAACTATAAGCGAATCATGCGGCCAGTCACATAGGCATGCGTTTGTACGCATTTGTCTTTTTTTTTTTGCCTTGAATAATGTGAAGCTATCACGTTTCAGCTGACGGTTTTTTTCACTTGCGTGTGTATTTTCTTGCAGACCCTTTGCGACACTGTTTAAAAACCAATAAATAGGTGATGGAAATAGAAACAACGAGTTCGTTATTTTCTCCTATCGTTCCCCGCTATTTCGCCAAAATTCGTGACGTCAACAGTCTGTTCTCGCAACGTCATGAGGAAATAAATGCTAGATTTCCCAGATACGAGGGATACCATTCGAGAATTTTTTCCCTCTCCTGCTTTACCATGCAGTCGCGCGCCCTTTTTTCCTCGTCTTGCATGACAGTAGCACCTGATCAGCCGATTTCATTCTTTTTTTGTCTTTTAGATTGTGCCAGCGGAGATAACAGCATGTAGCCAAAAGCGCGAATTAGTTACAGCGTCAGCGTTCACTGCTGACGTGTATCACACGCTTTGTGAATGAATAAGTGGCGAGGAGAGTATGTAGTCAGAAAGAAGGGCAGTGAAAGCAAGGGAAATACCCTTTCTTGTCTTTTAACTCGTAATGCATTAAGGGTCCTGTAAGAACCAATTAACACGGAGTCTTTTCATGTGAAACCGTTGCTGCTATGTGACCTTACCCGTTCCAAAAGGAAGAAACGCCGCTGGCTTCTCATCCACCTCAGTGCCGTCAGCTTTGAGAAATCGCGTGGGATCATACTTCGATGGCTCGGGCCAGTAGGCAGGGTCGTTGTGAAGTCCCCACAGGTTTGCAACCACCATTGTGCCGGCAGGAACGTGGTACCCGCATATTACCGTGTCACGGCCTGCACTGTATAACACACTTTGGAGCTGTCGCGGCATAATGACCGTCGTTTGTATGAACGAAAACAAACCACCGTGCTTTCTATGCAACACAATGACCATTAATCTCCAAAATGATATCAAATCGGGTCATTCACTTTTGTGCTGTACCTAATGTCAAATAGCATATAATTGCCCGGAAATTCGTGTACACTAATGTAATGTCATTTGGTGAACATGTTGGCCTGACCAAGCAATGCTTCTCTTGAAGATTTTGCTTTAACTTAAGCTCTTGGTTGTGTTTTATCTAGAAAGGCCTCCGATCATTTATTTCAGCACTAGACAGAGCAGCAAGCTGCCATGCGCCTAATTTGAATCTTCCTGCATTTTCAATTATTTTGGATGGCCTAACCACGTGGTTTATTGCGCATTATTTACTGTACATCTGGTCCCAAGAAGCTCTACAATGCCAATGAGCTAAACGTACTCTCAATGCCGAATAAATGTACAAGCTGCCTCTTATGTTGAGTACACACTATATTTATTTATTTATTATTTATTATACCTCAAAAACCCCAGGGAGGGGTGTTACATGAGGGGTGGGCAATACAGGGTTTCTTCCATGTGCGCTTTGAAAAGAATGGGGCTGGAGTGGCGCACGACGTGGGACGGAAGGTCATTCCAATCCTTCGCTGTCTGAACAAAGAATGACCGAAGGTGAGCAGTTGTACGGGCATGCGCAGGGTAAACTGGGTTGTTGTGGTTAGTGCGGGAAGATATGCGATGCGCGGGCATGATAACAGATGCGTCGGACAGTGAGTGAAAAAAATAATGAAAAAGAGCTAATCTAGCGACTTTGCGTCGCAGTTCAAGGTTGGGAAGATGGGCTTTAATCTTTAAGTTAGTAACGCTTGTGTGGCGTGAGTAATCGGAATATATAAACCTAGATGCTCTATTTTGGACAGATTCTAATGTTTTGGATAGATTAGGTTGGTGGGGATCCCAGACGGCGCAAGCGTATTCAAGCTTCGGACGGACTAGTGTTTGATATGCTAAAAGTTTAACAGAAGGGGGAGCAAGTCGTAAATTTCTTCTTAGGTAACCAAGGACTTTGTTTGCTTCGTTAGAAATGTTTGTTATGTGGGAGGACCAAGTAAGATCTGGCGTAATGTTTATACCTAAATATTTGTAGGAATTCACCAGGGATATTTCGCAACCAGAAAAAAAGTATGAAGTAGCCGGGTGAGATTTCCTGCGATGAGAAGAGATGACGGAGGTTTTCCTAATGTTCAAAGTCATGAGCCATTTTTTGCACCAGGTTTCTATAGTTATTAGATCATTTTGAAGGATCTGGGAGTCATTAGGGCAGTTAGTAGGACGATAAATCACGCAATCGTCAGCGAATAGACGGATTTGGGACGACATATTGCTAGGTAGGTCGTTAACATAAATTAAAAATAGAAGGGGACCGAGCACCGTACCCTGAGGTACACCTGAAAGGACAGGACGCATGGTAGATGATGTCTGGTTGGAGTAAACGAACGTTTCCCGGTTTGACAAAAAATTTCGTATCCATTCTAGGACTGCTGGGTCAATGTTTAAGCGAGAAAGTTTTAAAAAAAGGCGTTTATGGGGTACTTTATCGAAAGCTTTTTCAAAATCTAGGAAAAGGGCATCTACGGGAACATTCTGATCTATACTTGAGCTGATGTCGTTAATAAAGAGCGCTAGTTGTGTGTCACAGGAGAGGCCTTTCTGAAATCCGTGCTGACTGGGATGGAAAAAGTTTACAGAGATCAGGAATTTGACTGTTTGAGAATAAATTATATGTTCCATTATTTTACAGCACGCGCATGTTAGTGATATGGGCCGGTAGTTTGCAGGTGAGGATGACGGACCTTTTTTGGGTATCGGAATGACCTTGCCAACCTTCCAGTCCCGTGGCACCACTCCAGATGACAGTGATTGCTGGAAGATGTGCGACAATATGACAGCACAGAAATGTTTGGTATTTTTTAAAACTTTAGAATTTATACAATCAATACCAGCTGATGACGTCACTTTTAAGGAATCAATGACTTGTATGATGCCATTTGGTTCGAAAATGACACTGGGCATAGCAGGGCAATCATGGGACGGCACACATGGAGATACATCGGGAACACATGAAAATGCATCGTCAGGTTCATCAGTAAACACTGAGCAAAAACGTGGAGTTTAGTGTTTCGGCGACCTTGAACTCCGGGATGGGAATATCATCTTCATCTAGTAAAGAAATGGGTTTAGCATGGGTTGGGTTGATAGTGTTCCAGAACTTTTTGGGGTTTGTGCGTAGCATGTCTGGTAGGGTTGACGAGAAGAACGTCCTGTTAGCGTCCGAGATCATGGATGCGTAAAGTTTTTCAGTCTCACGATATTTTTCCCAAGCGTTACTGGATTTTGATTTTTTGGCTGACCGAAATTGTCTTTTCTTTTTGTTGCTAAGTCGTTTCAAAGTATTATTGTACCATGCCGAAGTAGGCCGTTCTGTGATGGTAACTTTGGGAATGTACATGTTTATTAATTGCTGCATTTTGTTTTTGAAGAGCTCCCAGTTCTCGTCAACAGAACGTTTGGAAAAATCCACGAGGAACCAATCGGAAAAGGAAGCTGGTTCATCATTCATTCCTTGATAATCTGCTTTGTTGTATAGGGTTATCGTCTTTTTTACTTTTTTTGGATTGGGCAAGTTTGCATTGAAAAGTGGCATGAATGACGGCATGATCACTGAAGCTGCTCGGACTAGAAACGGACGAAACTTTATCTGGTTGGGTCGTGAGAAATAATCCAGTAAGCTTGATGAATTAAAAGTCGTTCGCGTAGGAAAGCTAATCATTTGAGATAAGTTGAAAGTAAGGCAAGTATCTATGAAGTCACTTTCAGTGTTCGGTTTCGACATTGCTAATGCAATGTCGAAACCGAACACTGAAAGTGACTTCATAGATACTTGCCTTACTTTGCTAGCAAACCGCGTTTTTTATATGGGTTTAACGATCAAAACTTTGTTCGGGAAACTTTTCCAAGAGTTGTTTGCACTCTTCGGTGTATAGTACCACTTTGAAGCCCCATTATGAACTCTGAAGACAATCTTGATCGGCGTGTGCAAAGACATTGTCTGCTGAAGACACCAATTGACTGCGCGAGTCTTTGTCGTTTGCAGTGTTCCATTTTTGTTTAACAATCCTATTGTTCATCTAGACTCCAATCAAGAAAAGGGGAAGTTGTAGAGCTAGTTTTTCTATGTTAAACACATTATTAACGATAACATCGGACGGCAATCAGTATTTTATTTTAACCGCTATTCGCAGTGCTTGTTGTTGTTTTTTTATATCATTACAGTATGCTTATATGATTGAAGAAGGACAAGGTAATGCTCGTAAACCTGGTTACTATGCAAAGGCGGCACTAGGCACACAGCCCTAAACAGTAGCGTTTTCTGATTCGCAACCGTCTGTGTTGCATGTGCCATTTAGCACGTATTAAAGTGCTGTTTCTGATTCCTCAATTTGTGTATTTTTCTACAGCTTCGGATGTCCGTCTAAGTATTCCCTTAACTCATGACCCAGCTTTTATTTCTAACTTCCTTGAGCGATACAACTTTCCCATACTTGCATATCTGCAAGAACACAGGTATGCAGCTACGAATGGTGGCACAGCTATAACAGGCACTGCATTTTAATACGCGATGGAACGTTGCTTCCAATGATCCACTTACGCCCTCTGCAGACCTAGTGGAGCCGTAGTCCTCCAGCGGAGTGCCTCCAGAATGCACGCCATTGTAAACGGCGTCCGACGCCTGTCTTCCCAGGCGGGCGGCCGTCTTGCGTCCAATCGCTGCGTCGATTTCGCTCTGTATTCGTGATTGCTGACCGTCCGGGTCACTGGCCGCTATGTACAGGTTCCACAGGACTGCGCTTCGCACGGTGTTGGTAGCTGCACTGTAGAAGTTGACCGTGCTGCCAACGAGCGTTGAAACTGCAAGAAGACTTTTGTGCTCACCAACTAGATTGCTTTAGGTAAATGTGTAATGACTATCATTATTAGCAGCGGTTGCTGCTAGAATCGCACCTACTTTGCATTGATTCGAACTCGTTGAATATTGAAAGACTTGTTTTCGTCAGGGCAATGTTCGCTCTTCTTAGGAGCTTTGCTGATTTGACTAGAACTGAAGCTAATTCCTTTTGTCGAAGTGTTGGCTTCAGCTGCATTCCTCGTTCAACATCATCTGAACACTCAGAGCCTTCATCTTTCCCAAATCGTTTATCTTGCTTGCGATCGATTACGATATAGCTACATTCAACAAGAATCTAGTAGTTTGTATTGAACGTATCTTAACCGTGAACATGTAGACCGGCTCTCTTTTTTTTTTTCGCCATGAAGAAATAGCAGCTTTGTGGTTTAATGCTGACATTTTTCTTTTTTTTACGTAACCGTAATAAAGTGATTCATACGTATTTGTAAGCCAGAAGCAGAGTCATTACTTCAAGAATAGAGGCGGGAATGGTTCGACATACAAACTGAAAAACTCGAAAAGGGACGGAGGCTGAAACCCACAACTTCACACCTACCCAGATCTTGCTTGGACACGCCTATGTGGCGTGCAGTAGTCGGAATGAGACTGTGTGAGTTACGTCTTCTGAAAGTCTAATGTGTTCAAATACTCGAGATGATTAATCGGTGAACAACCCACACATACACACACACCTACGTACACGCCTACATACACACACACACACACGCGAACAGGCATTGTTGTGTGCACAATGTTCCAAACCTATACTTTCTTCACCAGACAATGTCACGTATTGATGTACAAGCTTTTTCTGGTAATTTTAACTGTCAATACCACAATAACGTTGTCATTTTGAGTTCTTAGCCACTTTACGAACTCGGGGGCTTAGCCATCTCAGTGAGGGAATAATATGGGGCTGTTTTCTGCAAATTTTGTCAAAAAGGTGAACAACTGGCATTTAATCTTTTTGCCCCCCCCCCCCCCCTTCTTCTTTTCTTGTTCCTCTCTTACTGTGCAACACCGATGCTCCATTTGTCTCACGTACCCCTCTTTATGTCTTCGTAGCCTCCTGCACCCCTTCGTTCTTTTTTTTTCCCCGTCTTCGCGAACAAGCGTACTTTGTCTCCACTCCCCTTATAAGTGCTTCCACCCAAACTTACGAGTGAAGTGGGAATCCTTCCCTTTGTTTTCTTCAATCTTTCTCAGGTATCCGTCAATGAAATCTTTGTCGAAGTGTTCCTCCATAGCTCCTTCGCGTTCCCGCACTTCAGTTTCTGCAACAGATGATGTACAAATTACTGGTGTTGTCGACCAACGCTGGAAATTTTCGCCATTTCTTCGGACGTGTACTTTAAAATTCAACAGTATTTCGGGTATTCAAGGTTTTGTTTTGCCAGAACACTGTCCTAACGACCACACTTTCTTCGTGGTATGGTATTTCTTATTAGTGCTACAGCAGTACAATGCTGCACGAGTATGCACTACACGTAATGGCAGCGTCCCTTTTACCGTAACTAAATACGCCGAGACATTATCGTATCGTCGAGGCGATCCCGTGTTGCATTATCTTCTGAATCATTTGGTATTTTCTGAGGACAACACCAAGCACAAATTGAATGATCAAGTGGTATATACATAGCGCAGAGAGATAAGCTTATTTGTTAATTGGAAATAGAGTCAATTCAGATCATTGGTGTCTGTCGAGTATAAGATGTGCCTTTGAAACAAAATGTAAAGCTTCAAAAGATAAAAGCAGCCTGCTTTAGAACCCATTGCCATCAAAGTGGCTGCACCGCGTTAAAGAAGCGTTGTGAAATGACAGGTGGCACTTTCCAGTCGGAGATTGTTATAGAGAAGGGAAAATAGCGCGAAGCATGGGCAGACAAAGCGCTACAGAAGAGGCGGACAGCATTGTTTGCCTGACTTTGGGAAGAATTTTTTTTTTTGTTCAGACATTATTCTTAAGCCTGCTTTTGTTAGTTTTTCGCTTCAGCGGGAAGTATTGTCAATCAACCGGAAATTCCCGAACTTCATAAGTTCTCTCACCTGATAAATCGGCTCAGCTCTTGCAGTACAGACTTCATGGCGTACAACTGTGTGGTTGGCAGGTGCGCTGCCACGTAGCGAAGTGCCGGCAGAAAATCCGTGAGGGAAAAGAAGTGAGCTTCGCGCAGCAACTTGCTCAGCATTCTCTCGACGTGTCGCCCCTTCGGATCGCCCAGTTCGTAGCGTTCGCCGAAAACCAGAGCTGTGATGTTGTTAGCGACACTGGATGCGAGCGTATGGGCCACCAGCATTGGCTCTTTCTTGCCTGATGCGAGCACAGCCATAAAGCTCTGCACCTCTTCCTGATAGAGAATTAAATGCAGAATAATTGTCAATGACGCGAGCGCTCGTTGGCGCTGTAGTTTTCGAATTAATGTGACAAAGAATTAAGATGGGCAATTGCTGTCGGGGCACTATTTCCCTCCCTTGTCTTCTACGAAGTTGTTTCTTTAATACAATACTGAAACTTACTAAAACCTTGCTTTCAAAAACAGTGGCAATATTTTCGCGCACGTCTCGTGTTAGTTAACATTTGTCTTGGTTAAGATTATTTGTAGCACTGTGGACAAACAGAAAATGACCTAGACAGTTACAAGCAGTGAATAAGAATGGAGCCTCACGACACCTGCAGTGCAAAGCAAGAATGTATTTCATGAATAACGTAATCACAGGCGTTGCCGAATGTATCTCGGTGGTTTTGAGGAAGGGTTCAACCACCACTTCGCACGTCGTTGCTGTTGTAGTTGTTGTTGTTGTTGTTTTTGTTGTTGATGATCATGATGATGATGATTATGATGATGATGATGATGATGATGATGATGATGATGGTGGTGTGTGTGTGTGTGTGTGTGTGTGTGTGTGTGTGTGTGTGTGTGTGTGTGTGTGTGTGTGTGTGTGTGTGTGTGTGTGTGTGTGTGTAAACTCGCTGAGAAAATTTTTTTCTTTGGGGTGGAGGGAGGGGGCAGGGAAGGGTTTTCGGGATGCCCTACCCATCGCGGTGGTTTAGTGGTTAGAGTGGTCGACTGCTGACTTGCTTCTCGCGGGTTGGAATCCTAGTCACATCGGTCGCATTGTCACGTAGGTGATATGCACTATGTCCATGCACTAAGATTTAGCTGCACGTTACAGAATCCCAGGTAGTCGAAATTTCCCGTCCTCCACTGCAGCGTCCCACATAATCCTATCGGGGTGGTTTTTGTATGTGAAATCCAAACAAGGAATAATGAATGTAATCAACCATAATCGTGTGTAGGCTTTTTCATTAGAGGGGGTCGGGTGTCACCGCAGCAGTTCTTATTTGTCACACACATGGTCTAAACTATCACCTCTGATGCTACTACTACGTATAATGGTGGGAAAAAAACGACTCTTACTTGGATATGCTTCTCCATGGACTTTCTCGCAAAACCCAGGTCTCTCAACACGTGAAAACAGTACCGCCGATTGACCTGCCATTGTTCTCCGTTGATTGAAGCGATACCTTTAGTCAAAAATAAAAGCAAAAAAAACAGAAAAACTAATTTATCTGAACTTTTCCGAGTATGCTAAAGCAACAGTGGTGAGAAATCAGTATCGATCCAAACCTTTTATTCCAAGATGACGAAATATAAAATCAGTGGGCCGATATAACACGTCTGGGTTTGAAAGTCCCTCCTTGATGGATGTGAGATCGTTCAGAACGAGCACGTCCTTGCAGCCAAGGCGAAGCCTGAAAGGTTTGAATTGTCTTGAAGGATTTGCTTTAGTGTTATCACTAGCAATATCTATGTTTCGGCTGCATGCGGGTGTAGATGACGATATTTTACTGTAAACGGCCTTTGTTATTTTTTACGGAGCACTTCAAAAAAGGGGAAGCCAGAAAAATGCTCATCCGCAAAAGCTCGATAAAACATTAAACTGACGTCTGTAGCAGTTACCCATCATAGTATTAATCATGACCAGTTTACATTTCCTAGCATCGATATTAGATTCTCAAAAAATAATTTGCAATTCATTTCGGCCTATTCTTCCATTATGCATTTTGTCGCATCTTACCGACAGAATATGTGAAACCTCATTTGGTGTAACGGCCTGGCGATGATCACATATTTAATGATGCCTATATATAATAGTGCATGAGATGTGAAGCTACTTTATAATATATCTCTTGGGCTATACAATGATTGGCGTCACCGTCACTGTTGCCGTTGGTAGCGTAACCAAGCCATTAAAAATAAGAAAAAAAATGCCCAGGATCAAGAGGACGCGAACAAGGGCCTTCGTCATGGCAGTCCATTATTCTACAAAAAAGGCCCTGAGACAGATGGCAAATTCACTGGAGCGTGTACCTTACAGGCGTGTGGCGGGTACCTTGCTTCTCCACAGAAAGAGCAATAATGGCGTAGGTGGCACTGTCTCTACACGAAAAGTTATCATTTATGACGTAATTGATAACTTGCGAAAAGCCAGATGTTCAAACATCGTTGATCTTGCTCCAACACGAAGCTGCCCTCAGAAATTCGCGTTAGGGCAGTATCGTAGTCATCGGTGATATTATTGTTAGTATTATTATTATTATTATTTATTATTATTATTATTATTATTATTATTATTATTATTATTATTATTATTATTAACAATAATGTTGTTGTTGTTGTTGTTGTTGTTGTTGTTGTTGTGTTTGTTGTTGTTGTTGTTGTGTGTTGTTCATTGATTTCAGTTTTCGGTATTCCAAAATATCCCAAGAAACACAACATGGGGGCAAATCGGGTGCTGTATACCTCTACTATAATCGGCCATGCAACAACAATTTGGCGCATGTATTACATCAGCCATTGAGGCTTATAATACACACTCGAAAACATGGTGTGGTGGCGCCATACTAATAACGCATCTTTCTTATTCTTTTCGCTCGTATTGATTACAAAATAAAAGTCACATAGACCATAGTTACTTTATTATGGGTCCATACTGCTTGCTGAGTTTCTTGAAAGTGACATGATACGGGCTTTGTAAGAATGGAAGGTAGCCAAGTATGGGCACTCCCCCTGGACCGGGTGCCGTAACCTTGTTTTTTGGACCCGCGCTTTTCGCACAAAAGCTCCTAATCTTGAGAACTGTGGCAAGGATGATAGCCAACCAAGTAGTAAACACCGTCCATGCAGATACCCATTCGAACATCTGGAAGAGATAAGGTTTTCTTACAATGAGGCCAGGCTACCGTTGGGTAAATTTAGAGTATTACACTCTGTCACGCTGGGCCATTTTTACAACAAGCACTGACAAATCAAGGGTTATTGACTTTGTCCACACGCCAACTATTACCTGTAGTAATAATCTCGTTGTAGCCACCGTTGTAGGTGTCACCGTCGTGGTTCCTATCAGGTACAGTCACACGCACTGGTTGTACATGTATCGCACTGTCTTGACCATTATAAAGCGAACAGAGCAAAAGTTGAGGAGTACATGTAGTCGTTAACTGATTGGAACTCATGAAACAGGGAATGTTTCTGGTGCCATTGTTTCGAGAGGCGGAGTTGTTATCGCCATGGTTGTCGAAACACTGGTGCCGACGACATTCCCTATTGTTCAGTTCGTTATCCTTATAATGTAGCACTTTTTACAGCTAGCGACCAAGGTGAAGATTTAGTGTTGACTGTTGACTTATTCGTGGAGATAGCCGTCCACGATAGTGAGACTGCCAGCGGGTTTTATAGCCGCGCGTACAATCATATAAGATCGAATAGCGAAACATAGAACACGAAGTGCATGTATATTTCAGTGCAGCTCTTCAATAGGTTGATGAACCACGTATCCCATTTAAGAGCCTTTGGAAAATTAAAACTGCTATGAAACTGCGTTAAGAGTACTGATAGATTAACCGAGATCTGAGTGATATGATGAAATTTCAAAGAAAATGGTTTCCGTCACTCACATGTGAGACCAAGTTCAGCAGTCTTCCAACGCTCATTTCCTCTGATGCTGGAATAAGGTGAAATTTCTGTAGCCTGAGGCTATCTACTCCGTGTCGTCACAGCAAACTATACATCAGTGAATTGTTATCAGTAAGACATTTTTGTTGGGCGTTGTCGTCAAGTCCTCCGCACAGACAAAAGTGTCACGTGAATGAAGATTACCTTGCTACGCCACTATCTTACGGCAGCCCTTGGGTCATAAGAGAGAAGGCTGAAAACACCATAAACTCATGTCTTGAAGGTATGTATACACGGCGTCTTGGCAAGCACTTGGAGCTTTTCGCCCAGAGCCTGTCATTCTTTCTAGTTCTATATACCTTCGTTGAGTCTCATTGGAGCTGAGCCCAGCGAATGCGTGTAGAAGCAATATTGAAGACGATGGTCTTTTTTGTGGACGTTCGACGCAAAAATTTTGGTCTGTCAGTCTGTTTGTCTCTACATTTGTCTGTTCGTTTTCTCTTAAAGGGCCACTCACCAGGCCCCATACTGAATTTTAGTTAGACAGTGGAAGTTGTTGGGTGTTCGATAAGGATCGTTTTGCCACAAAAATTTCTCGAATCGGTTCATTACGAGCGGAGAAAACAGGTTTTTTAAAGCAGCGCGAAACGAGGGTGAGAGGAGAAGAGTTCGAAACCCTTGCCGCTCCTCCGCGTAGCCTTCGCAAGCCAAACCTCTTCCCCACCCTCTCCGGCATCCGACCACGAGGTGACGTTCGCATGACGTGCCCGAACAAGCCCAGCCTCCGTGCACGCAAGAGGCGTTGCTTTGTTGAACAGCGTTATTTTGTGGTTTTCTGCCTGTTTCTGCGGGATTGTTTGGAAACGCTGGCTTAGACGCGGTAGAGTACATGAACACAATGAGTGCGTGAACGCGTAAGAGCGTTCCACGGTGGTCGTCTGCTCAATGCGCTGATTGCGGGGACACGAACGCATGCGCAACGCTGGCACATTAGCCCCGCATCTCGCAGCATTCCACGGGAAAAAATATAGGAAAAACGCGCACAATTTTTTTTTATTGCGTCTCATTATTTCAAGTTTTACTCGTCTCTTAAAGCAACAAATCCATAAACTACGCATGTTGTATTAAATATTTTTGCCGTGTCACACGTTATACTGTTGACAACGTCAGAGCAGACTCGTCTACGTAGAGGACCAACGTGACTGCAGTGCCGTGTACGTAGGGCCATTCCTACGCCCACGTCATGCCCTCATTCCCTACGCGTGCGCAGGTAGAGGGGAGGGCGAGCAGCTTTCATCTTGAAATTCGACCCATTTCCGCGGCGCGTAGCGTTGCAAATTTTGGCAGACGTGATCATGAACGCCTCGTCTACGCATTGCGCTTGTCAGCTCAATATTGTCAAACCTGGTGAATGGCCCTTTAAGGGCACCGAGTACTTGAAACGGCCGACCTCATACGCAGCGACCGCCATTTTTGTTCAAGGTTTAGCGTTCATACTTGTGCAATTGTCAATTAAAAAGAAATTATTGCGCATGTCTGGGGCACCATAACAACACGTATATATTCTGCATGTCCCTTTTTACTAGAAAAGGCATACATAAGTAACTTAATGGACCGTAGTGCTTATCACGCTGCGCTGACTATGCCACGCTTGCACGAAAAGGCGAGTGTTCCCAACGCTTTGCTAAGACGAGACGGTGGTGGCACCTACCCGTCGCCTTGCGTTCTACACCTTATCACTGAGACGGGCGCGCACACAAGTCTCAGAGCCACACGCTTGGTTTTCAAAAAAAAAAAACTGCCTGATGGCGCTCATGTCTCACGTGTGACGTGGCTTGATGCGTTTGTTCACCTCCGCTGCACGCTCGAGGTACTGTGACGCAGTGCCTCCAGGATACCATTCGCCGAATTTCTTGCGCAGAATATCAAATAAATGTTTTGTTCACTCTCTTCAGACGCAAGACTATCGTCTTTCGACGACATTTGCAGATAACATGCGGATACGGGGCCAATTTTTTCAAGTGTCTGACTCATCCGACAGTATTCCGTGATAATTCACTGCTACATGTTTTAACGGTCTTTGTTACAACTGCCCAAGACGCAATGAAGGGTTGCTAAGTAGGGACAACCAACTGTCTACGTGTCAACGCTAGCGCTTCATTATAGTTGAACTTCAAAGCGTAAGAGACCCCTGCGATTTCTAATTCTTTTAAAGTATATTTGACTTGGCTTTCCCTCTAGCCTTCAGCAATGTTTGAGAACCGAATTGGAAGTAGAAGCAGCTGGTGAAGCCCTTCCGGTGCGTTCTCTACTGCCTTTCGATATACTTACCTTCCCTGACAAATGCCATCAGTTATCAGCAGCAGTTTTATGTTTGCCCTTGCGTCCGTGTTTAGGGGGAGTCCAGGGGAAAGGAGTTTCATATTGGTGTTCTTGGCTGTAGACATTTATGGAGCTCCACTGCAGTAGTTAGGGACATGCAGCTGCCATTTGTCAGTTATTCCACGTTGAAATGCTTACCAAATGCCTCTCTGGGTCGCTAAGGTCACGTTATGGCCATGTTTTTATCTTCGCTAGCCCTGCAGCAGACGTGCTATGCCAGGCAGGCAAACCAGCCAGTGAGGCTTTACGTATCCGGAGATAGTACAATCCGGGTTTCGATGTTGTTTTTATTCAGGCGTGGCTAGAGAAGTGTTTGTTGATGTGGCGCGGTGGTGACACCGTGCTACACCGGAAAAGCTGGTCAAACACTGAAAGATGTGGAAGTTGCGCACAGGTTCTGTCAGTCTGAGATATGCCTAACTTGGCAGAGATAAGAGCAAATGTCTTTTGCTGAAATAGCAGGGCACTAAACGAGTACCGTCTAGTACCTGTAATGGCGCGAAAACTCTCATTAATGTGAAGTAATCATAACGAGCTTCATCCTTGACTTCATGTACATTACTAGCGTCCTTCTTCCTGTAAAACTTGCAACGGGTGGACAGAAAAAAAAGACGGATAGCAAGTATTCATTTATTGCGACGCAGTGGTTGTAGAATAGGGGAGTAATAGCGCAACACTTCACAATATGAAATTAGTCGTTCTCATTACGCAGTGGGTCATGCGCAGACCATGAGAAAACATACAAAAATTTACATCCCAATGGTTTAATGTGCTGTGTTTATCTCTCTTCCCTCTCTCCTCTCTATCTTTCATCCCCCATCCCCTTCCCATGTGCAGGGTAGCAAACCGGCTGCCAATAGACTGGTTAACCTACCTGCCGTTCTTTTCCCTCTTATTTTTCATCCTCTAAGTGGCAAGCATTGAAGTTGACATATTTCAGCATCCCTAGCTTTTGAATATCTGACATTGGGTTAAGATGTGCTCATGTCGCACCCGTGCCTGGTACTTTGCGAAGTGCATTTGTGTCACTGAAAAAAAATACAAAGAATAAATAATGCTGAAAGAACTCTCAACTATTATACCAACTCTCCTAAGCTTCCATTTCAGGAAATACAATTATGGATTCATTAAGATTCAATAAGCGCATCCCGTCTTAAGCGCAACTTCGACGTTTCGAGCGTTATGTGAACGTATGCCAGAAACAGTCGTCGTAGTAGCGGTCAGATGTTTCAATGTCGTTATATACGCATGGCGCATTTTTGAGCACATGTATTTAAGCTTTTTGTATGGATGTCTAGTCGTATTCCAACTATTGCCAAATGACACCCTGTGGGTAAATATAATTCCCAGTTGTTTTGCACTTTCTAAAGAAATGGCTGCATAATTATCATATTGCATACTACTAACTGCACAGTGCTACTGGAGTTACAAATTCATTCTTCCTTGGATAGCTTGCAAACCACCTGCGAGCAGAATTTGTAGAAAAGATCAGCTTGGGTCAATAGACAAATAGCCTAATTGTAGCGTCCGCAATATTGTTCATGCGGTGATCATAATTACTTTTAATTTTGAAACCATGAGTGGTAGATAATCTAAAATTTTACATATCTTCCGTTTTTTTCTCATCACACCTGACCGGTCATCCAATGAGCTATGCATTTGACACTGCTTCATTCTTCGTGATGCCACTCGGAAGGGTAGGTCATATTTCATCGTTAGTAGACTTCCTCTAAGTGTTATAACTATATCGTATGATTCAAGAAATTTTATTTATTGAACGTTCAACGTGCGTCCCAGTTTTTTTTTTTGTTACTCTATAAACACTAGACGTTCTTTAGAGACTGAAAATTGAGGTTCTGTGTGGAAACACCTTCGCTCAACGTCCTACGAAGCGTAGTTTTTGTGTGTGATTCACCACAAGAAATAAAATCGATTTTAGGCTCGAGGGAGATGACCTTGCCGTCCTAAGGAAGCACCCAGAAGTGTAAGCAGCGTGGCTACATTAAAGAACACTTCCATCATACCCAGGTTCTCACCAGGGCAAGCACCTGGAATCGGATGAATTGCATACTTTAGGGGTGGAAAGGTATACTAGCTTACAGCTCGAGTGGAGTCAACGTCTGCAGCCCGCGCCGTTTTCTCAAAAATAAGCATGATGGCACAAACGTTTATACATAAATGTCTTCGCACACCGTGGTATGTAGAAACTTAGTGAGTTTAGCCGGTTATAGTTTTTAAAATCGACTTTCTATGCAATGCAGTGGCTCCTCGCAGTGCACAAACCTTAAGCACGTAGTTGAAGATGCCTTACATTTAAAAACACATCTTTGTTTCCTGCCTGACTTACTCCGGCTTTTTCAAGATATCGTCATCCCCAGCAGACAGACAACGTCAACTGTAGGACAAAAGCCTTTCCCATATGTTCAGCCAAACAACACGGTCCTGTGTTTGCTGCATCCGCATCAAACCGACGAACTTTTTTTATTCCATCCGCCCACCTAACGTTCTGTCTTCTCCTAGTCCGTTCACCGTTTCTTTGAATCAAGTCATTTACCTTTAGTGGCTAGTTGTTATATTCTCTACGTGTTAGATGTCCTTGCCTATGTCCGTTTCTTCTGCTTGATTTGGACTAGTAAGTTCTTAACACCCGTTTTTTTTTTCTCTGGACCACTCTGCTATCTTCATAATTCTTAAGGTTACGCTTATCATTTTCCTTTTCATTGCTCGCACCATCTTCATAAAATTAAGTAGAATGCCCTTTGTAAACCTGCTGATTTATGATGCGTAGGCAAGTACCAATAAGGAGCAGCTGTAATATACCTTCTTTTTGAAACCACCGACAAATGTGAGCTCAGCGAGCGAGTTCACGGTAACCAAGATTTGCACTTTGCACCTACTTACACTGAAAGGCAGAAAAACCAGTTGCTTCTTAGTAAGCTCTGTGCCATCAGAGTTGAGGAATCGTGTCGGGTATTCTGGAGGAATCACAGCGCCTCCAGAATACCATGCATTGATTTTTTCGTGCAGAACATCAAATAAGCGTTTTGTTCACTCTCTCCACACTCAAGACTATCGTCTTTTGATCACATTTGCAGTGAAACATGCAGATATGGGGCAAATTTTTTTATTGTGTTCTTCCTTTGTATCAGCATGAACACGACAAATAAGCCATCTTCAGTACGGCCTTGTCCTGTTCATGCGTGTGACATCCACGCGTCATTTTTTTTTCGTGTGTTTTACTAGCCCGCTGCATTTGCTTATCTCACATCAGTTTTCCCAAACATTCTAGATGAGTCCGAGATTGATGGTCGTCTCTTCGTTAAGGATTTTTTTATCTTAAGTGATGGCCGTGATGTATGGGTGTCCCTTATCTCTCTACGTCTGAAATTTCCCAAGACACCCGCCACAGAATCAACAAGGAACTGACGCAGATACGAGGCGCTTTTTTATTTTCACGATTACTTTTTCTCCTGTGCGAGTAAAGCGAGCAAGAAGTTGTTGCCTGATTTTTTTTTTTCGTTCTCTGCACAATGACTGAAAGTTCCATATTAGGTAGTGATCCATCACATAATAATGCGAAGTGTGAAAACACGGACACGTGAAATGAGAAAGTCACGAGGTATGTTCAACATTCATGTTAGGTTTTGCTCTTCTTTGGGATTTATTTTACGTATCATCTCACATCGAACGCCTTTCCACGGCAAAGCATCTCATGTTACAGCGCAAGAAAGTGGAAGGGATGTTGGCAGAGACGGATCGCGAATCGCGCTGACATCAGCGCTCTGTACTTTCTTTGTCGTCGTGGGTACCACTTTTTTTTAGCGTCACAAGTTGCAGTGAAGACACTAGCCCGGCAAGCAACTATTCCACGTCTAAAGTCTCACGCACATTATGGAAATATCACTTACATGAAAATAGAGGTCTTGAATATTACGGAGCGCCATGTTTAGCGGAGAGAGCGCCTGTACACTGACACAAATAACATGCCCCGTATGCTCTCCTAATCTTTTCTATCTGTCTGAGTACCTGTTCTGAACTTGTCTGGAGGTATAGCCGTATCATACTCAACGAGGAGCCACTCATGAAAAAGCATTTGCTTACCTTAACCGCTTTATCAGATGAACACCGCTGCTACTTCACTTATATTTCAGTTTATTTTCTTTCTTTTAGCCACAAAATCAATGTCGACATAACGGTAAAACATTCTTGAAAAAGCTATGAAGAGCAATAGAATGGACACCGTCAAGGCAGCGAGACATGCGAAGCAGACAAACGCTGACAATAAAAAAAATGCTTATTTTGTATGGGTGCTGCCATTTCTGGTGAACACCTCGCGAAAAATCCCAATTCCGCCCCAAGCTCGAAGTAATGAATGTGACCGCAACAAAACGGAACAAATACAGCAGAATATGGTACGCGAGTTACATACAACCAACAAAACAAAAGTGACAAGAAATCGGGGATCTATGTTGTTCCAAACAACAGTGCCTGACGAACAATAATTCAAGTTGAGCGTTGCAACCAATTTGGCTTGTCCGTTTAACATTGTGGAGGGAAGTGGCGCAGATACCGATGGGCCAAGAGAGGCACACACAGTAAATGAATGCAGCGCTGATCTTTACCAAATATTTACTTTTCATGTGAATAATAAAAAGTGTGGAGATGAAAACGGTTTCTTTTTTCTTTCACAGCCAACTGTATTGATCCACCCAGACTGAGGGAAAGGAAAAGCGGGGAGGGGGGGGGGAGTAGTTTGCACAAATATTAGTTTGTAAAAAGTTGAATCATTTGAAAGAAAACTTTTTTTTTTCGCATGATTCAGCGCGCAGCTTTTCAACACTACCGATACAAATCGCCAATATTAGTAACATCTAGACGACGATTTAGAAATAAAGTTTTTTTTATTCACGGTTATGTTCCGCGTCTAGTCTTCTGCATGGTGAAACTCATGGGAACATTATTTGGCCCGTTCGGAAGTTCCTGTAATTCAGGAACTCCGAAGCAACTGTCGGGGGACTCAACGCTCACATTTTTCAGCTATTTCACGTTGACATGTTTACAAAATGCCTCACTAGCACTCCAAAGCTGTGCGGTGGCGAGTCTCCTATCTCCGCAGTAACCCTATGGCAGGCATGTACTACATGCAGCAGATAAATAAGCCAGAGAAGCACTATGCAAACGTCGATAAAGCAAGCGTGGAAGTTGGAACCCGGGCTTTTATAAGTGTTTATATGACCTTGTTGGCACCACAGTTTGTGATTCTTTTACTGATTAGGCGTGGAGACAATACGGTGCTGTTCACTAAAAGATAGCCACAATCAGTGGAAACGTCAGAGCGAGAGTGCTCTGATGCCCTTCGGCAGCGGCACGTGAGCATACTTTTGCGCAACGCCAGATTTGCTTCTGAAGAGATTTATTGAGAAGCATTGGGCTGAAAAGGGCCATTAACTACTACCAGCTTGTCTAAGCTCCCACCCAAAGAAATATCACCGTATTGGGTTCAAAGTGAAGATTTGTGGCTTTTTTTTTTAATTCATGGCCGGCAAGAACATGGAAACTACCTTTGCAGATAAGTTGTGTATTTAGAGAAACTTAAACTGAGACGGTATTTATAACCGTTCATTTACCAATCAACTCTGCTTGATTAATGAACTCTTAGTGACGGCAGCAAGCAGGCATGTTTACGTTGAATATATGGAGCCAGCCACGTTTCTGAACACTACGGCTGGGTAAAATTATTCTATTGTATTCTCTAGGAGATAACCCACCGCAAACAGTGATTGCCGTTGGCACAATTACGTGAGAAAGGCGGTAAATTTGGGGCCATCTTCCTCCCTGATGTGACAAGCAGTCATTGTTTGCTATTACAAGTAGCAGTGAAAGGGTAACCGTTACAATCGCGATCTCTTGTACGCATTGCTAGACTAAACATCTGGGAGGAACTTTACAACAATGCTCAAAGTCTTGCATGCGGAGTCACGGGAACTGCAATCAAACTTTGCAGCGGACTATGCCTGATCACAGAGACATGCTAAAATATTTTTTCCCAGTGCAACTGCATATAAACACGACTAGCTTCAATTTTCTAATACAAACGTGTCAGCTGGAAGCAGTCCCTGAAAATTTCATTGCGCGTTTTGAGTCGATTGGGCGGCTGACATCGATATATATTGTCTCCCTTTATGTCACCTGTATAGACAAACACGTGTACTCATAACTTGTCTTCAAAGACAGTTTTAGCATACTTTCCAGCGGTGAATTTTGTGTACACAATAAGCTTAATACTCAGCATTCTTTATACTTGTGGCTTTTAATAAAGTTGGTACCATAACACGGACCGAGTGCATAGTCTTAGGCATCACAGGAGGTTTTGCGAACGTTTTACGAATGAGATCTAGAAAGAGACAACAGGTCGTGTACCAATGATTTTCGAAGTGCGTCACCTGTTTGAACGTTTTTATTCGTGATATAGGTGTTCGGAACGTTGACAAGATATTAAGTGGGGCTATCACAGATCTCAATGGTGATAAAAGCTATTCATGGCAATATTGTGAAACGACGTCTTCTGGGGCACTGTAGTTCACATTGATGTATCGATTTTGTAGCAAAAGTATGGAAAATTGTCATGTAGCGTGCTCTTTGTACATTAAAATGTTCCTAAAACTGCTCCTTGCTTATTACTTTCCCGCAACTTACGGAAATGGATGAGTATAGTGTTTTCATTGTAAGCAGCGCGTAGAAAACGAGGATGAAAAGCGTGGGCCCCTAGCGCTAGTCTCATTGTCTTATGTGCCTTCTCTACATACTGGTTGCAACGAATGGTTCATGTAAACTGTACCACCCTTCAAATTGTTAAGACCGCCGGCTTGGGTTGGTATAACTGTAGTTATATATTGTCACGTTAAAGAGACAGGAGACGTTTTTAAGGCGTCCTCACAAAAGTCCGAAGAGCGGTCGGCTCAGCGCAGCCAAAAAACAGAACAATGGCACGAGGGGGGACTGCCACTTCGTCTGCCTCTTTTGCGCTGGCAGCTCAAGCGCGCGGCACTGCCCCTCCTCCCTGAAGAGCATCGCCTCGATGCTAAACGAAGCGTGTATCGTAAAAAAAAAAAACATTGTCACAGTGTGTGGTACGGTTTTAACCGCACCACGTGCACAATCTTGGGTCGTAGCTGTCGGCGTCGGGGTGGTTGGCTTCCGTCCGGAAGGACTTCGTAATTGACGTCGCTCACTTGTCGTAGCACTTTGTACGGGCCAAAATACCGACTGAGAAGCTTCTCAGAGAGACCTTTGCAGCGCACAGGGGTCCAAACCAACACCTGGTCACCTGGTTTATAATCGACTTGTCTGTGGCAGCGGTTGTAGCGCTGTGCATCGACGCCTTGTTGTTTCTTGATGTTTACGCGGGCTAGTTGACGTGCTTCCTCGGCTCGTTGCACGAAACACTCAGCATCTTCGTCGAGATTCTCGATGTTGTCAATGTCGCATGGGAGCATTGCGTCCAACATCGTCTGAACGTCCCGACCGTATAGAAGACGAAACGGAGTGAATCGTGTGGTCTCTTGCGTAGCGGTATTATACGCGAATGTTACGTAAGGCAGTATTTCATCCCACGTCTTGTGCTGTACGTCTATGTACATAGACAGCATATCAGTCATCGTTTTGTTAAGCCGCTCGGTCAGTCCATTTGTCTGAGGGTGATACGCTGTTGTCTTGCGATGCGTGGAGTAACTTAACTGAAAAACTTGTTCAAGGAGCCTTGCTGTAAACGCTGTTCCTCGGTCTGTGATGACACAGGATGGAGCACCGTGGCGTAATACAATTCTCTCGATGAAAAACTGAGCAACTTCACAAGCCGTGCTTTTAGGAAGCGCCTTAGTTTCAGCATAGCGGGTGAGATAATCTGTAGCGACGATTATCCACTTGTTGCCGGAAGATGACAAGGGAAACGGACCCAGGAGGTCCATGCCGACTTGATCGAAGGGTGTTCTGGGTGGCTCGATAGGGTGAAGTAATCCCGCAGGCTTAACAGATGGGGATTTTCGGCGCTGGCATTCGCGGCAGGCTTGAACGTACTGTTTAACGCAAGCGGCAAGTTTCGGCCAGTAGTAAGACTTTCGTACCCTAGCGATGGTTCGGGTGATGCCCAGATGGCCCGATGGAGGCTCGTTGTGGCAGGCAAATAGAATTTCCTCACGCAGCTCTGCGGGGACGACCAACAGGTAAGTTTTGTTGCTGGCGGCTGCGTTCTTCTTGTACAACACGCCCTGTCGTAAGCAGAAGGATGACAATCCGCGAGTTATATGCTGGGGCAGTGATACGTTGCGGCCCTCTAGATGTTCAATGATAGGTCGCAATTGAGCATCTGCTCGCTGCCGTAAAGCCAAGTCTGTTACGCTTACGGAGCCAAGGAAAGGGCAGTCCTCTTCGAAGCTCTGAGCGGCAGGCTCAACTGGCGCGCGTGACAACGTGTCCGCATCTTCGTGTGCACGACCGGACTTGTACACGATAGTGACGTCGTACTCCTGCAGACGTAGGCTCCACCTTGCCAGTCGTCCGGAGGGGTCTCTGAGGTTCGCAAGCCAGCACAGTGAGTGATGATCCGTCACTACTCTGAATGGACGGCCGTAAAGGTAAGGTCGAAACTTAGCAATTGCCCACACGACAGCAAGGCACTCCTTCTCCGTGGTACTGTAGTTTGACTCCGGGCGTGTTAGGGTTCGGCTTGCGTAGGCGATGACCTTTTCAATTCCCTCCTGCCGTTGGACGAGTACCGCGCCCAGACCGACGTTACTGGCGTCGGTATGAATTTCTGTTTCGGCTTCCTCGTCGAAATGTCCAAGAACAGGTGGTGATGCCAGGCGAAGCCGAAGCTCTGTGAATGCTGATTCTTGTTCAGCACTCCAAACGAACGGCGTATCGTCTCTAGTGAGTCTAGTTAATGGTTCGGCAATTTTCGAAAAATTGCCTATAAAGCGCCGGTAGTACGCGCATAGACCAAGAAACCGCCGCACACTTTTCTTATCGGCAGGAGTCGGGAAGGCTGCGACAGCGGCGGTTTTCTCAGGGTCAGGACGGACGCCTTCTGCACTTACGACATGTCCAAGGAACTTTAGTTCTTCGTAACCGAAATGGCATTTTTGCGGCTTTAACGTAAGGTTAGCCGTCCGAATCGCCTCAAGTACTTGTCGTAGTCGCTTCAGATGTTCGGAGAAGCTGGTTGAAAACACGACCACATCATCCAAGTACACAAGGCAGCTTTGCCATTTTAAGTCAGTCAACACAGTGTCCATCATGCGTTGGAAGGTAGCTGGCGCAGAGCAGAGTCCGAACGGTAGCACCCGAAATTCGTAGAGGCCATCCGGCGTGACAAAGGCGGTTTTTTCGCGGTCGCGCTCATCAACCTCAATTTGCCAGTAGCCACTCTTTAAATCCAGGGAAGAAAATACTTCGCTCGTCGTAGTCGGTCAAGCGAGTCATCAATACGCGGCAGCGGATAAACATCTTTTTTTGTGACGTTGTTGAGCTTTCTGTAATCTACACAGAAGCGAAGCGTACCGTCCTTCTTCTTAACCAGAACGACCGGTGAGGACCAGGGACTGTTCGAAGGCTGGATAACGCCGTCGTCGATCATTTCTTTCACTTGCTGCTTGATAGCTGCGCGTTCTGTCGGCGAGACGCGGTATGGCTGTTGGTGAATAGGTCTTGCGTCGTCGTAAGTGATTATCCTGTGCTGTGTAATTGGCGTCTGACTCACTTTAGACGACTGAGCAAAGCACGCCCTGAATTCAAACAATAGCTCTCGCAAGGCCCTCTGGTTCTCTTCTGGCAGTGCACTGTTCATGTCAACATCTATTACGGTTTGTCCATTGCGGCTACTGTCTTCACAGGCAAAACACTCAATGACGTCCTCCAAGGCTTCAGCGTAGGCGACCGCAGTGCCCGGAAAAGGTGACGATGCTCATTGGTGAAATTTGTAATCATGACCTCGGCTGTACCGTTCCGAATGTCAATGATGCCTCGTGCCACAGAAATTCCAAGCGCCAGCAGCAGGGAGACGTTGCACTCTGCCACTGTTTCACCGTCACTGGTTCCTTCGGAAGTCACCTGAATTAGGATACTTGCACGAGGTGGTATTGTGACACTGTCGTCGGAAACACGGAGGGCGGTTGTACGGCGGTTGGAGTCCCTTGACGTAGCGTTGACTGTCGAAAAGGAAATGCAGCGTCGCCGTAGGTCGATTACGGCGCCATATTCCCGAAGAAAATCGAGGCCGAGAATTAATTCGCGGGAGCAGTCACGTAGCACGATGGAGCTGACCAAAAACGTGCAGCCTCGTATTTGTAGCCTGGACGTGCACAAACCAACCGGCGTTACAACATGTCCGCCAGCTGTACGTACATGCGATCCTGTCCAAGGCATTATCACTTTCTTCAAGGTACGTGCCAATTGTCCGCTAATAATCGAGTAGTCAGCACCAGTGTCTATTAAGGCAGTTAAATTGCGACCGTCGAGCAGCACAGGTATGTCCATTGAAAAGTCGCTCAGCTGGGATACAGGCGCCGGCGTAGTCGAATTTCCGTTGGTCCGATGTCGCGTCGATTGGAGGGCGAGGTCTTCATCACGTCGAGAATCAGCGGCCTCGCCTCGAAAGGTCGCTGGCGTTAGTTTTCCAGGCGAGGGCTCGGAGACCGTCCTTGCGGCCTTCGATTTCCGTTGCCTGAATAAGATGACGACCGCGGTGACGGTGAGCGCGACTGACGCCTGAGTGGGACGTTCTGCCGAGCGATAAAATCTTCAATTTCTGGTGGTCTCTGTCCAAACCGGGGGCGGGGTGAATTGGCAGGAAAACCCTGCAGCCCAAGTCGGCGGTACTGGCAGTCTCGGTAGAGGTGACCCGCTTCACCGCAGTGGTAGCAAAGCGGTCGTCGGTCGGGCATGCGCCATATGTCGGATTTACGCATGACGGGTCGAGTGTCTGCAAAATAAGGGACCACCTGTGCGGACTGCAGTGTGGCGTACGGGGTTGCGGCTGGTAGTGGGACTGGTGCAGGTGCGTTGTGTTCGAACGTGTCGGTATAAGTGGTGCGCTGGAAACCACTCACTGGGGATGGTGTCGTGGACGACGGAACGGTGCGTCTCAATACGTCTGCGTAGGTCACCCCTAGAGGTTCACTTGAAGTTGCGAACGCCTGAAGTGGTGCAGCAACCTGCGTTGGTGTCTCGCGGCGAGGTGTGCCGAGCGCATGCTGAACTTCGTCACGTATGATGGTGGCGATGCAATTCGTGGAAGGCTGCTGCTGCGCCTGGTTCAGCTGTTGCAGCTGTTGTAGCTCGTCGCGAACGACCGAACGTATCAGCTCGCGAAGCGCTCCCACGTCGGTCGGGAACGAGCCTAGCCCGGTGGTATAGGTAGCAGTCACTTGCCGATCGTACTGGTTCCGCTGCTGCAGCGCCTTTTCCATGGCGACGGCTTCAGTGAGGAACTCCGCGACCGTTCTAGGCGGACTACGAATGAGTCCAGCGAAGAGCTGCTCTTTCACACCTCGCATCAAGTGTCGCAGCTTCTTGTCTTCCGGCATGGTTGGATCGGCGCGAGTGAACAGATGAACCATATCCTCCACGTATGTAGCCACACCTTCATTAGGCATCTGCATGCGGGACTGGAGGGCCCTTTCAGCGCGCTCTCGACGATCGAGACTCGAGTACGTTTCGCGGAGCCTGTGACAGAACTCATGCCACGACGTTAGGAGGCCCTTGCGGTTCTGGAACCATGTGCGAGCACCATCCAGAAGACTAAAGTACACATTCTTGAGCTTCGCTACTTCGTCCCACCCGTTGAAATCCGCTACGTACTCGTACTCAGCCAGCCAATCTTCCACATCTTCATAGAGGCCACCACGAAAGGGACTCGGAACACGTGGTTTTTGTAGCGTGTAATGAGTGGGTGCAGCTGCGGGTGCAGCGGTTGGAGCAGCGGCGGCTCCAGCGGTAGGGGAAGCGGTGACAGCAACAGTATTCTCCATACCAGTCGACGTACTTGTACTGTGAGGCACAAACTCGGGGGACAGTCCTCGAATCCTCCGACTGAAACGGTGTACCGGCGTAAGCTCTGGGTTTTGGGTCACGTTCCGGCTGCTAGAAGGAGTCTGTTGCATAGGGGAGGTTACCCCGCACCTCCACCATTAAAATGTCACGTTAAAGAGACAGGAGACGTTTTTAAGGCGTCCTCACAAAAGTCCGAAGAGCGGTCGGCTCAGCGCAGCCAAAAAACAGAACAATGGCACGAGGGGGGACTGCCACTTCGTCTGCCTCTTTTGCGCTGGCAGCTCAAGCGCGCGGCAATATGTTCTAGGTATGTCTGCAGTTGCAACATCCCACGTTGTGCTCTTATTTGCTATTTTATGAAATATGCACGGTGAAGCATCCGCAATTTCAATTCCTTTCAAGTTCTTCTCAGCTCACATCAGCTTGCACCTACTGAACCTTGTCTTTTTCATTACCTCTTCAGTGAGTTTTTTTTTCTTTTTGGCATCCGGAAAAGTAAATAGTTTCATAATAGTTCACTTCAGGTAATAGGGATTGCTCAGTTGGGCTGTTTTATTCACATTGTTATTTCAACAAGTAAAGGAATTCTCGCTGTTTTATTGAGAGGTGCCCAGTTCTGTAGACGCACACAAAAAGTCGACAATCTTCGCGAGAGCGTATTCACTTGTCGTCGTACGGAGCGTGGTTTCTCCGTGTCATCGGCCACAGAAATAGCGGCGTTCTTTTCTTCAAGGCAGATAACCGTGTCGTACTTTAGAACCACTTGGATGTGTTGAAGCAACATGTCTACATACAAAAGCACCTCCATAAGTGCCAGTGTTCCTTTGAACACGTCTACCTGTTAGAAGATATAAGGGATGTTATATCGATTGCTTAAAGGTGCATATGGGAAGTGCTTATATCGATTGCTTAAATGTACATACGTGAGAGAAGCCAACTTCTGCATCCATCAGCGTTTTCTCGTTGCGCAAGACAAACGTTTATGCATAAACACGAGGTAAAGCACGTCAATGACATCGGCAGTCGTACATTCCACCGTAGTCTCACGAACGACCATAATAATAAAAATGAATTAAGCACCTAGTAACATAAAGTGTGTCACATTACAACGAAAAAGATTTTGATGCTTTCTGCGAGTAATGTTTGTCCCTGCGAACAATTCTGCCCAAGTAGTAGATAATTCTTCTGTATGTCAAACCCTGTGGTAAAAACACCGTTAATGTTAGCTAAGAGGGTGAAAGATGAGGCCAGGCATGATTGTGTGAAAACCTCAACATTGTTAGGTGTTTCTTTATCGTGAATCTGTGAGAGAATACTTCAAAGGGTGCCACTAGTGTTTCTATATAAGAATGTACTTAGTAGTTTCCATTTTGCACTGAAGTTTTACTCTAAGTGGCGTGAGATTCTTAGCACACTTTCATGTCATAGAGTAAAAAAAAGCAAAAATAAAAATTCAGTGGGAACGTCGGGGTACTTGTTTCGTGAGATGCATCGAAAAATCCACGAGCTCTTTAGAAAGTCTCCGCGAACCAAAACAGCACTTTGTACCTACCTACGAAAGCCAGTGGCTTCTCAGTGTGCTCTCTTCGATCAGAATTTGGGAATCTGCTTGGACTATGTACTGAAGTGGGCCATGCCAGCAAGTAGAGTAATTATGCAGCTCCACAGGTTGCATACTGACGGCTTGTTTTAAATGCGAAGCATTTCTTCGCGAACTTCAGCAAATTTGAGCGTATATCTGTCTATCTAGCCGTTTACGTTTGGGTGCTCTCAGGGTCAGCCCCATAACTTGGCGAGAACCAACATTATCATGGGAAGGTAAGGTAGCTTGACGAATATGATGCACTGGTCAATACAACAATAATGTCACAATCCCGTGGCGTACGTTGTCAAACACTTCCCGCCAGACAGTGGCACATACCTACGGGCAGGTATGTGCCACGGTTATGCGGGTATGTGCCTCAGGTGATTGACACTTAGCATCTACCCAGGAACGGCGAGAACACACATGGGCAATTTTAACGGGCGAGCGTTACCCGACGAATTCAAAAAATAAATGTCAGGGTCCCAGCTGGAATCAAACCCAAGCATTCCGAGTGACAATGGAGCATTTTACCAAAAAGCTGCGCCAAGTTTCGGAACTACTTTTGAAACATCTGCAACTCTTTATAACATTTATACATACATTTAGGGTCATGTAATGAAGTGTAGCTCAATAAAAATATTGCAACACGGTCCATTTTCCTCCACATGCTTCGCATAACGTCGATTCTCATTTTTTTTTCTTTTTTTCTTCTCAGGCGTTTACATACGTGTCACTTTTCACCGTGATTATGTATTTTTTGTACCCTGTTTGCTTTTTTGAGCAGACGCCATGGTGTGCCACGTGACTAGGTCGGTTGCTTCAACGCTTCAAGAACTAGGTTCTAGGAACCTAGTTCTAGAAATGTTGGGTTGCTTGACATATGTGCCTGCGCATTTCAATAAATTTTGGTTGCGAGTTCAGCACGCTGTCCTCTCTTCTTCAGCCGTTGTTTTTAATTTTTCGCTCTTTTTACATCCCAGTTAGGTAGGAAGATGATATTTCATGGTTAGGTTACATACCTATGTTGCGTGATACCAAGCATTTTACCATTTCCATGTTGAACGAAGTTCTTTTTTATATTAATTTAAAAGGGACGCGTTCTCTGACACAGACGCAAACACACAAACACACACAATTTAGCTTGTTGGCGAGAGTATATTCACTCATCGTCGTACAAAGCGCAGTTTCTGCGTGTCATTGGCCACAGAAATGGCAGCATTGTTGGCTTCGAGGGAAATCACAGCGACATCTTCTGGAAGCACCCGAAAGTGCTGAAGCAACGTCGCTACGTACAGGAACACTTCCATCAGACCTAGCGTCTCACCGGGGCATGCACGTCTACCTGTAAGCCAGATAGGTTACATATTACGGTTGCGTAAACGTACAAAAATTGCTGCGGAATAGTAGCCCACTCCTGTTGCCAGCAGCGTTTTTTTATTACACAGGAGAAATGTATATACAAGAACACGTGTGCATAACGAACCATTAAGCCAATGCTTCAACGATATAGGCAGCTGTAGCTTCCGGTAGCCTTTTCTCCGTAGCCTAGCAGACGACCGTAATATTAGCCAATGATTAAAAGTGCTTTCATTTACAAGGTAATAATGTATTTGCCTTCGGGCTATTTTGTTCAAGTTGTAGATTCCTGCTTTTTGTGCCAAACGCTGCTCTACGAACTCCGTTTATTCAAAAAAATATGTGATGAAGTTAAAATATAGCTCAAAATGCCTCTGGGAAAGTCGCTAAGGTGGTAGTAAAATACGCTAGGCTTGGCTGCATAAAACTTTACCCTTTGTTTAGTTTTTCTTTATTGTAAGCTTATGGGTAAAATAAGATGTCGAAGAATGCGACTGTTGTTTCTGTATGACTTCACTCCAAACAAAAACGTTTTACTTCGAATGGTGCGAGTGTTGATGATTGATATGTAGGGTTTAACGTCCCAAAACCAACATATGATTATGAGAGACGCCGTAGTGGAGGGCTCCGGAAATTTCGACCACCTGGGGTTCTTTAACGTGCACCTAAATCTGAGCACACGGGCCTACAACGTTTCCGCTGGTGCGAGTGTATTTGCGGGTATCATTCCCTACATGAAAATGATTGACGACTGCGGCAACGCTGGCGAAAACTACATTTTGTACCTACCTACACTGAAAGGTAGGAAAGCCAGCGGCTTCTCAGCTAGCTCCGTGCCGTCAGAGTTGAGAAATCGTGTCGGGTCGTACTGAAGTGGGTTGCACCAGTAAGTGGGGTCATTGTGCAAGCACCACAGGTTGGCTATCACAAAGGTTCCGGCAGGCACGTGGTATCCACAAATTTCGGTGTCACTCATGGCACTGCAAGGCAATAAAAAATAGGCATAAAACAAGACTCTGGCAATTTAGAGGGTGAAGTAAAATACCAAAAAATTATTCACACCTCATATACGTTCAGGCTCTCAAATGTCTATAAGCCACCGTTGAGAAACTAAATAAAATATGCTAAAGCAAACAAAACTAAATATGCTGCTTTCTAGAGCTTTTAATGAGGAACATTGAATTGCTATATTAAAAAATAAATGGCATTATTTTTTTTTTGTTTACCCGGAGTTTAACACACCTATCTCAGGATAGGAGTACTTCATCAGCAAGATTCCAGACTTCAAGGCAAATATACAAGAGTTATATTTCGTATACCGCATAAAAGGACGTGATAGTTGCTCCAAACTAGAAACATAAAAATGCCTAATAATAATTTTAATTATTCGGTATTGAGAGGTGAATGTATAATATCCCGAACAGAAACACAACATTCCCCACCGTGTTGGTCTAATGGCTAAGGTACTCAGCTGCTTACCCGCAGGTTGCCGTATCGAATCCCAGTGGCAGCGGCTGCATTTTCGATGGAGGCGAAAATGCTGTAGGCCCGTGTGCTCAGATTGTGGGTTTATGTTAAAAACCCCAGGTGTTCGAAATTTCCGGAGCCCTCCACTACGGCGTCTCTTATAGTCATATGGTGATTTTGGGACGTTAAACCCCACATATCAATCAATCAATCAGAAACACAACCTGGCCATGTTAAGTCAGTAAGCATTTTCAATGTGCAGCAGCTGCTGAATACGGTTTACGCTTGTTTCGGTAGCTATGTACGATGTGAAGTCAACTCAATTGATTGCAGTGTGCGGTATGGCTTATACTTTAAAAAATATGGGAGACACGCAGCGGAAGCTTAGCGTGTAATGCGTCACACGGCTAAACTCGTTGGTGCTTTTCAATTACGGTGGCCTTATTTTGGTGGTGGCCAAATGCGTAGACCAACAGTGTGCTTAGATATAGTAGGACAGCGAATAGGCCAAAGTGGTAGAACTTCATACGGAGTCCCCCTCTACGGCGTGCCTTGTTATTATATCATGGCTTCGGCGTAGAAAATACCAGCAATTGCATTATTATTATCATTATTATTATTATTATTATTATTATTATTATTATTATTATTATTATTATTATTATTATTATTATTATTATTATTATTATTATTATTATTATTATTAACGGCAAGTTATCTTCTGACCCACTTTTCTTTATATTTACATTACAATTCAGTCTAGTAGCATTCCCTATACTTTTCTTGGCATTATTTTCGGTTAGATCACATATAACACTAAGAAAGTTACTATCAAGTTACCTTACTACTTCATGGTATCACACATCGCTGAACGCCCCGCCGCAATGGTCTAAGATATTCGGCTGCGGTGGTTGCACTTTCGATGAAGTAAAAAATTACGTTGGCCCGTTTGCTTAGATTTCGGTGCGCGTTGAATAAACCCAATAAACAATTTTATCAGGCCACTTGGTATCAATCCATCTTGGTAGGAAGCGCAGCCACATTACGCGTGTGTTGTGTGTCCTGTGTAATAGTGGCTGCGCTTCCTACCAAGAAAGAACACCAGGTGGTCGAAATTTCCGGAGCCCTCCACTACAGCGCCTCTTATAATCATATGGTGGTTTTGGGAAGTTAAACCATACATATCCATCCAGAAATCAGTTAACACACAACAGGGAACGGGCGCGATGCATCTGCCATCGGGAAAAAGATCACTCACATCCTGTGTACGCCCATGGGCGCCGTTGTCCTCCACCGTAGCGTCTCCAGGACAGCCGCCATAGTGTAAGGTAGGCGACGCCTGTCCTCCCATTCAATTGGCTTGTTGCGGCCGATCACGGCATCAATCTCTCGCTGAACTCGAGCCTGCATACCATCCGGGTCACTAGCGGCTATGTACAATGTCCACAAAATGGTAGTCCGCACCGTGTTGGTGGCTGCACCGTACAGGTTGATTGCATTTCCTTCCAAATGGTTCACTGCAATGCACGTGAAGCATTAGCTCTATATTAGACTATAGCTCTATATTAGACCATTAGCTCTATATTAGACTATAGACCTTTTTACTCAAGGCGTTCTGGGTGCCGCTATGATGGGCTGTTATTAGCGCGTGTGACCTTCCAAAAAATGCACTGCCGAGGCTGTGACGGTTGTTTTCGTACTCTCGTGCAACAGCCCAGAGAGAAGGAAACCCTCCTTTCCGTAAAAAAAATAGGAATAGAACAAACTAGTGTGTAATTAGTGGTAGTGAGAGACGAAAAATACACTGGAGGAGATGGAGTCAAAGTCAACACATCAGCTGCCGTTTTACAGTAGACGCCTAGGGAGGGCAATGTATGGCAAGAATACAGGCGAAAATGGTGTAGGCCCGTAGGTTCAGATTTGAGTGCACGTTAATGAACACCAGGGGGCAGAAATTTCTGGAGTCCTGCACTACGGCGTTCTTTATAATCATATGGTGGTTTTGGGAAGTTAAACCCCACATATCAATCAACCAATCACTTCGTTATATTGCAAGAATAAAGAAGCAGCAAGCCAACAGAAACCCGGTCCTGTGCTTGCTGCTGCCAATTTATACCCGCTAAGCCCCGCCATGGTGGTCTAGTGGCTAAGGTACTCGGCTGCTGACTCGCAGGTCGCGGGTTCGAATCCCGGCTGTGGCGGCTGCATTTCCGATGGAGGCGGAAATGTTGTAGGCCCGTGTACTCAGATTTGGGTGCACGTTAAAGAACCCCAGGTGGTCAAAATTTCCGGAGCCCTCCACTACGGCGTCTCTCATAATCATATGGTGGTTTTGGGACGTTAAACCCGACGAATCAATCATCATTTATACCCGCTAACTTCTTAATCTCATCTGCCCACCTAACCTTCTGCTGTCTCCCCTTAACCCGCTTGCCTTCTCTGGAAATCCAGTTAGTTACCCCTAATGACCAGCGGTTTTTCTGTCTACGCAACATATATATATATATATATATATATATATATATATGAAAGAAGTGTATACTTACGGGCTCGTTTTTCTGTGTTTTACACAATACTAATGAGATGTAACAGAAAATAATGCCAAGGAAAGTATAGGGGAAGATATTAGTCCGAATTGTATTGTAAATATGAAGAAAAGTGGGTGAAAAGATAACTTGCCGTGGGCAGGATCCAAACCTGCGACCTTCGAATGACGCGTTCGATGCTCTACCATTGAGCTACCACGACAGCCATCCCCCCAGCCACTTTATTGGGTTTATATGTAAATTAAAAGTCGGAGTGTCAGTCAGCGCCACCAGTAGCCATGGCGGTGAGTGTAGCACACTCTTTAGAGCCTATTTGGCGTCACGTAGCACGTGAACTTATTACAAGTGGGCAGCTGACCAATAGTCCCTCGTATACAACCTAAACGCACCAAGTCTGCCAGTACGAGACCCTCGTTAATGAATAAGAGAAAGAAGTTTATACCTAAGGGATCGTTTTTCCGTGTTTTGACACTATATAATGAGATCTGACAGACAGTAATGCCAAGGAATGTATAAGGGAAGTTATTAGAACAAATGGAATTTACATAAGAAAGAAAAGTGGGTGAAAAAAAAAACGAGCCCTTATGTATACACTTCTTTCCCTTATTTATTAACAAGGGTCTCGTAGTGGCTGCGCTTCCTAGCAAGAAAGAACCCCGGGTGGTCAAAATTTCCGGAGCCCTCCACTACAGCGCCTCTCATAATCATATGGTGGCTTTGGGAACTTAAACCATACATATCCATCCAGAAATCACTTAACACACAAAAGCGAACGGGCGCAATGCATCTTCCATCGGGAAAAAGATCACTCACATCCTGTGTACGCCGATAGGTGCCGTTGTCCTCCACCGTAGCGTCTCCAGGACAGCCGCCATAGTGTAAGGTAGGCGACGCCTGTCTTCCCATTCAATTGGCTTGTTGCGGCCGATCACGGCATCTATCTCTCGCTGCACTCGAGCCTGCATACCATCCGGGTCACTAGCGGCTATGTACAAGGTCCACAGAATGGTCGTCCGCACCGTGTTGGTGGCTGCACCGTACAGGTTGATTGCATTTCCTTCCAAATGGTTCACTGCAATGTACGCGAAGCATTAGCTCTATATTAACTATAGACCTTTTTACTCAAGGCGTTCTGGGTGCCGCTATAATGGGCTGTCATTAGCGCGCGTGACCTTCCAAGAAATGCACTGCCGAGGCGGTGACGGTTGTTCTCGTACTCTCGTGCAACAGCCCAGAGAGCAGGAAATCCTCCTTTCCGTAAAAACAAATGAGAATAGAACAAACAAGTGTGTAAATGGTGGTAGTGAGAGACGAAAAATACACTGGAGGTGATGGAGTCAAAGCCACTACATCAGCTGCCGTTTTACAGTGGACACCTAGAGAGGGCAATCAATGTATGGCAAGAATACAGGCGAAAATGGTGTAGGCCCGTAGGTTCAGATTTGAGTGCACGTTAATGAACACCAGGGGGCAGAAATTTCTGGAGCCCTCCACTACGGCGTTCCTTATAATCATATGGTGGTTTTTGGGAAGTTAAACCCCACATATCAATCAACCAATCACTTCGTTATATTGCAAGAATAAAGAAGCAGCAAGCCAACAGAAACCCGGTCCTGTGCTTGCTGCTGCCAATTTATACCCGCAAACTTCTTAATCTCATCTGCCCACCTACCCTTCTGTCTCCCCCTAACCCGCTTGCCTTCTCTGGGAATCCAGTTACCCCTAATGACCAGCGGTTTTTCTGTCTACGCAACATATATATATATATATATATATATATATATATATGAAAGAAGTGTATACTTACGGGTTCGTTTTTGTGTGTTTTACACAATACTAATGAGATGTAACAGAAAATAATGCCAAGGAAAGTATAGGGGAAGATCTTAGTCCGAATTGCATTGTAAATATGAAGAAAAGTGGGTGAAAAGATAACTTGCCGTGGGCAGGATCCAAACCTGCGACCTTCGAATGACGCGTTCGATGCTCTACCATTGAGCTACCACGACAGCCATCCCCCCAGCCACTTTATTGGGTTTATATGTAAATTGAACGTGGGAGTGTCAGTCAGCGCCACCAGTAGCCATGGCTGGTGAGTGTAGCACACTCTTTTGAGCCTATTTGGCGTCACGTAGCACGTGAACTTATTACAAGTGGGCAGCTGACCAATAGTCCCTCGTATACAACCTAAACGCACCAAGTCTGCCAGTACGAGACCCTCGTTAATGAATAAGAGAAAGAAGTTTATACCTAAGGGCTCGTTTTTCCGTGTTTTGACACTATATAATGAGATCTGACAGACAGTAATGCCAAGGAATGTATAAGGGAAGTTATTAGAACAAATGGAATTTCACATAATGAAAGAAAAGTGGGTGAAAAAAAAACGAGCCCTTATGTATACACTTCTTTCCCTTATTTATTAACAAGGGTCTCGTACTGGCAGCCTTGGTGCCGTTAGATTGTATACGAGGGACTATTGGGCAGCTGCCCGCTCGTAATAAGTTCACGTGCTACGCGACGCCACACATGCGCATAAAAGGGTGTTTCACACTCGCCGCGTGGCTTATAGATGGCGCTGACTGTCACTCCTACTTCTAAATTTACATATAAACCCAGAAAAGTGGATGTAGAGAAGGCCGCTGTGATAGCTCAGTGGTTATAGCATCGAACGCGTTATTCGAAGGTCGTATGTTCGATTCCTGCTTGTGGCTGGTTATTTTTTCACCCACTTTTCTTTCTTATTTAAATTCCATTTGTTCTAATAAACTTCTCCTATACATTCCTTGGCATTACTCCCTGTTAGATCTCATTATATATATATATATATATATATATATATATATATATATATATATATATATGTATATATATATATATGTGACGTATGAAGCGATGATTGGTAGAAGCCGAGAAAGAAGAAGTGGAGAACGGAATAAACATGGGGTATGAGCCAGGCCACGTCGCCCATTCATCGTAGCTTCACACCAGAGCCAGGCCCCGTCGCCCATTCATCATAAGCGTCACACAAGTCGACAGGATGAAGACCTCCCAGCCACTTCATCAGTGTCTCATCATCGACGCAGTTCTACACAAGACGCCCTGACCATACATCGACCTCGGAATCATCTCCTAGCCGCACACAGCGACCAGCACCATGACAGAATCATCGACCGACCTTCCCATCCCCAAGTACACCGGAGCAGCGGACGATGGACCTGTACAGGACTGGTTCGACCTGTTCGAGTTCCACGCTACCGCTGCATCTTGGTCGGAACGGGAAATGGTTACGAACTTCAGCGACTATGTCACCGGTGAGGCATTTAAGTTTTACCTCACCCACATATTCGACAACGACGAATCTTGGCAAAAGATAAAAGAAGGAATGATCGTCTGGTTTCAAGACTATAATGAAGATTCGATTAGCACACGCACTTTCAGTGCATTCAAACTCAGTCATCGCAGTCGTAAGCAGCCTTCACGCACTCGAGTACAGAGCATGAATTTACAATTCCCGTCAGGTGAAGCTAGCCACATGCTTGCAGAAATACCACGTGGTCGTGTTCCCCACCTTCCACCTGGTTCCTCATCCGCGGATATATCACAAATGCTCAACTCACCGCGGCATAAAAGAATTGAATCCGCTATTAATGACCGAGATGCATTCAATACTTCATGCCGCGTGCGTACTTTGCAAACTGACTTGGCATTCAGCTCAGCAGTGCCACAAAGACAGAAGCATTCACAATCAGCATCTTGTGAAGGAAAGTCTTCTGCAGAAGCGTCTAGTGTTAATCACTTAAAAGATCGAAGTGACGTGAATCCAGTATACAACCTCACTGCCAACAATGAAAACAAAAGCAGAGGTGCGACTTCTGATGACACAAGTAATCTTCAGGCAACCACCAACAATGAACGATTTATGAATACAGAAGATTCAAGTGCACGAAACCCCGCACATTGTTTTATGCCGGAAACATCTGCATTGGTTCACGTCGTAGAAGCCTGCGAAGTACTTGCTAAGAATCCTGACACAGCACGATCAATGTCACACCACAAGCAAGTCGACGAAACCAAGAAACTACAACGTCCACGTATACTTCAACATTGTCAACGACGAAAGAAAACTACATCGAAACCACTCGTAAGGCTCAAAGAACATTGCGATAAGGCCCATCGTGGTGGATACATTCTCCACCAAAGATCAAGAATGTGCCTTCCATCAAACCATCTGCGACATCGCCATAGAAAAATTTTCAAAAGCCACAAAAGCACCCCTTGTACTCGGCAGAAACACAGGCAGCGCCCAATCAACCTCCATCAACGCGCACGCAAGCTGCCTGCACGACCTGTGCCACGACGAAGAATTCGATGCCTACGATATCTGAACTGTCCATTCTGCAAGGTGTTCGAACCTCGTTTGTTCTTCACAAGAATGCCGGCTGCGATTTCCGCTATCTCCACGTCCAAAGCATTCTTGTGTTATCCAGGACGCAACCATCAGCCTCGCCCACCAGAACTCCTGCGTTAACCGGACTGCTGCACTCTTTCCTGAAGTTTTGCGAGTTTACGGAACACCACAGGGCTATGAAACCAATTGTGCATTTTCACATTTGTGACTTCTCAACCTCTCCTTGTGTACTTTTCCGTGTTCGTAATCCATGCCTTCTTTCGGGGGGAGGGGGAATCGTGTGACGTATGAAGCGATGATTGGTAGAAGCCGAGAAAGAAGAAGTGGAGAACGGAATAAACATGGGGTATGAGCCAGGCCACGTCGCCCATTCATCGTAGCTTCACACCAGAGCCAGGCCCCGTTGCCCATTCATCATAAGCGTCATATATATATATATATATATATATATATATATAATATATATATATATATATATATATATATATATATATATATATATATATATATATATATATTACGTGAAGGACACAATGGGATTTGCACACCGGTCTGCTGCGTGCCATTGAGTATTTCACCCCTGAGCCACGCCAGTTCTTGGAACTTCTTTCTAAACTGGCCTTAGGCAGGCTTGATGTCGGGAAAAGAATCGCGTTTATATGAGTAATAAAGCGTTTCAGTACATCAAAAGAAAAGCCAGGCGTTACGCAATGCGAATTGCGTAGTGAGCGGGTCGTCCAACGCTTAGACCTTGTTCTTCCTCTTCAGGCATAATTTCGCATTATCGTCAACCACTGCATAAAAAGGGGGCACATAATTCCTAGCAAGTGTGTGTAGCAGATGACACGCTTCTCCGAAGAATGACGAAGGACAGCAGAGCGAATGCTGGCCCTACTACACAAAAAGTGCGATTATTTATGGCTTAGTGGGTACCAAGCAAGTGGTAGCAGTTACCAAAGATTGTTTAAAAAAGGCTCTGAAAGGCCGCTCTGCCAGCTTTCAACCTGGCAGTGCTGCGCGTCCGGCCTAGGCCTGGCGGTTTTTTTTTTTTTTTTTTTTAGCAGGCAGTAACTATAGGTGATTTTTTTGGATATATCTGCCAACGAAATAGTTGTTGCGCAGGCAGCTTAGAACATGAAAAAAAAATGAGGAAAGACGGAATAGGGTAGCACACTTTTTACCCAATAACGTGAGTGGCAGACGGCTCCGCAACAAGTCCTTGTACATACGCACCTGCGACTAAATAAATTTGAACCTTCTGTGCGTTTGTCAGTGCGCCAAATTATCCAGGAATATGTAGTAGCTAGTTTGTTTGTTTTGTTTTTTTTTTTTCAAATGTACCACCTGTAAGCTTTTGACAATACCACATCTACAACCTTGTAGGCTTTTTGCAATAACCCTCAGCTATATTATTGTCTGCTGAGAATAGGAACAGCAAATTAAGATAAATAAAATAAAACTTAATGTAGTGTACTAGTTTTGTTTCATAATAACTGGTTCGAGAAACCGCACATTCTTGTAGTACTAGAAACCCCGTAAGTCACATGCGAAGCAATCTAATTAACTTGAGTAAACACATGAGGTTCGCTTAAGAGAGAAAGTGGACGATGTAGAGTACTCAGTGTACTTCACGTTCTCTGTGTACTTTACGTCACGTATCATCTCGAATACGATGCCTCCCTCCCCACACTCAGCAATGGCAACAACAATGCCGTAATAAGCTGTACTTACAATTAAAATGAGAATTAGTAGCCTTGTTTTCCTCTATCTTTCGCAGGTAACCGTCGATGAAATCTCTATCAAGATAATTTTCCATGTTATCTTCTCGTTTCTTCACTTCCGCCCTGCGAAATATGCATGAAAAAAAAAAACACCAATGAGATTTCGGCCAATGAAATGGTGTTTCAACTTTGTGTTCGCAAATCTTGCACTTTTCACGGTTGATGGATCGGCATTTGCTGACTCTATAGATATAGCTTTTTTCGTCTGCTACTTGGTATCCAGTTAAATTCAGTCCACAATACCTCTTTACATTGGATAGGCGTTTCGAAGACCCTTCGGCGGAGATATAGCCAAGCAACTCATCTTCCCTCAAGTTCACTAAATTTTCCGCATTTTTTTACCCATACCGAACCTTCTTCGTAGGGTACCGAACTATACGATTAGGGGTGTATTTTGGTAGTAATGGTAAACTTTGGTCGTTTCATGCAGCGTATTGGTTCGTTCTGTTTTTGGTTACTCACAAGAACTAATTATCGGAATGGATGTTAATGCCTGCGCAGCACGTTAGACGCCCCAGTTGAACTCATTGCTAAGTACATTTTTATTCTTCAGCTTTTGCCGTAGCACTTGCCTGATAGCTTGTACAAAGTTTTTCACCACGTCGTTCAAAATGCAGATCTTCGTGTTTGGGATGCAGTTGCTGACTAAGCGAACTATTGGTATGAAGTCAAATAAAGATAAAGCACTTCCATTGCGGAGAAATTTGCTCAACAGCTCTTCAATGTGCTGGCATCTGGGATCATCGAGGTCGTATCGCTGTCCGAACACCAGAGCAGATATGTTGTTGGCCACACTGGCAGCCAGCTTCTGCGAGATTAGCATGGGTTGTCCCTTGGCGGATGCGACGAAAGTGAGAAAGCATTGTATCTCTTCCTGTAGAGGAAAACAGTATTAATGAGTTAAATATGAAGTACATAGAGCTTATGAAACGTGGCTTTGGGTGGTCTCGGTTAAACTGCTTTCGCATAAAGGCGTACATTATGCGGAATTTTATGATAACTGGCAGGAAACGTTCACAATCGAGATTCTAGGCTTCTGTGAACACCTGAGCCTAGAGAGGCTCACACTGCATGATATAGGTAGTCTACAGTGACATGTAAAGGTAACAGTCATAGGCGACTTGCACTTTTCCTACGTTATATGTCCTCAGTAACTGCGCATAATGCGGGCCCGACAGGTATTGTCTGATTTCGGCTCTCTGACAGACCATCTCTGAGGTCTCAGGGCCACATCGCAAGTGCCACTTCCAAAAGTCTTTGTCGGTAATGGGGCCCTATGAGTGTTTCTCTGCTTGCCCGCTGTAGACTTCATACCTTTCACCTCTTATTTTACTGTGGAGTGTCCACGTACTGTGGGCGAAAGGAAAAGGAAATGATCACGCTGCCTCATAATTTCGCTTAAACTTGAAGAATTAGAAGAATTTTATGGCTGGAGATATGCGACAACAAGATAGTCCAGTGTCCATGTCACCGTGGGACAACAGAAAGCAGTTACGCAGTCCCTTTGCGTTTTTTTTTTTTTGTCTGAAACGCTCACGTGTAGTTTTTGATTCCCAAGGAAAGCTATCTTGCAGCGTGGAAAGTTAGGCAAGTTGAGAAGAACTTGTTTTGGTCAAACTACATGGTTGGACGAGACACGAAAGAAAAAAGGAAGCAAACTAGTGAAGACTAACAACTTGCTTTTAGACGTATAGAAAGAACCTAGTTGTTACTCTGTACTTGTTTGTCTTGCCACTTTCTTGTGTCTCATCGCACCAAAATGAAACGTTTCTCAGTTCATACCACACATATCAACTGCAATAATATGAAGCGATGACAAGGTAGGCCTAAACTGTGCTTTGTATCCCGCCATCAATAAATCGGACATTACCGGGTGCCACGTCACTCTGATATCGCATTAAGTCCATGATAGGTTCCCATGTTTAGGTTAACTAAGCACCAGGACTCTGACAGTGGTGAAAACTGGCCCCGTATCTGCATGTTATACTGCAAATGTTGTCGAAAGACGATAGTCTTACGTCTGTAGAGAGTGAACAAAACGTTTATTTGATGTTCTGCGCAACAAAGTCGGTGAATGGTATTCTGGAAGCGCTGCGTTAGTGCCTCCAGCGTGCAGCGGAGGCGAACGAGTGCATCAAGTCACGTCACACGTGAGACATGAGCGCTATCTAGCAGTTATCTTGGAAAACAAAGCACTTGTGCCCCGCGCCTGTCTCAGAGGTGATAAGGCGTAGAACGCAAGGTGACGGGTAGGTGCCACCATCGTGTCGTCTTAGTGAAGCGTTGGAAACACTTGCCTTTTCGTGCAAACATTGCCTGGTCAGCGCAACGTGATAAACGCTACGGTCCTCATAATTACTTATGTATGCTTTTTCTAGTGAGAGACACAGGTGCAGAATATTGACGTGTTATTATGGTGCCTCAGATATGCACAATAATTGCTTTTTAATTGACCATCACACAAGTATGAACGCTGAATCTTGAGCAATATTGGTGGACGCTGCTGATGGGGTCGGCAGTTTGGAGTATCGTTTGGCCAGTTTGGTGCCGTTTAATGTACCATTAAGGGTGGACAGACAGACAGACAGACAGACAGACAGACAGACAGACAGACAGACAGACAGACAGACAGACGGACGGACGGACGGACGGACGGACAGACAGACCAAAAGTTTTGCGACAAAGGTCCCCAAGAAAGACTTCCGTCTTCAAAAAGAAATATTTGGTTACTTGAATGTGTTCCTCCATAGACTTCTTTGCGAATCCCAGGTTTCTTAAAACGTGGAAGCAGTACCTCCGATTCACTTGCCATGGTTCTCCGTTTAGTGATGCAATGCCTGTTGTAACAAAAATCAGCGAAAATCCAGCGCTTTGTTGAAAGTGCCAAGTACAATTCGCCAGATGATAAGCAGCAGTTGTGGTCGCACAAAGGCGATATAGTTAGGAGGCCAGTGATATACCATTTCTCACCTTTGACTCCGAGGTAACTCAGGAGGAAATCCTTGGGCCGATAAAGCACGTCCGCATTTGAAAGTCCCGTTCTGATGGATTCGAGGTCATTCAGAACCACGACTTCCCTACATCCAAGCCGAAGCCTGCGAATGTTTTTTTTGTTGTTGTTGTTGTTGTGGTTGGTCACATAACCACACTGTCAACAGAGCCACAATTATTCGCATATAATAACTCTTGATAGCAAATCAGCTTGAGAAGTACGAAGGAACCTTTTTTTTTTTTACCATGCTGGGTCGCAGCAACGAAGCCTCAATCGTATTCATGCCTTCCCTGGTACATAAATCCGTATTCATATATTTTGCTGTCTCTAACTTCGGTTTTTGCTCGCTTTCATTATGTTTATTCTGTTTGTTTGGTACGGGAATGTGGTGGTGGACGTTCCTTGGCGTACTTACCTTTTTCTCCTTTTTTTTTAGCGAACACGGATTTCTGCGGGCCACTCTGTCCGACACAGGGCCACTGCTTCATTTCGACTGAGATTTAGTCAAACTTTCAGGAACTGTACATCCATTTCGTTGCGCAGATATACGTAGGCGTTTCGTGATCGGTCATTTGAAACAAGCTAGAGTAACCACCTGCTATATCCACTACGCGCCACAAGCGATCTCGATTTGCGCTGGTTATGAAGTTCCTGCATTGTCAATGCAATGGGTGGTGCGATAATATCGTCACACTAAAAAAAAGAAACCACAAACACGTATAAATAAGAAAAAAAAAGGCCCAGACTGTGCGAAACACGCAGCCTAGTCAGAGCTTAAACTTGAGGAGTGGCTTTTCTAAAGCGCGTTGTAAACTCTTTTGAGCCTAACGATTTTCACGGGGTATAGCCCGGTGGCACGGGGCAATTTCCACGTTGCCACTGAAATCTAATAAAGCTGTATTCGCTCTCTACTCATTCACTCACTCATTCACTCGCTCACTTAATCACTCACAGGAATCACTGCAAGATACTCACTACGCCATGAATCATCGTTGTTTTTTGAAGTAGAAAAATTGACACTATGCCGCTATTCGTCATTCTGCTAAAAAGCCAGGTATGCCGCCACACATCTGTCAGACATTAAGCGCACCGACTTGAGACTGTGGCTTATGTCGATGAAGAATTATGACTGAGCTTTATGTCAAGAGTTAAAAGCAACTCCTTACGGAATCAGCTATATGTGAGGCCTCATTCTTATTTTATTCTTCTAGCATGCCTTAATACATTCATTAACGTGATTATAGCTACCCTATGGGATGCCTTCATAGGTCCTTTTTGCACAGTAATTTCAAGCAACGAAGTCACTTTGTGGTTGAATACTCGACATGCCACGCGGAGAGCCTAGGTTACAATCCAGCTTTGTCCTCGATAGTTTCTTCTGCCACACTCTGGCGTGACAGAAAAACAAGTATCCGTTCGGTTTCGTACACGTCGGGCTCGCTGCATGGTTTTTTGACCACTTTAGGTGGCGAAGCGAGCGGGTATCTGGTGAACTTTGCCGCTCTCGCTCCTTTCGATGATAAGTGGGGCAGACAACAAAGATGGGGACACGGAGGTTGCCTCTAACAATTCAACGTTCGATTTCTCGATGCCACCATGCCTCTTTTTTACCTTTCTGGTTTTAAATGAGCAGTACTTTAGTTTAAAGAGATGTCGAATGCTGTCACAGTTTCTTTTTTTTTTCATGTAGCGTGGCGTATATGTAAAACCATGGATATCAGCCATCTATAGCATGGCCGTCTATCAGACCCAAGTCTGAAGCCCAGCTGAATGCGTTAACCCTGCAGATGTATTCTCGGCTGCTCGCGTCGGTTCAGTGTGCAACATAACTTTGAACCATAGATGAAAATTTCTTATTTTACCTTCTGGCATTGTACCTAATACACGTACCTTATAATCGGTCCATACGATTCACTCAGTTCCTTGAATGCTACGTGATATGGCTTCCGTATGAAAGGCAAGGAGCCGAGTATTGGGAGTCCCTCTTGGGCCCGGTGGCAGTTTCTTTTCTTGCTTTGTGGTTGTCGCTAGGAAGTGTCGCAATCCCACTAACACAACACAGATGGCCGCCAAGCAAGCCGTCACCCCTGACCAGTTGCATTCCAACAGAGCAGCCTGAAAGAAAAATTCCGCAAAGTAAGGAAGCATTTGAATATGTAAACTACGCTGTTCTAAAGGGTTAAAGTACCTCTTCACTGGCCCAAATGAGCTACGTATGGTTCGAGGTCGTTATAAAGTCTGTTTTGTCTTACTTATTTTGCTTACTACATTCAGAGCTGCCCCGTTTCTCTTGCGGTACCTCTTCGTACTAAACGGAAATTGATCGTCTAATGTCCAAAAAGTAGCATACCTCGCAATACTTCAAGTGTTGGCGAAGGAAGTGTGTTTCTCTACTTTTCTGATTTCTATAAACGGAGCAAGCCAGTAGGTACATTAACAGGTTTAATCACTGTATCGTTGATATGACTAAAGAAACGTGGCTGTGGAGGTGTCGCATCTGATGCGCTAGATCCTATAGATCCTATTAAACATGTAAAGTACGCCCCCCCACCCCTTACGCGTCGCCAGGTCTTCGTACGTTTTCAAACAATCTGCTCGCCCTGAACGCAATAGAAACAGCTACATATCCTCACAAGGCTGTATACTGATGCATGGTTTTAAACCTGCATTTATGTGACGACTAGTCTCGGGCTTTGAAACCTTAAAAGAGATCAGGGTGAGCCTCATGGTGACCTAGGTATCTGTCAGCAGGGTTTCCATCAGTTTTGTTGAAAAGAAGAGAGAGGGGGCCTGTTTCTCTTCTTTTGTGTTCTGGTTTTACGCCTGACTTATGTCCACGATGTTCTTTCCTTCGGATGGCGAGCTGCTGTGACACCATGGCATTGAGAGCAAATCTAGGCAATACTTTTACGCGCATGCTCAAGAGATTACTTACGAGAATGTGAAAGTCCGGGAAACGACGGAGCATCATGTCGACCCGGAGAGCAGCGGCACACTGACACAAATCACAACTGTGAAGTACTGTTTTGAAATACTTTCGTATCAGTTTAAGAGGCCATTTGGAACATATCGTATGATATAGCCGAATTACAATCAGTGATATGTCCATAGCTCAAGGGCATTTTTTATCTGTACCATTGAATAGCATATTGTTGCGTGTCGGGAAGCGTTTGTTGAGAACGCTCGGGGACGGAGCTCAATAAACAATTGTATCGGGCCAGTTGGTAAGGATCCATCTTGCTAGGATCTGACGTTTGCAATAAACGTTTAGTTGAAGTTAAGCGCTTGTGTTGTGTGTTCTTTGTAATAGTGGCTGCGCTTTCTAGCAAGACGGGGACGGAGCACTGGCTGGGGTGACGCTACAGAAGATAACAAAGTCCTCATCCGTCATTCTCCGACAGCTTCTCTTTCTCACTGCAGAGGCACCGTTACGCTTCTCGCACAGACGAAGCCGGTCGGGTGGGTCGGGCGTTTTCTCGTTGTGGGCATGGCTTTAACCGGGTGACGAGTGTGACTTCAGTTTTTGCAGAACGTCGGCCGCTGGGTGTGAGGCGCACGATCGTAAAGTTGACCTCACTCAAACTGGTCCATGATGACATACAGGCCATCATAACATGCTAAGAACTTTGTGCGTAGGCCACACTTCCGTACTGGCGTCTACAACTACACGAAATCCCCAGGAACATAGCTGACAGGATGATGCTTACTGTCGTATCAAGCCTTTGACGTAGTCTGAAAAGCCAGCATGCATAGCCGCACTGGTTGACGAGATTCATTCGGCCGGCAAAGACTCTCAGCTACTGATATATGTTGTCAGCGGTCGTCAAAGGAAGGATAGTATCCAAAGTATAGTGAAGTGGACGTGCGTAGGAAAGAAAGAATGGACCATAGCATGTCGTTTCATGTCTTGCCGTGCGCAAAGCGTATGTTATAAATGGTAAAATCTCGACCCAGTTCTTATAACGTACGTACATTGAAATCATGCTCGTAAGCGTCTGGGTCACACGCTCGGTAAGTACATTTGTTTGAGGATAGTAAGGCTGGAGTTGACCGGCGGGAACTTGTAGGGGGTGCTTGTGACGCCGACACCTCGTGCAGTCGGTGACATACTGCCCGTGATGCGACTGTGGAGCGGAGCTACAGGCAGTAACCCAGGCGCTGGGGAAGGAATAACTCTTGTGAGGCTTCCTGTTCCCACGAAGAACACACGAATTATTTACATATGTACAGGTGTCAAGAACACTAGGCGTCGAGAAGCGCCTTTACATCAGGCTCAACCGGCCGTAACAAAGGTCATCGAGAGAGGAGCCCCCAGCCAACCTGTGATGCGCTTTTTATACTCTTCGTCCGTGCCCGCTCATTTCCTCAAACGCGGGCTGTGTGTACCAGCGGCGCTCATGCGCGTCTCTTGCAGCGCACACAGACACCTCTTGCGTTGCTGAAGAACGCGGACAGCGTTTGAGTGGTACGCCGATGAGCGTCCCTTAGAAGTCTTGTCCTCGCTCTGCCTATCATAACAGTCCGTCTGCCGCCGAAAGAGGTCACGTAAGGGCTGCAGTGGTGCTGCTCCCATAAGTGGCCGTTGTCCGTCTTCTCGGGTGTCCCGCTGATTGTCAACCACAACCCATATACGCACAGCACACCTTCGTATTACAATTCAGAAAACACGTCACACAACAAGCGAATTTCGGTGTCGCCACAGTCCACCTCACACCTAAGGTCCCTAGAGGAAACTTGTTTCATCTAGGAACCTTACCTCACACCCACGCCCGCTGGGTGCCAACATGCAGCTCCACAGCTGCCCGGTACGGCAACTGCGCCTGGCTGTTCCCTGCTTGACCATGGCATGAAACCCAACCCAAAGGTCGCTGTACATAATCTAGGTCATCGTACCCTCTCTGCTCAGCTGTGGGGCCATTAGGCATAGGTACACTTTACATGGCTTAAGCAGAAAGCGTTTCACTCAAACTCAACTTCGACGCTGAAGGGCCCTCATTTTCCCGAGTATCACCAGGTGTGAAGATATTTGTGGTCACCCTGCTTAACTTTTTGCACACGGAAGCCTACATTGTGGTGGTGACCAGTTAACGCTTAAGTGATAGTGTCCCAAACCACGCGAACCAAAACCTTTCACAAGCTCAACAGACGCTGGACAAAAGGCCGTCTTGAAACAAGTTATTTGAAACACATGACTCAAAACCCGCGTTAGACCACCCGAATGCTTCAAAGAATTTCCCTCCAGGATACAGCAATGCCGGGGTTCACACCAAAAGACCTTGTTTCCAGACGCATAAAGACGGGAGCGTTCGAACGACCCCGACCTCCATAACGCGCACTCTCTCGGCTCACAATGTGAAGAACTAAATATTCTTGAGGATGTGCCCTCTTTAGCCCGAAGCAACACCGAGAATGCAGCAGTTTCATCCACATTGAACGAGCTGAGCACTTGAAGTTTATCACCTCCTGCGTCACTTTCTGTGTCTTTATCGCTGTATTCCTCAGAGAGAGAGAGAGAGAGAGAGAGAATAAACGTTTATTAATAAAAAATGCACACTGAGCCTTCTTTGGGTGGGGCCCTCAGTCCAGGGCTCCATTGCCTTGCGCGACCCTGCGAGCCCGCTCGACCAGCTGTTGCTGTTCCTGCCGGCGTAAGCTGAGCAGTGCAGACTCCCAAGAGGAAGGGGTGGGATTGGGAATGGGAGGCACGCCCTGTGGGGCAGAGCATTCCCATGTGGAGTGGTACACCGTCGGTACGGATCCACAGAAGGGGCAGTAGGAGGGGTAGAGAGTCGGATGAAAGCGACTTAGCATATAAAGGCAAGGAAATGAATTGGTCTGTAGTTGCCGCCAAGTGACAGCATCTGCTCTGTTAAGTGAAGGATGAGGGGGAGGATACGTATAACGGCTCTGTCGATAGTACTGCAGCGTAGCGTTGTAGTTTAGTGGTTCTGTCGATGCGTCGTCTGGATTGGACAGCTCTTCCAATGGAGCCCGGCCGGTCAGCTCTCGGGCAACCGCATGAACGCGTTCATTACCATGGAGACAGGCGTGTCCAGGAGTCCAGACGATACGCACAGGACGTAATGCGGACGGTGAGAGAGAAGAGAGGATATTGTGTGTATGTGCAGCCACAAGTCCTTGAGCGAAAGCACGGCAAGCAGCTTGTGAATCTGTTACAATAGTGACAGGGGAGTCATGTGACAGTGTCGTAGCGTGAACAATTGCCAGAGCGAGAGCTCCCTCCTCTGCCAGACCACTGTCTGTAGTGCGAAGTGTGGCAGACGCCACAAGGGCGTCTGTGTCATCTGTCACGGCTAAACACATGGCTGACTTCTCTGGGTAGCGTGCTGCATCAGTGTAAAGTACTTGTAAGTCTGATGTACCATCACCAAAGACGCGTGTTGTATTCCTCAGAATTCAATGTTCCATAACGGCAATCTTGCCTGTCCATGTCGCTATCTACTGACGATAGCACCTCCGGCGGTCTTTCTGGCTTGACGAGTGCGTCGGCACACTCTTCCTGCTCAGTCAGAGGTACCACATCTGCCCCAAGCCGAGAAAAACCTTCGATTACGACCGAGTCACCTTGACATTCTGTCATGCTTAGGACACTTGTCATCTCCGACTGGCAATGGACGCCGCACTCACCACCTAGCTCAACCGCGCGTTCCAAGTTTATCGTTCCTGGTCTATCTTGAATCTCTTCATTTACTGCGGCCTGACCACCGGCACGTTTCGCCAACACAATACGAAGCTCAAGCCTCAATCGCTCTATTTCTCTTTCATGAGCTGCAGCTTCCTCTTGACGCCTCGCGGTCTCTCCCTCAAGCGCAAGCCGCTCTAGTTCTATAGGCTTCTTTACACCCGACCTGTATGAGCTCCCAACCATCGCAAAGCCTCTCCTCATCTATGCCGGAATCCTTAATTGCCTGTGTTAAATGCGGTTTCCTGTGTACCCTAGCCCTTAACACCCAGATCCTCACACAAAAGCACAGAATCCGGTTTTTTAACGTGTTCAAATCCATGGTCGCCCCGTCTAGACTTCCGTGGCTCTAACTTCCGTGAAGGTACCTCTAATAAGCACTGCCTTCATTCACGAAACAGCAACCAATCTACCCTTTTCAATAGACATCACCATCTATCCAAAACTGCTGACAGAACCTCTACGGAAAGTGAGCCCTCACCAGTATCGGTACCAGGAAAGAACACGACCGGATCCAACCGAATCCCACCACTGCCAACCAGTTGATGAGACCGAGGAGTGGGGCTACAGGCAGTCACCCAGGTGCCGGCGAAGGAAGAACTCTCGGGAGGCTTTCTGCTCACACGAAGAACACACACATTTATTTACATATGTGCAGATGTCAAGAACACTAGGCGTCGAGAAGCGTCTTCACATCAGGAGGAAGTGGCCATTGCTTTGGCCGCGACCTCGGCTGACGCAAGCGTCATAATCAGCGACTCGAAACAAGCCATCTCGAATTTCGCGCGAGGTCTCGTCTCGCCTACCACCTTACGGCTACTTCGGCCCCTACTGCAGCAAGATGAGCAGTGCCGCATAGAACTGATCTGGGTCCCCGCCCACTCGGGTCACCCCGGCAACGAGACAGCTCACCAACGCGCTCGAGGATTCGTCGACCGAGCGGTGGGCCACTCAGAGTCGGACGCCCTGGTGCCGGAGCCCCTGGTCACCTACCACGACATCACTCAGCACTATCGCCTCGAGCGATATTTCTATTCACATCCTCACAGCAGCCTTCCCAAGCGGTCCGAGATCGCCTGGCGTCGCCTACAGACCCGCACCTTCCCGTGCCCCCTCGTGTTTTCATACATGCACCCAGGTGCCATCGATCCACGCTGCTGCCTGTGCGGCAACGTTGCCTCGTTGAACCACATCCTCTGGGGCTGCCCGGAGGATCCCCCGCCCGCCGACCTCCTTTGCTCACCCCCCACCGAGGGACAATGGGAGGCCCTTCTCTCCAGCAACGACATAGACATCCAGACACGGGTCCTGAAACGAGCGGAAGAAGTCATCGAGAAGCACAGCCTGGCAGCCTTCGTGGCTTAGCCTCCCTTACCCCTCACCCCTTCGACTAATAAAGTTGTTACTCACTCACTCACATCAGGCACAACCAGACAACCGGCCGTAACAAACCCCATCGAGAGAGAGCCATCAACCAACACGCGACGCACTTTTTATACTCTTCGTCCGTACATGCGCATCTCCTCAAACGCGAGCTTTGTGTCCCAGCGACGCTGATGCGCGTTTCTTGCAGCGCACACAGACACCTCTTGTGTTCCTGCAGGACGCGGACAGCATTTGAGTGGTACGCCGATGAGCGTCCCTTGAAGGCCATGTCCTCACTCTGTCGATCATAACAGCCGGTAGCCTGCCGCATTCGCGTCCAGTGAAAACGCTCTTTAACTTTATACAGAGTACGCGCGGATCCCAAATGGCCTGAAGGGGGGTCATCATGCATGGCACGTAACACGAAAAAAAAGAAGTCTTTCAGGCACCACCAAGAGCGCTATAAAGGCTGATTTGCAGTGTGATAGGCACCGTTCAGTTTTCCAGTCTGACTGCAGCGCCAGAATACATAGCCTAGCGGATAAAAAAAAACAACCTTGAGACGGCGTCGGTGACAATGAAACACGACGTGCGCATCTCGTGCCCTACGCACGCGTCTATTTTCCGCGTGCCCCTAACGGCGAATGTCAATAACTTTGAGACGGCGCAGTGTGAGCAACGCCGTCTCAAGGTTATTCAGTGTGCGGTACAGAACTGCACCACTATCTAATAATTTGGAGCAGCAGCAAAGTACGCGTGCAACTCTGGGTCCTTCGGCTGTTTAGAAATAAACACGTCCACATCGGGAAAACCAAGATCGAGGGAAGACAAGTAATGATCGAAGTTTTTGGCGCCGCAGTCCGTATATTTTAGTGGCAGTCTTGAAAGGCAGTCAGCGTCGGCATGGCGCCGGCCGGTGTTGTAGGATACTGTGAAGTTATACTGCAATCTGAGCGCCCAGCTCGCAAGTCGCCGGGGTGGATCACGTGCAATCACAAGCCAACAGAGGGAGTGGTGATCTCTCAGGATCGTGAAACGCCATCCGTACAAATATAACACAAATTTATGAATGGGGAAAATTACAAGACATTATTCTTGTTCAGTGACAGTACAGTTGCACTCTGGTGTGCTCAGCGAGCAGCTGGCATTAGCGGTTGACCTGTTCTTTATCACCAATGCGTTGGGCGAGCACAGCACCGACCCCACTAGCGTCCATGTGAACTTCTGTCGATGCGCAGGGGTCGAAGCGCTGCAGTATCGGTTTCGAAGTCAAAATACTCTTCAGCTGTCGAAAGAAGGCATCACATTCGTCTGTCCAATGAAATGGCGTGACATTTCGTAGAAGGTGTGTCAGTGAGTGAGCGACGTAATCAATCCGGTTAATAAAGCGGCGGAAGTGCGAGGACAGTCCTAGGAAACTGCGCAGCTCCTTGACCGACCCTGGTGGCTGGAATTTTTAGGAGCGAAGCACCTTAAGGCGTGGGTAGGGCGTCCCTAATGTATGTAGTACGTAGCCAGCTCGTTCCAGGATTCACCGCTAGGTGAATGTTATTGGTAGAATGAACCGATATAGGTGTTATAAAACAGATACCGTCCATGTAGTTTTACGATGAACAAGCAAAAGAAAATGTTACACTTACGCTAGGGGGCGCTTTATTTTTAGGGGTGAAGCTCCTTATGCCGAGGGTTGTGCATGCGCGATGTATGTATGTATTAGTAGTAATAGTAGTAGTAGTAGTAATAGGTAGCCACCTCTCGTTTAGTTCTTGAAATGGCCGCTGGATGACGGTACTTCTATATGATAAATATATGATGAAAAGATACGAGATGGTGGTACTTAGAGAGTCCACTAGACGGAAGCACGAACGCACAGACGCACGGATGGACAGGCAGACAAGCAGATGGACAGATGGGTGGACGCGCGGACAGACGGACGAACACACAGATGTAAAATGAACGGATGGATGAACGAATGGATGGACGCACAGAGGACTGACGCCTAGACGGATGCACGGACGGATGAATGGACACACGGACGAACGCAGTGGCAGACGCACAGATGGACGCATGGAAGGACGCACGGATGGACGAATGCATGAACGGACGGACGGATGAGTGAACGGTCGCATGGACAGTCACACGAAATGATGGACTCAAGAACGAATGGACAGACGGAAGCGCGGACGGACAGATGGACGCTTCGCCCCACTCATCATCATTCAGTCCGTAGATGTGCTGGAATTTTTGACGGCCATAGTCTTCTGCGGGTCCGGTATACGATATCATTTTGTCTACAAGGTGACCCGACAAGAGTGCTTGCCGCTCACCGAAACCGCACATCTTTTAATTAAGAACAAGCCCAGCGTTCTTTGTACAACCCAGTACAACATCAAGACGCTGATTGTGTTCGCGTTAGGTACGACCAAAAATTACGTGATTGAGGTAGCACATACAGACCTCCCATGTGAGGCTACGCAGAATTGTATCTATAAACCACTAGAAAGTTGCGGGGGCGTTACACAGACAGAACGACATAACATTGAACTCATTGAGCCCATTCGGAGTCACAAAAGCCTTTTCCATGCCCACGGGATTCATCGTTATCTACCAATGCCAGACCTCGAGTCGACGGAGGAAAAGTACGAGGCTGAGTGAAGGCAGTCAATGGCATCATCAATTCCAGAAAAAGCGATAGACGTCTTTTTCCCGGAGAGACGCTGCTCTCGTCGGAGCGAGTGGACGCACGTCGTGTCGGCTCCGGTTTCAACGAATGTTTTGCAGTGGAAGTCACCTAGAAGCCCACAAGACTTTGGTACCCGCGTATTCAGCTTGTCATCAGGAATCGCCCGGCACCAAGTTCCAGGTGGGGACTTGAATTTTTGACACCTTTACCGACGCATTTTTGTCAACCACGCTGGCGAGAGAGATAGGCCTAACGCCTGCCAAGCCACCGGCAGCGCAGCTGCCAGAGACGCTGCTGCCTAGGCCGGCCTAGCTCTGCGGGCACCAAGAAACGCCGGTCGGCGCGTTTGACGCGTCCGACTTTTAGATGCGGAGCATCTAATACTCGAGGCTTGTAGTGCGGCGCCGTCCGCAAGCTTCCTCCTCCTTCTTCCACCATCTGTGCATCCCTTCCTCCTCTACACACCACGCGCGCTTCACTCCTCCACCATCTGTGCACCCTTCCTCCTCTACACACCGCGTGCGCTTCTCCTCTTCACGAACATTCGCTAGCTGCATAATGTAGCGCGCATGCGCCGTCACGCTTCGAAAACATCGGCAGCTGACGCGCGCGCATGCGCCGCCGCGCTTCGAGAACATCGGCAGCTGACGCGCGCGCATGCGCCGTTGCGCTTCTCCCCCTTCTCGAACATTCGACAGCTGACAGTGCATGCGCCGTCGCGCTGTATATATACTCAAGGTCGGCGCTCGCTCGCTCAGTTGCCGCTCGTCGGTTGGTTTGTACGGCGCGTCGACGTCCAAGGTCGCGGTGAAATGAATTCCAACGAATCCACAAACACAATGATCGACGTCCCTTCGACCAGCGCCGCCCTTTCGCATACGTGTGTACGTGTTCACTCATTTAACACCCCCTCCTACAACCACGTTAACCAATTTAGCCATCGACCCAAGTAAGTCGCAATTTAACACCCCATTTCACAACCACGTTAACCAATTTAGCCATCGACCCAAGTAAGTCGCACTTTAACACCCCGTTAACCAATTATATGCTCCGCATCCTCCTCAGTGTTCCCCCGAGGAAAGCTGCGGGCAATTTTTTTGAGAAGAAATGGAGGTCACTGTGGAGGGAGAACCCATTTCTCGTGAAGAACTCTAAGAAAGTACAGGATGGAGCACCGTAGGATCAAAGAAGTCGACCCGCGGGCAATCACTAGAACCCGGTGCGGATTCTCAACGAGGGAATAACAGCAGGAAACGGCGTGAGCAATGCCTGAGTCAAATAACAAGATTAAGCCGGATGCCTCCACTGCCCCGAGGTGACTACAAGATCATCATCCGACCTAAAGGCGGCCTTCGACTCACCGATCATGGAGCCGCCCGACTGGCGACTAGCATTTACTACGCCGCTGAAATTCCGAGAGACGCCCAAGATGAGGACACAATATGTCCAAATTTCCAGCAAAATATCATCGTTGTGAGCACACCCATCGAGGCGCATGCTGATAGATACCAGAAAATCTCTGGCATTGTGGTCGGCAACAAGACGTACGATACCAGCGCATATGAAGCAGCACCAGACGGTACGTCAAAAGGCGTGATACGTGATATCCCGTTGGAAGATACTGGCCGAGATATTACAGCTAATGTGATTACAACAAAGAACCCTACAACCATCGCTGCAAAACGCCTCAGCAACACAACGACGGTGATCGTACTGTTCGCTGGTCTTCGCGTGCCAACATACGTTCGATACGGTGGGGCAATGTTGAAGTGCTCCCTTTACCGCAAACAGATAGAGACGTGTTACCAATGCGGTCGCCTGGGGCACCGCGCAGATGTATGCCCAAACCCGAAAGACCACGTGTGCCGTGGCTGTGGTACGACCAACCCCCCGCAAGATCACCAATGCCAGCCCACTTGTCAACTATGCGGCGGCGACCACCAGACGGCCGAGAAGGCGTGCAGGGCACGTTACAAGACGCCGTACCTGGTGAAACGCCGGCGATGGGAGCGACAACAACAACAATATGAAGACTACCCGACGAAGCCAATGCCTGTCGACAACAGCCTCGAGCAGCGGGACACTACCCCTACCCGGAAGCCCGGAAAGAAAGCCTGGTCGAGATCTCGGTCGCGGTCTCGGTCGCGGTCTCGCCCCCGGCCCCGCTCCCGGCCCCGCTCCCGGCCCCACTCCCGGCCCCGCTCCCGGCGCCGCTCCCGGTCGCAGTCAACATCTCGGAGCCGTACACCTGGACCTGGCGCAACCTTCAAGGTGGGCTGGGTAGATGTAGTCAAGGAGGCGCGCTCGGGGTCTGAGGAGGCCGCTTCTCAAGGCAAACTTGATAAATTAGAGGCTGAAATAGCACAGCTAAAGCAGATGTTAGCACAATGTAACCAGAAAATGACAGCTTTAGGAGAGGAAAACAGGACCCTCAAGGAGGAGTTACACCACTATAAAAAAAAAACATGCTCCACCAGTAGTACCACCGCTCTCAGCTGTTACACCCAGTGAAAAAATGGAGGAAGGTACAACACCACCACCTCCCAAGCGCAGAGCCGAAACCCAGGCCAATGAATACAAACCCGCACGCGTGACGCCCGAGAATAAAGTCCTGAAGGAAGTTCAGCAATCAGTCAAAGAATTAAATGAGTGGATGAGCAACGCATTCCGACTGATCTCAGCCCTTACTGACCGCGTAGAGACTATAGCTAAAATTACCCAGCAACAAAACGAACACCTACAACAGCGACTCATCGCTGTGGAGGCTAGAATCACCCCTCTGCCACCTAGCGGACTGGACCCCACAGCGAATGTAAAGCAACCTTCCTCGTCGGCATTCAGTGTGATACAGCCGGCGACATTCCTACCCCCTGCATCTCATCATAGCTAGAAATCACGCCTACACAATTTGGCAATGGAATTGTAGAAGCTACGCGAATAAGCAAGCAAATCTTCACCAATACCTTAAGGGGAAAGTTAAGCCCGATATCATTTTATTGCAGGAGACACATTGTCTCGCTAAATTGGCAGGCTACCGCTCGATCGGACATGCCAACGGGGAGACGACTGTCCTTAGCACCCTAGTTAGACGAAACCTTACGTTCACGCAACACGACACGGAAATTACCAATATAGACAATATATTTATTGAACTCGTTCCGCAACGCAAGACACAGAAAAGTCTTTTTATACTAAACATATACAGCAACCCTAAACAAAAGAAGCACAGATTTCTCACACTCTTTAAACGCGCCCTCAACATCGCTGGCCAAAATCCCATCTTAATAGCGGGGGACTTCGACGCACCACACACTGCCTGGGGATACTCTTATGTGTTTCCTAAAGGTAGGGCCCTCTGGTTTGACTCGCAGCAAGAGGGATTAACTCTCATCACCAACCCTAGCACACCCACACGTGCGGGCACTAGCTCCAGTAAAGACACAACGCCTGATCTGACGTTCACGAGAAACACATCAGCAGCCACCTGGAAAAATACCCTAGAGGACCTGGGTAGCGACCACTACATCATCGAGGTACATGTTCAAGGTGGCCCACGTAAACCCACGGGAAAAGAGCTAAAGTTGGTAGACTGGACCCAGTTCCGCAAATCACGTGAGAACCAGGTCCAACCCATCAGCGACATAGAGGACTGGATACACACGCTTAAACAGGATATTAATAATGCCACCCGAATCGTACCTCCCGAGGCACACCTCGAAGAGATCGATAGCCGGCTCCTCCACATGTGGGAGGCAAAGCAATCGCTCCAAAAGAGGTGGAAGACACAGAAACACAACAGAAACCTCAGGAAACGCATAGCACTCCTCAACACAGAGATAGAGATGTATGCAACACAGCTAAGCCGGCAACACTGGGATGAAACCTGCGATGCGATGGACAGGCAGCTAAGTCTTAGTAAAACTTGGCGTTTTCTACGGTTCCTGCTCGACCCAGAAGACAGCAAAACCGCCCAACGACAAACCATCAACAAACTAATACATGCTTACAAGGGCACCGACGAGGAGTTTCTTAGGGAGGTAGAGCTCGAATATATCTCTCAGCAGCATCCAGATTATACGGGCCAGATCAACACTACTCTAGACGAATAATTCACCGGAGCGGGTATCCGTGCCGCCCTACAAAAACTTAACACCAAATCTGCACCAGGTCCGGATAACATCACGAATAAGATGATACGCAATTTGGACGATGAGTCGATCACGCATATCACAGACTATATTAATAACTGCTGGAACACCGGAATCTTGCCCCCGCATTGGAAAACGGCCAAGGTTATTCTGATTCCGAAACCAGGCAGACCACTGAATACTGACAATCTTAGGCCCATCTCCTTAACATCTTGCATAGGCAAATTGATGGAACACGCTTTCTTGGCTAGACTGACAAATTACCTCGAAGACAATGATTTTTTCCCACACACCATGATTGGCTTCCGCAGGCATCTTTCAACGCAGGATGCCATGTTGCAGCTTAAGCATCACATCATAGACAGTACGGGACGCTCCACTAAGGGCATACTTGGTCTTGATCTGAAGAAGGCTTTTGACTCTGTCACGCATAGCACCATTCTAAATCAGGTCAATACCCTAAACTTGGGGCTTCGCACGTACAACTATATTAGGGCATTTCTTACGGGCAGAGCGGCCACGATCACTGTGGGAGCACTCAGGTCGTCCGAAATAACCATAGGAAGTGCGGGCACCCCACAGGGTTCCGTGATATCTCCCATGTTGTTTAACCTCACCCTCATTGGTCTTCCTTCAAAACTTCAAACCATCCAAGGACTTCATCACACCATTTACGCCGACGACATCACCCTCTGGGTGTGCGACGGCAGTGACGGTTCCATTGAACAGAGATTACAGGAGGGGATTGACACAGTCGAACGGTATTTACAAGGAACTGGACTATCCTGCTCGGCGGAGAAATCTGAGCTACTGCTATATCGCCCTACACTTAGAGGTCGGCCACCCAAACAACATCCCCAAGCGCAGGCACACGCTGATATAAAACTCACTACAAGCGATGGTCACGCCATACCAACCGTGGACAAAATCAGAGTGCTAGGTTTGATCATAGAAAGTAAGGGTACCAACGGAGAGACAGTTCGCAACATTGAAGCCAGAGTGTCTAACACGATGCGCCTCATTAGGCGCATTACCAATAAACACAAAGGCATGAAAGAGGCCAGCATCATCCGTTTGATCCAAGCGTTTGTTTCAACTCACATCACCTATACGGCGGCGTACCACCGATGGTTCACCGCGGAAAAGTCAAAACTCAACAGCCTAATTAGGAAGATTTACAAACAAGCACTAGGTTTGCCTCAAAACACCAGCACCGAACTACTCCTTCAACTTGGTTTACACAATACCCTTGAGTAACTTATTGAGGCGCAACAAATCTCCCAATTCGAGCGTTTAGCCAAGACTAAGCCAGGCCGCCAGATTCTATGTAATCTCGGTATTACTTACATCACTCAACATGGAGACAAACACGACATACCACGCACTATCCGTGCTAAGCTAACAGTACCACCCATACCAAGAAACATGCACCCTGAACACAACAAGGGCAGACGTGTCAGTAGAGCCAGGACCATGTCAAAGATGTTTGGGCGCGACCATGAGGCAGTCTTTGTCGACGCAGAACGCTACCAGGAACGTCACCACTTCGTGGCTGCTGTCGTAGACCACACACAACAATGCAAAAGCAGCGCGTCAATCATCACACGGAACGTAGAAACGGCAGAGGAAGTGGCTATCGCGATGGCCATAGCCCACACTAATGCCTCATGCGTAATCAGCGACTCGCAGACAGCCGTTAGAAACTACGCCAGCGGCAGAATCTCCCCCGAGGCATTGCGGATTCTTAATACAGGCAAAATTCACGAGGCGGACAAATACGTACACATCTTGTGGTTCCCTGCCCACACACCACTAGGTAACGCGGAGGCCAATCCGAATGAAGTGGCGCACAACGTGGCTCGAGGTCTTACGTTCCGAGTCACGTCAGACGAAGCGGCCACCCAAACGGACCTTTCTGCGCCGGTGTGGGAATGGGACGATCGGCTCACTAAATTTAATGACATAATTCAACACTATCGACTGCAAAGGCGGGAGTACGCTCCGCCTCACTCCAAGCTAAATCGGGCCCAGTCCGTTCAGTGGCGACAGCTACAAACATGCACATACACGAACCCTGTCATCATGCACCACATATATCCTGACGTCTATAGTTCTAATCTATGCCAGTACTGTACCACCAGAGCCACTCTCGACCATATCCTATGGGAATGTCCAGCATTAGTCAGAAATTCTGGGGTCGCGGCCTCCAATGAAGACCTTCGGGTGCGTTGGCGGACTGCGCTGCTCAGTTCGGGCCTGGACAAACAACTCTGGGCGATCCAGCAGGCCAAGGAAGCTGCCGGGAGACACGGTCTCTCCGTTGGCCCCTAGGTGAGAGCCCATCCCAGCAATCTGCCGGAAATTAATAAAGTCTATCTCTCTCTCTCTCTTTTCTCCGTCACTTCATTGAGACGCTGATAGTCCACGCAAAACCTCCAGGTGCTGTCTTTCTTTCTGACAAGTATGACTGGGGCCGCCCAAGACTGCACAATTCCTGAATTACCCATTTTTCAGCATTTCTCGAACTTGCTTATTGATTATCTTCCGTTCCGCCGGGGATACTTTATAAGGTTTTTGCCGTATCGGATGCGCCATATCTGTGTTGATTTTGTAGCATGTGCGAGACTCTGAATATTTCACTCATACTTCCCCACAGTGAGTACTTAGTCCTTGTTTATTCTGTTTTGAGGCGCACAAATGAAATACTTACATAGCTTCTGAAAGAGTGGTGGAGGGTACCAACGCTGATGCCAGTACGCAAAGGTAGTAGGACTCCATTGTCTGGGCAAGAGAAGGAAAGAAGTCTCGCGACATCGTATGCCGGCTACGGTGGCTGCATTTTCCATGGAGGGAGAAAGGCTGTAGGCCCATGTGCTCAGATTGGGGGGCATGTTCAAGAACCCCAGGTAATCAAAATTTTCGGAGCCCTCTATTACGGCGTCTCTCATAATTATGTGGTGATTTTAGGACGTTAAAACCCACATATATATCAATAAAAGAAGTTTCCTGTGTTCCACGCACCATTTCCTTTTGCACACCGCTGTCGGGGGCCGAGGGTTCGGAGGCCGGGGGCGAAACAACGACGCTGTCTGTGTTCGAGCTGTGCAACGCGGCCTTGGCCACCCACGCTGCCCACAACCAACATGTTTAGCAGCAAGATGTTTAGGCCGCGGATTCTTCAATGGAACGTTTGTTCTCTACGCTGCCGTCACGCCGAGCTGTCTACCCAACTCCTCCGACGCAAGTACGATGTCTTGCTGCTGCAGGAAACCTATGCTCACGTCGGAACACTCAACCTATCTGGTTTTGTCGGCTATCACAGCACCACGCAGTGCGAACTTGAAGAGTGTCTCGCAGTCCGGTGCAACACTCTCTCGCATCCTCCCGGCGCGTCGCGGGCTACGGTTTATGTGCGCGCCGGCCTCCCTCTAGCTGCGGTGGACATCGAGGACATTCTCTGTGACACCCTCGAAGCCGTCGCCCTGACTGTGTGCATCGGGAGCACGGACACCAGGGTCGCGAGCGTGTACGTGCGCACATCGAACTACTCAGCACGCTGGGACACCGATTTCGTATGCCGCCTCGCAGACCACCTAAATCGCAACATGGTCATCGGTTGCGACTTTAACTCTCACCACACCTCGTGAGGAAGCGGCATGACGAACCACCACGGGCGCGACCTCCTCGATGCCGTGCAAAAGGCCGGACCGCTCGTTATAAAGACGGGTAGCTGTACTCTCGCGCGCTATGGTGTGTCAGACTGTTCCATCGAACTGATCTTCGTGGGTGGAACGTGTAAATAGGAGTGACAACGTGCACAGGAATCTCAGGGCTCCGACCACTACCCATCATGGTCACGCACCCCTCAGCTAACATCAGGTACACTCGGACCTACAGTGTTGTGAAGTGGACGCGCTTCAGAGAACTGTGTGCTACAGTGCCAGTCTCTGCAGACTTCTTCACCGTGCTGGCCGAGTGCCACGACGCAGCTACTACCACCCGCTGCACTGTGTCTGCGGGAACCCCAGCACCACACATCTGCCTCCTCATCATTCGAGGAGAGCTAGCGTCTCTAAGACTGGTGTGCGGACACACACCCATCGCGCTCCGCTGCGAATGCCAATTCTGACCGGTCAACGGCCTCGAATCTTCCTGAGCTGCACGGACCCTCTTCCGCGAAGTTCACCTGAACATTTCGACACCTGGTTCACCAAGGTGGGCTCGTTTTTCATCATTTTAGAGGCCTTTTCGCTGCACCAGTGAGCTAAGCCTAGGCGAGGTTAGGCGAGCCTCCCCGCCTACGGCGCTCGCACGCCCGCTGCGAGATGCCGCAGCAGATTGCCATGGAAGGGGACGACGTCACCCCTGAGGAATTACAAGGAAACGGATGGTTCTCCGTTCTAAAAAGACAGCAAGAATCGCGCGCGAAGTCATACGCAGCCCGCCAGTCTGGAACGCAACGAGGCGCGACAGCGACGCCTAACGCTACTCTACGACGCGTCGCAGCTGCGAGCCGACTGCCGGCGATGCCACGTAGTCACAATTGAGTCATCGTGCGACCGGGAGGCGGCCTCAACGTGCAAGCCTGCAGCTCGCACAGGATTCTCGCCGCGCTAACCATGGCAGCTCAGCTAGCGCCGTCGGTAACGGAGGAGGACATTATTTGTCCCAACTCGATGCAAAACATTTTTGTCGTCAGTACGCCTAGTGCTACTAAATGCAGCAGCGTACAGTCGAGTAACCGAGATAATTCTCACCGACCAGAGACACCCGGTCACGGCCTACCTCTCACCTGCCGGTATCACGAGCCGAGGCGTGATTCGCGGCGTCGACACTGACTTTGACGACGCCGCACTCAACCGCATGCTCATCCAACCGCGCAACTCAAGCCTACTGGGAGCGCGTCACATCAAGAACACTGAAACTGTGATTCTGATCTTCAACGGGCTCAAAGTGCCCAACTACGTCTACTGCGGCCAGGTCATCTACCGCTGCACGTTGTACAAGCGCCAAATAGACACCTGCCGTACCTGCGGCCAAGTAGGCCATCGCCAAGACGTGTGCCCCACTCCTTCAACCAAGGTCTGCGACCACTGCGGTCGCTTACCAACGGACAACCCACACGTGTGCAACCAACCAGTGTGTGCCTTATGCGGCGAAGCACACCGCACGGGCGACCGCGAATGCCGACATCGCTACCAGCTGCCTTACCTGGTGCGCCGTCCTCGTCAGCGACGTCGCCGATGAAAGCAAGCCCAGCAGCAAACACCCACCCCTGCACCCAGCCCGGTTCCTGCCAAGACCACCGAACCGCAAGGACCTCCTCTAGGCCCACGTAATCCTACTCCCACTGACCAGCCTACCTGGGCCGACAAGGTGGCATGCAAAGGTGAGACCCACGCAGCGCAGCGTCAGGGACACTCGCCACAGCAACCTGACCCAGAACTAGCACAGTTAAAACGCATGTATGCGGAGCAGGCTAAAGAAATCCAATCGCTTAAAGAAGAGCTAGCAAAACAACAGGCCCCCGAATCGCGCGAGGGTAGCATTATCAGCGGCCCCGTCTCGATACGCGGCGCTAAGAAACGGGCAGGCCCGACGCTCCAGGCCGAAGAGCAATCCGAATTTGACCGGTTTACAGCCAATATATACGCGATACTAGAGCAGTACCACGCAGAGACCACGGCCGAGTATAGCGCTTTCAACGCTAAACTAGAGAGCATGCAGAAACAACTTATCGAGTTGGCTGCATGGCCAGCACAAGTGGACGCGAGGACTAAGGTGTTGGAGGAGGACCTGGCACGCAGTAAGCGCGCTGGGCTAATACCTAGACCTTAAAATGGCGTCGTCACAATCATTTACAATTTGGCAATGGAACGCAAGTACCCTCCGTACGCGGAGAGAAACGTTACAACAATTCATTGGCTCTATGACCCAACGACCGGCCGTCATTCTCCTGCAGGAAACGCGTATCGACCGATTCGCTCTTCGCGGATACAGAGTCGAGGCCGTCTGTGGGAACAAAGCTCGAGGAATAGCCGCCCGTGTGGCTAAGCCTTATGCTTACACGACACATGCAGTACGCCCAGACCTCAAAATAGAGCATCAGATGATAGAGATCATCCCGAACGCTCACATTAAGCAATCGGTATTCATCCTTAACGTGTACAGTTCACCTTCACACAGCACAGAAACATTCACCACACTACTAACTAAAGCGACGCAGATAGCAGGCAACCATCCCCTCATAATCGCGGGGGACTTCAACGCCCCCCATGTAGAATGGGGTTACAATCACACAACACAGAAAGGACGCCACTTACAAACACACATAACTCAACACAATCTCATATTACTTAACGACCTCTCTACCCCCACACACATAGGTAACTCAGTGTCACGGGACTCATCCCCTGACCTGACCCTAGTACGCAACGTTTCGAATCCCACATGGGTTAATCTGCAAGCTAACCTCGGCAGCGATCACTTTATCTGTAGCACAACAGTCAATATAGGCAGCCTCGAGCCCAGAGACTTTAAAGTAGTAGACTGGAACTTCTTTAGGCAAATACGCAAACAGGACACCAAGCATTACTCTTCACTCTCTGAACTCTTTGCGAGACTACAGCGGGACGTAAAACAAGCTACCAAAAATATTTCTACAACACGCAACATAGACCACATGGACAGCCACCTCGCACATCTCCTGGAGGCTCACAAAAGTCTTCAAGAAAGATGGAGAATGCATAAACTCAATCGTAGGCTACGAAAAAGAATTGCATTGCTCAACCGACAAATCGAAGAGTACAGTCACACACTAGCACTTAATCATTGGAATGAGGTGTGTAATTCGCTTGACGCACGCATGAGAAAGGGTCTAAAACGGGACCTTCTCAGGCATCTGCTCGGTTACAAGCCCACCAAGTCAGAGCAACGACTAACTCTAGATAGACTGTTACACAAAGCGCGAGGACAGCAACTTACCGACGCGCAGATTTTAGATGCTACAGCAGCCCGGTATCTATGTACAGAACCTACCTCACATGAAGACTATCCACCTTACGCGGGGGCCACAGACGACCCATTTGAGCAGGCTATAACTAGCGTTGAAATACGCGCGGTAATAGCAGAGCTCAATACTAAGTCAGCCCCGGGTCCTGACGGAGTCACCAACAAGCTACTCCGCAACCTGGCTGACCATGACATTGAATCACTAGCCACTCACATGAATGAGGTTTGGGAGCAAGGGAGCGTCCCGCCAGAATGGAAGGCCGCGACCGTTATACTCATTCCCAAGCCGAACAAACCCCTGGAACTCGACTCTCTACGACCCATCTCCCTCACATCCTGTGTGGGTAAGGTCATGGAGCACGTCATTCTCGGTCGAGTCACAAAATATTCAGAGCGAAAACACCTCTTCCCATTCAATCAAGTAGGGTTCAGGCCAGCTATGGCCACGCAGGACGTACTTCTCATGCTGCAGAAGACGTTACTTAGAGTAAGGAGCAAAGACCTCAGAGCAATCCTAGCTCTTGACTTAGAGAAAGCTTTTGATACCATAAGCCACGCTCATATACTACACGAGATTCAGGAGGCAGGCTTAGGCCGCCGCTTCTACGAATACGTCCGCTCTTTCCTAAGAGCCAGAACGGCCACACTTAAAGTTGGGGATCTCAAGTCACACACCTACAACCTAGGCCCGCGCGGCACCCCGCAAGGGTCGGTGCTCTCACCGTTTCTTTTCAATTTAGCCCTCAGGCAACTTTCGCAAAAGCTGAGACACATCGAAGGCGTAGAACACGCGCTCTACATCGACGATATTACTATTTGGCGTACTGGAGGGAGCGATGGACAAATCGAAGCGAGCCTTCAGGAAGCAGTCACTGCAGTACAAATATTTTTAAAGCCCACGGGCCTCAAACTATCGGCATCTAAGTCCGAGTTGCTGCTTCTGCCACCACAGTACGGCCGCACCAAAGCCGAACCTACCATACACCTCTCCACAATGGATGGCTCGGTTATCCCGATAGTGTCGTTGGTTCGAATTCTGGGCGTTACCCTACAGGAGAATGGCAAAAACGACTTAACCATCACACATCTCACCAAAAAAGCTGAGGCAGTCATGCACCTCGCCCGACGCGTCGCTAATAGACACGCAGGACTCACAGAAGAAAGCTTACTACGCATCTTTCATGCGTTCTTAATGTGCCACGTTCACTACGTTGCCTGCGCTCACCCGTGGAGCAAAGGCGATGAAACTAAAGTAGACAACCTCGACCGAAAATGCACAAAACGAGTACTTGGTCTACCCATGTCCACAAGCACGCAGCGCCTGCTATCCCTTGGGGTACATAACACGTTCCAAGAAATCATCGAAGCACAAAGAATGTCCCAACTCATACGCCTGTCTTCGACAGCTGCGGGTCAGGAACTCCTCTCACACATAGGTCTTCCTATCCCAACTCAAGTCAACGAACCAGAACTATTACCGCAACACCTTCACACTAAAATCACAGTGCTACCCTTCCCCAGGAACATGCACCCGGTGCACAATCAGGCTCGAAGAAGGGCACGAGCTCAATCCTTACTAAAAGCGGCCAACCTACACGCGACAGACGTGGTCTTCGTAGACGCCGCTAAATACGTGGACAAACCCTACTTTGCAGCTGTGGCGGTCGCCCCAGACGGAAAAGCTCTTAATGCTCTTACCGTAAAAACACAGAAAGCCTGCGAGGCTGAACAAGTGGCCATTGCCCTTGCTCTAGCACTCCCTCAGCGCGACACGGTTTTCACCGACTCTAAACCCGCTGCACTGGCATACCGCCGCGGTACACTTTGCCAGGCGGCATTAAGAGTTCTAGCATCTGTTCAGATAACTGTAGACAAGTATATCCACTGGTTCCCTGGTCATGAAGGGATCAACGTTCAACCAGGGGTCCCCAACAGTAGTGAGCTGGCCCATAACCTCGCGCGTGATCTTACGTGCCGCGGAGGGTCGCGGTCCGGCTCACTGGCCGGGGACACCAACACGCACCGGGAGCCACTTCTATCATATCATGAAATTTGCTCGCACTATAAGTTATTTAGAAAGGAATTCCCCTCACCTCACTCAGCACTAAATAAAGAACAACAATTAACGCTTCGACTGCTGCAAACGCGCAGTTACCCCAGCCGCTATATCTGCAGCAAATACCTACCAGATATAAGGCCAGAATGCCCCAAATGCCAAAATTCAAGGTGCGATTTAAGTCACATGCTGTGGCAGTGTCCCGTGCTAAACGCTAGCTTCGGGTCTCCTGCTACCGAGGACGACTGGTTCAACCACCTCAGGAGCCCCGACAGGGCCCTTCAACACCAGGCCGTCCAGAAGGCCCAAAAGGTGGCTGGCGAGCTCCGACTCCCAGTCCCCACATGGGCGGAGCCACCGGGCTGGCCCCCGTAAGGGGTGCCCGTACCCTTCAGGACCTTTATTAAAGTTAATTCTCTCTCTCTCATCATTCGATCCGCGCGTCGCAGGATGCAGATTGTGACACTGCGCTCGCAGAAGGCGGATCATTGGCGTGCCCTTAACTGTATTGACGTAGTGTGCCGCAGGCACGCCAGACGCCGTCAGCGACAAGAGCTCTGCTCGTCACTAGATGACCCTCAGAACCATTCCCAAGCCTGGCGCATCTTCACTGCCGTTGTTCCCACCAGAGTGCCTCACTGCCCGGTTCTCTGTGTTGATGTTGCAATGAAGATCACCACGAAGGAGTTGGCTGAAGCTGCTGGCTGACAAGTTTGCCCCTCCTGCTTGCCCACAAGCACAACAGGGACTACCACTCTGTACCTGCACTCAACAAGCCTGAGCTGTTCGCACCCTGAGCGGTACTTCCCTGCCGAGGGCATTATGCTGGAGATCCGCGCATTGTGCACGCGGGAGCTTACTCTCAGCGAACTAACCGCAATGCTCAACAACCGCACGAAGCAGTCTGACCCAAGAGAGGACGGTCTCACCTACCAAGTGCTGAGCAATATTGACCCATCTATGCGCCCTCCGTTGCTGGAGGCCTACAACGAAGTTTGGTGCACAGGTCAGGTGCCTCCTGGCTGTAAAGAGGCGCTCGTGGTGCCCATCCTGAAGTCCCGGAAGCCGGTCATAAAGCTTTCATCCTACCGGCCAGTATCACTCACCTCGGCCGCAGTAAAAGTCATGGAAGCCATGGCATTGCGACGCCTTTGCTGGATTGCCTCAGCAACCAACGCATTCCCTCTCGAACAAAGCAGATTTCGCCCAAGGCGCTGTTCGGCTGACGTGATTCTTGCTGACTCACTTGCTAACTCAGCTGACTCACTGGCTGACGTGATCGCAACCGTCGAGGAGGCCAAGTACCGCGGCGATTACGGCATCCTCGTGCTGCTCGATGTGAGAAGTGCGTTTGACTGTTTGCCCCACGCATCGATTTTGGACACACTTCGTGACCCCGGTGTGTGCGGGCGGATATTTGACTACCTAGAGAGCTTCTTGGGCGACCGAACTCTTCGCGTTCGTGTTGGCTCCACAATCAGCGGTTCCCATCCCGTCACCACGTGCGTACGCTAGGGCAGCATATTGAGTTCTTTTCTGTTCAATCTGGATCTTGCCCAGCTGCCTGACTACATCCCGCACAACACGGCGTGTGAAGTGCATGTAGCAATTTACGCCTATGACATTGCTCTGTTTGTCTGTGGCCCCGGTCACCACCGGGCATCCCTTCTGGAGACCCTCCGGGTGGCCATCGACGCGGTTGACGCATTTCCTGAACGGGATCGGACTGGCGCTCGCCGCCTCCAAGACGGAGGCACTGCTCGTCCACCCGCGAGCGTCGACACGCCACTCCACGCCTCGGCTCTCCGGGGCCCACTCATCGAGTGGAGCATGAAGGTGCGCTACTTGGGGGTGACCATAGACCACCGGCTCAGCTGACGACCGACCGTCAACGATCTGCGGACAAGCAACCGCAAAGTACTCGGCGACGCACGTAGTCTCCTCGCGCGAGGTAAGGGCTGCACCCCGGTCCTTGACATGCGAGTCTACAACGCAGTCGCATCGGAACGCGTGATCTACACGGCAGCAGTGGCTTCGTTGAGTGCTTGCCAGCTGACTGACCTTGGACGCGGTCCATCGCAACGCCATGTGGGAGTATTACGAACTACCCCACACCTCCCAAGTGAGCCCCACGCTCGCTGAAGCGGGGGAAACTCCCATATCCCTGCGGGTGACCCAGTGGAAAATAAATCATGTACTGCAGCTGAAAACCACAAGGCAGGGGCAGTTCCTCGTGAACAGACTATTCCCTCTAGCTCACTCATCCATGGGGCAGCGGGCGAGTGAGCTCTTGACGGTTGTGCCAGACATGCAGTGCTCCAGATGGCCGGCTATCCCACCCTCATTTGGTTGAACAATGATGATGATGATGATGACGACATTGATTAGTTTTTTTTTTTTTGACCAAGTCAAACTGAAACAAAAACATCCAGAACCTGCGTCATTTTTCACTTCAACTTGGAAAATGGCAACGTGATCTTCATTTCATTGCCATTGTACATCAATCGATAATGACTTTAAAGCTGTACGCTTTGTTGAGACGTGCCAACCACCGTATGTAGGCAGTCAGGTGATATACGCCTGAAATTTGACGCGCTAATGACTACGAAATATCTGACATTACAGTGCTACGCGCTGATCTACAATCAGCACATTTGTTTGTCGTCCTCTGTAAAAGCGTGGTTTTCCCTTCTTTTACATCTGAACAAAATCATCAGCTTTGGCCAAAATATTTATTAAGCAGGCTAGCGCATGTCATTTCTCGTCGCTCCCGTGCCATGAATTGGCAAGCGGTTGTTTGTAGATTATGTTACTGATGCGTTTTTGTGCATTTATATTGTGCCGTTTCAAACAAGTAAACAAACAGTGCATGCTATACGGTGGGAGCACACGCATCGCTGTGTTGGTGCATTATATTTTTCCGCGATTTTCTTCATTCGCGTCACGAGATATCAAACTAAGAAAACACTCGTTTAACAGTCTAGTGTGGCGGGGCTCGTTCGTCTCACTTCAAATCATCTCCAAGCTAAGCGAAACAGTTGATAATCACTACCCCCGCCATTCCTCTCGCAATTCCATAAAGACCTTCCGCATTCGCAAATAACCAACGTGTCTTCTCTTGCAGCAACACAATAATACCAAGCAAATTCAACATAAGTATAATACTGAAAGCGAAGGTGGAAATATCTAGGACGCAATATTCGCTCTTAGCTCACTGTGCCATGCCCGTACCCGGAGTCCACTTTCCAATGAATAAACACTTTTCTTCTTCCAAAATGTGCGCCTGCTCAATGTTAACAAAACAAGTTTTTATGGACCTTCAAGAATCGCAGTAAATGTTTTGACGCATAGCAGAAAGTGGCATGTCGCCTGGTGAGAAAGAAGAAACTTTCTTTATCCCAAGCACTAGAACGATGTTAGCTGAATGCAACTCGATTGTTGTTTCTTGTTTTTGTAGCTAAAATGAATAGTTTATCGTCCGAAGTCTTTTTGTGATCAATCAATGTCAAACTTTACCAGACGCTTCTGCTATAGCAATACAGCAATACTATACGGAACTACTGACGGATAAAAAGTGTTAACTATTCGAAGGCTTAACATAACGAATTTCGCATCGACATGAACTTTCATTCAACTCACCTAAAAATTAATAAGTTCAATAGGTCACTTGACTGTACAAAATTGAACCCTTTACGAACGCATCACATTTGACAAACTGCGTTATATCGTCATCGTTTGGTCTGGGTGTGTTGTTTGGGAAACACAAACTACCGCTAAGACGAATAAGCTTTCTCCACATGCAAATCCCGATATTGCACTTAGTTACAGGGACTGTTAAGAATAACGATATGATTATTTAGCTGTAGTTGTATACGGTAAACTGAAGTCTGATGAGAAAGTTTTCATTTGTGGTGCAGTGTAGAACCACATTTCTCATACACCGTTGCCAATGTTTCTTTAAAAAGTGCTCTCATTTGCCAGCATTTATGTGCCTGTGGGTCGATTGTTGTTATTAGCCTGCTATTTAAGCTATTGTCAGGGGGTAGTCGTCATAACAGCATTGACTTTTTTTCTTAAGTTTGCTGATCACAAAACCGAGATATCAGTGAAAAGCTGCAAAAATCACGCTCATAGTTGTCAAATTGGGTGAGTGGCTTTAAATATTGGTGCATGCGGTATGCTTTGCAAGCCATTTAATCGTGCCACATCACCTCCTGAGTTCATCACTTTTGTGAAGCAATGACTTTCTTGACTGTACTTGTGTATGGCCACATTGAGTAATCGTGAGTGTCCCTTTTTTTACTGTGTGTCAACTATTTTTATACAACAACAGTGACCGACTTTGCTAGCCCTTTACCAACAAACACTTCAATGGAAAGAAACAAAGTCCTCCATTCCGTACCTGGTACATCCTAGCGTTCCATAGCATGATTTTCATAGCGTGCTTCCCGGATAATAGGTCTTTCTCATTTCTCTTCGTGTTCACGAAGAATACAGCTACGTGATAAAACTGAAAATAATGAGGAAGAAAAAAAATGCTGGCCTCACCAATAAAAAGAACAACAGCTCTACATTCTGTGACTTTTTGGAAATATAACGACATGTGGCTTTCGTTCTGAACACAGAATCGCTTCCGCTGAAATAGACATTGCGAACGTTTTCGTTTCCTCTTAGAGGAATTGTGCAACCTGAAAAAATTTTAATGGGAGTACTTCGGATGAAATATTGGTCCAAGTGTATTTTATCATTCATGTTTCTGTGTGAACACCTGTAAAGAAAAAGCAGGTAATAAAGAGAAAAAAATGTTGTCGTTTCCTGTATCATAACAATGAAAAAGCGTCCTTGCCATCGCTCTGTAAAAAAAAAAGCATGCCGTTTGCGATTGTTCGCGGTAACATATCGGTGCTTGGCGTGGTGATGCTGTTAAAAAAGCTCTGTCCACAATTTCATCTTGCGACGTACGGCATGAGCTTTGCAAGCCCAACGTTATGGCTGAGCGTTTCAAATTTTTTTTCTTTTAATATAGTGAAACACCAACAAAAATGTCACCAGGGCCACAATTCCTGCTCACCTTTGTCAGCTTGGCTGATAGCGGTGGCCCTTGAGTGTGCAATTGCGGTGCAGTGTTTGAAATATCCCATGTCACAACCTCGGCGTTTGATATTTGCGAGCTTCACCGCTGCTTTTACTTGCCTGAATATGAGATTTTTTTTTTAAGATAGGCAGGGGTTCCGTTGAGTCAGCCTTTGATGTTAATCGTGTAATGTTTCCCACAGTTATTTACAGCGAAGTGGCTGTTACGAGATCAAAACTCGGGTCACGCTTGGTGCCGTAGTTGTCCGCTGCCATCACCGCCGGTGTCCGTAATCACTATCGCGATTTCAGAAAAGATTAGTACCAAGGCCACAGCGGGGCTCGAAGCCGTGTTCTCTGCATGCCAGCCCAGTATTTTACCGCTAAGCCACGCCAGTGCTTGGGACTTGTTTGCAAAGTTGCCTCAGGCAGGCTTGGTGTCGGGAAAGGAATTGTGTTAGTACGATTTATAAAGCGGTTTAAACAGCGAAAGAACAACAAGTCGTCACACAAGGTGAATAGCGTAACGAGTGGATCGTCCAATGCTCCAACCTATTACAAAGGCTTGTTTTTGGTCACCCAATAACTGTGACGCATATCCCACTTTTGGCATAATTCCTCATCGTCGTCAGCCACTGCATGAACAGTTGGCACAAAATTGCAAGTGCTTAGCAGATACAACGCTTCTCAGAACAACGACAAAAAATAGCTGAGCGAATGCTGGTCTACTACCCTGAAATTATTGTTAATGTCTTAGTGGGTACCCAGCGTGTGTGTTTGTAGCAGTAACCAAATGGGCGCTTACAAAAGGCTCTGAAAGGCCGCTCTTCTAGCTTTTGCTGTGACTGTGATGTGCCTTCTGCGCAGGTCTGTCGTTTTTTGTGACCGAAATTGCGTGGCGTGCTTGTCCTATGAGCTTCCCTAGCCAGCGGGGTTGATTGATATGTGGGGTTTAACGTTCCAAAACCACCATATGATTATGAGAGACGCCGTAGTCGTAGTGGAGGGCTCCGGATATTTTGACCACCTGGAGTTCTTTAACATGCACCCAAATCTGAGCACACGGGCCTGCAAAATTTCCGCCTCTATTGGAAATGCAGCCGCTGCAGCCGGGATTTCATCCCGCATAGCAAGCGGAGTTGCTGTTCCTCTTGATGACATTGTTACTTAAGGCTTGAACGTCTTGACTTTGAATTTCTTGCTTAGGTTTTGAATTTGAGTTTGAATTTGAATTTTATTCATCAAGCGTGAACATGGAAAAGTGCATGGGTACAGATTCACTGGGAGGTCCCAAGGTAAGAACCGCAGGCGGGACCTTGACTAGAAACACTGAATAAAATGCACAGTAGGTAAATTGTGGATGCATACGCACAGCGCCTGCGATGCTCAGTAGCTGCAAATGCTTGTTGTATTTGTGTATTTGCTTATCTTTGTTTTGAAGGAAGGCTGCCTAATATGAAAAACATGGAATAATGAAATAAAAAATCAAAGTTTAGGAAAGCGTGTACAGTACAATAAGCCACACGACTGTTCATTTTTATTTAATGAGGCGGAGTAACGAGAAACAAAAAGCAAATGTACTATATAAACGACAAAGTAAGACAAATCGTTGACCAGAAGTTGTGCTTCATAGCACAGGTCAAACTTGAAACTGTATCCATGAAAATCTCACAATTCGAGAAGAGATGATTGCGTTATGTTTTAACAAAAATAAAAAAAGAGATTGAAATTGTCTCCTCCATCTCACCAGAAAAAAAAAACAAATATACCAGGGCGTAGAACAATGAATGGTGATGTCATAATAGCGAAAAAAGAACAAACGTGTAACAAAACAAACAAAACATTGAATCATATATACTAAAGTGTGCTTAGCAGAATATTAGGTGACGATTAATGATGTCCATCTTACGTAGTAGATTTTCATGCTGGCAAACGCTTACTTTAGCTCTAAACGCGGATAAAATCACATGTTGTTTTCTTGCGACCTCTTAGCAAGCCACATTGTCGAGCTGCAAAAAAAGTTTCGCTGCGACCGCGGTTCGTGCACGAAAAAACTTTCACTTTTGTTTCAAACATCTTCTTGTATTATTTCAGCGTGTTTAATTTAGAGAGAGTCTGGATGGTGTCTCTGTGTTCTCGCTTATCCATACCAGAAAGAAAACGTAACGCTGCATAACTAAACATGAATCTTTGGGAACATACACTTGAGCTTAGCGAAATTGTACCGCATATTTCCAAGAGAAGACTTACCTTACTCATCAGTGGTCAAAAACATGAAAAAAAACGTTTCGCGAACATATGGTCATCATGCATAATGAAGTCGTGTAATGAAATCATGTGACTTGTATTCGCATGATGCTTTCACAACAGAATGTTTATATTCATTGCGGGTAACAGCACTGACCACAAGATCCGGCTTATCCTTTTTACCTTAAGCTATAGCTGTTTTAATAATAATATTTGCTGGTGTCTAACGTTTCAAAACCACCATATCATTACGAGAGGCGGCTTAGCGGAGGGCTCCGAAAACTGTGACCACCTGGGGTAATTTAACGTGCATCTAAATCTAAGCAACCGGGCCTCAAGAATTTTCGCAATTGTCAAAAATGTGGCCGCCGTGGCCGGTATTTCATCCCTCGACCTGCGGATCAGCAGCCGAGTGCCTTACCCACTAGACCACCAAGGCGGCTTGCAAGTGTTTTAGATTCATCAGACGTCAGACAACACGAACACTCGTACAACTATGCACTGAGAATCTGAATTAAAACGGTCGTGAGCCATCGACGTATGAAGCGCAATTTTCGGTGTCGTCCACGACGGTGATGAGACCGTTCTTGGCCTCCTGGTACACAGTATTTTCTTCCTCTAGTAGCCTTCTGAATTTCTGCAGCAGCGTAGACACGTGCCGAAACGTTTCCGTAAGCGCCATAGTCTCGCTGGGACAGCCTTGCTTGCCAGCACACGGGAAAAACAATCGTTATTCGTGCGACCTTCCAATGTTCCCTTTTTTGCCGCTTGAATGAAGCGCGGATGCAGATGTTGCACAAGATAAGTGAAACAAAACAAATATGTCGGAAGCAACTCCGAAGCGAGAAGTGGGTGACGGAAAATCATCTTTGCCAAAATTTTCACCTCACCATATAATCTGCTGGACTCTAACAAAAGAAGCAGCCTTTACAAAAAAATGTCAAGTAACGATAAGTTGACTGTCTGAAGACGATTGTTAGTGGAACCTACCAACAATCAAAAATGTTTCTACCAACTTTCTTTAGACTGCTTTACCAACTATCTGTCAATCCTCTGGCTGCAATTGGCCACCAACTCGTGTTTATAGAAGCGTGTTCATGGGATATATGCGGACCACGTAGTGACGCCCTGTTCACAATGTTCGATAGACGCCCTAGTGACATTCTTTATAAAGAAAGACTGTCATAGACTGTCGATTGACCACGTAGTAACGCCCTGTCAACAACGTTCGATAGACGCCCAAGTGAAATTCTCTAAAAAGAAAGTCTGTGCGCGAGCAATCTATTAGGCATCTAGTAACTTGTGTTTTAATACAGCCCGTTAGCAGTTGGTTACAACCGTTCTATTGAAGCATGCTCGTACACAATCTGTAAACGGTTTGTTGGTTCGTCTATGGGGTTAGCGTCCCACAGTGACTCAGGACGCCGTATGGAAGGCTCTGGATAACATCGTCCAATAAATTGGTGGGCCTATAGCATTTTTATCCACCCAAATGTGACCTCAACGCCCAAGTTCGAACCCTCATCTATCCGATCAACATTAGAGTAACGTTAACATTATAACACTGTCCACCAACCCATGCCTTTCGGCAACATGCGTATGTGTATATGTGTGAACGAGTTTGTAGAAGAAGCCAACGCAATCTGAAAAAAATGTGTAAGCAGGAAAAAAAAATGACAGAAGGTTGCATTTAAGATCCTTATTCTAATCACTGGACAATATCGGTTTAAAAAATATTCACGCCCATCAATAACCACACAATCCAAACACTGAACATGGAAAACAACATGAAGTAAAAACATTTCAAACGCACTCATGATTTACAGAATGCTGTGAACGCACAAATTCACTTCAGCAGTCGGACACCGTCGATATCACAGTGAAATGATATATGAACCTCTGAAGAAAAAGCGCTATAACAATAATTAAATTGGGATATTACAGTAGAATTCTGTTTATACAAATTAAGGCGGCGGTCCCATTCCGGTGGCACCGGCTCTCCATTTTTGTCATTGTTTGCTGACGCACGTACGCTTACTGCGCTCACAGTATTGACGTGAATTGTGTTGCGTCAGAAAGCTTACGTTCTCCAATTTATAATGAGAGCTGGTATTGTCGCCTAGTCTGAAGGATAACATTACATGGTAATGAATACACTGCAAGCAAGAACCACTGTTTTTGCTGTACAAGCCTTCGTTGTACTGGCCGTGCGGCATAACTATTCAATATAACCAAATGAAATCGGATTAGCCTCTCAATAAAGTATTATGAAAGGTTTCTATGGAGAGATATAGTGAGTAAAGCAATTGATAAGTGATGCAGGCTCCAATGAAAATGGGCAAAACAATGCAGGTTTATGAGTGAATAACTTTTTTTCTGTTTCGTGTAGAACAACAATGTTCAATGGGTTACCAGGCTAAAATGTAGTTAATGTCTGCACGGAGTTGCTTCTACAACGGTGCCTTCATAGAAGCCTGCTGCCAGATATTTCCACAACCGAGTGCAGCAGACACTCTCTCTACCCGTTCCCCGCCCTGCCACCTTCATAAAAGCCTGCAGCCAGATATTCCCACAATCGAGAGCAGCAGGCGCTCTCTCCACCCACTCCCCGCCTTGCCGCCTTCATAAAAGCCTGCAGCCAGATATTCGCACAATCGAGAGCAGCAGGTGCTCTCTCCACCCGCTCCCCACCCTGCAGCCTTCATAAAATCCTGCAGCCACATATTTCCACAACCGAGAGCAGCAGACGCTCTTTCCAGCCGCTCCCCGTCTTGCCGCTTTCATAAAAACCTGCAGCCAGATATTCTCACAACCGAGAGCAGCAGACGCTCTCTCCACCTGCTCGCCGCCCTACCACCTTCATAAAAGCCTGCAGCCAGATAGTCTCACAACCGAGAGCAGCAGACGCTCTCTCCACCCGCTCGCCGCCCTACCACCTTCATAAAAGCCTGCAGCCACATATTTCCACAACCGAGAGCAGCAGACGCTCTTTCCAGCCGCTCCCCGTCTTGCCGCTTTCATAAAAACCTGCAGCCAGATATTCTCACAACCGAGAGCAGAAGATGATTTCCACCTGAGGGGTGACGACTCGAGCTACAGGCAAGAGTCTGTGTTTACCGCTATCGAGCGAAGACGCGTGGCAACAGCTGCGTGTGTGAAGCCGACGTGTTTCCGGCGAAGATGTTTGAAGATTGGAGAGTGGCCGATTGAAGACGCGAGGTTTCCTGGAAGAGAAACTTCGGGGGCCAAGTGAAGACGCGAGGTTTCCTAGAAGAGAAACTTCGGCGAGGTTTCCTGGAAGAGAAACTTCGGGGGCCGCGGAACGACAACAACGCTGGACTTTGAGTGAGTGATTCTCGGAAGAGTATCATCTAGACTTTTGTTCCAAGAACTTTGGACTGAATAGGTTTTCTATCTCTTCAGTCTTTAAGTGTCTTGGTTGTTCAATGCATGTGACTGCATTGTAGTGCGTATTGTTGTCTGTGTCCGTTGTTTCGAGTGTGGCTGATTGTACTGTGCAGTACTTTGTTTGGTGGGAGACATATTGTATCCAACTATTGTGGAGTGTGACCCTTGTGTATTGTTTTTGATCTGCCATTATTGAGAATATAATTCTGTTTTGTTTATCAACTCTCGGCTCTGACTTGTTCTTTGGGCCACAGCCGGCGTCCGCTGGCGCGCCAAGAAGGACCACTTCTAAATAGTCCACGCGTTCGTGGTGTGGTTGGGGGGCCGCTTCGGCCCTTGGAATTATCCCGGCGATCGCCTCCCTAATTAACGGGACCTGTGTGACACCTGTGCACACACAAGTTGACATCAGCAGTCGGGCACCATCGATATCAGAGTAAAATTATATATGAACCTCTGAAAAAAGTGCTATAGCAATAATTAATTTAGGGTGTTTGAGTAGAATTTGTTTGTCCAAATTAAGGTGGCGGTCCCACTCCGGTGGCACCGGCTCAACATTTTTGTCATTGTTTGCTGACGCACGTACGCTTACTGCGCTCACAGAAGTGATGTAAATTGTATTGCGTCAGACAGCTTACGTTCTCCAGTTTATAATGCGAGCTAGTATTTTCGCCTGTTATGAAGGATAACATTACATAGTAATGAAAACACTGCAAGCAAGAACCACTGTTTTTGCTGTACAAGCCTTCGTTGTACTGGCCGTGTGGCATAACTATTCAATATAACCAAATGAAATTGGATTAGCCTCTCAATAAAGTATTATGAACGGTTTTTATGAAGAGATATAGTGAGTAAAGCAATTGATAAGTGATGCAGGCTCCAATGAAAATGGGTAAAACAATGCAGGTTTATAAGCGAATAACTTCTTTTCTGTTTCGTGTAGAACAACAATGTTCAATGGGTTACCAGGCTAAAATGTAGTTAATGTCTGCACGGAGTTGCTTCTACAACTGCGCCTTCATAGAAGCCTACTGCCAGATATTTCCACAACCAAGAGCAGCAGACACTCTCTCCACCCGTTCCCCGCCCTGCCACCTTCATAAAAGCCTGCAGCCAGATATTCCCACAATCGAGAGCAGCAGGCGCTCTCTCCACCCACTCCCCGCCTTGCCGCCTTCATAAAAGCCTGCAGCCAGATATTCCCACAATCGAGAGCAGCAGGTGCTCTCTCCCCCCGCTCCCCGCCCTGCAGCCTTCAGAAAAGCCGGCAGCCAGATATTTCCGCAACCGAGAGCAGCAGACGCTCTCTTCAGCCGCTCCCCGCCTTACCGCCTTCATAAAAGCCAGCAGCCAGACATTTCCACAACCGAGAGCAGCAGACGCTCTCTCCAGCCACTCCCCGTCTTGCCGCTTTCATAAAAACCTGCAGCCAGATATTCTCACAACCGAGAGCAGCAGACGCTCTCTCCACCCGCTCACTGCCCTACCACCTTCATAAAAGCCTGCAGTCAGATATTCCCACAACCGAGAGTAGCAGACGCTCTCTTCAGCCACTCCCCGCCCTACCGCCTTCATAAAAGCCTGCAGCCAGATATTCCCACAACCGAGAGCAGCAGACGCTCTCTCCACCCGCTCCCCGCCCTACCGGCTTCACAAAAGCCTGCAGCCAGATATTCCCACAGCCAAGAGCAGCAGATGCTCTCTCCACCCGCTCGCCGCCCTGCAGCCTTCATAAAAGCCGTCAGCCAGATATCTCCACAACCGAGAGCAGCAGACGCTCTCTCCAGCCGCCTTCATAAAAGCCTGCAGCCAGATATTCCCACAACCGAGAGCAGCAGACGCTCTCTCCAGCCGCCTTCATAAAAGCCTGCAGCCAGATATTCCCACAACCGAGAGCAGCAGACGCTCTCTCTACCCGCTCGCCACCCTGCCGCCTTCATAAAAGCCAGCAGCCAGATATTCCCACAACCGAGAGCAGCAGACGCTCTCTCCAGCCGCCTTCATAAAAGCCTGCAGCCAGATATTCCCACAACCGAGAGCAGCAGACACCCTCTCCACCCGCTCCCCACCCTGCCGCCTTCATAAAAGCCTGCAGCCAGATATTCCCACAACCGAGAGCAGCAGACGCTCTCTCCAGCCGCCTTCATAAAAGCCTGCAGCCAGATATTCCCACAACCGAGAGCAGCAGACGCTCTCTCTACCCGCTCGCCACCCTGCCGCCTTCATAAAAGCCAGCAGCCAGATATTCCCACAACCGAGAGCAGCAGACGCTCTCTCCAGCCGCTCCCCGCCCTACCGCCTAATGAAAGCGTACAGACAGATCTGGCGCATAGCAGTTCACGTCCCATTTCTGTAGAGCTTCGCTCATTGGTAGTATTCGTACACGAAACAACTGCTAGTTTTTATTTTTTGTTTTCACGTCACAGTAAATATTTATGTGACGGTTGATTGTTATGGCTAATACGTGACTGTTGATTTTATGTAACGATTGCTCTTTGATGTAGGCAAAATAACATATCACCGTATGCGCACATATATAGATCGTTAAATGCGTTCTTTTGAGATGTTCTGTCTTAACCTATATTCTAGGCTGTATATTATACGTGCTGTGACCTTGTTGTGCTTCGATACTTGCACCCATCAGTGCTTTGTGTGAGACACATCTAAGGTATAAGTAATACCGGCGTTCTATTTTCGCGCCAACATTGTTTTTACATCTCGTCAGTGAGAAAAACATGCCTGGGCGAAAATATGTAAAGGGCAAGGTGTGTCGTGTGTGTGTGTGTGTGTGTGTGTGTGTGTGTGTGTGTGTGTGTGTGTGTGTGTGTGTGTGTGTGTGTGTGTGTGTGTGTGTGTGTGTGTGTGTGTGTGTGTGTGTGTGTGTGTGTGTGTGTGTGTGTGTGTGTGTGTGTGTGTGTGTGTGTGTGTGTGTGTGTGTGTGTGTGTGTGGAAGAGAGATTTAGTGAGAGAGAAAGAGGGAGACAGAAACCAATTTCGAGAAATGACACGTATAGCCCACAGAATGAGCAGTTATTTTTTGTATGCTCCAGCGTTTACGGTGGCATAAACCAGGACGCACTAAAAATTGAGAGAGGTAAAAAGAGAGAGAACGCGGCTTGCCAATCGCCACACTCAGTTTCTTTTAGTCATCTGTCCAATGGCAGTGTTCGCACAGAAAAAAAACGTTGCACATAATTGTTGTATTATTGCGTGCAGTATTCGTTCTATAGACGGCACAAAGCTAAAATATATCTAATTTCATCAAGCTCCACCGTGTCAATTTCAAGCACAAATGCAGGAAGACTAACGGTCACAGGTCATATGCACATACCGTGACACGGGGTGTTTATTTTTGAAAAACTAGAGTGCTTTTTTTCTTTTTTTTTTATTCTTCTAGAAGCATTCGACTGCGCACTTGCTTGGGTGCTAATTCGATATCCCTGCTTGCAAAAAATATTTGAACTTGCCGACCCAACCTGTTTCGCGGAGAGCACTTACAATGACCTCCGTTGTATGCATTTCACTTTAAGCCATCCTCTTTGTGCTACGTCTCTCTTTCTTGTTTTATATTTAAAATACCTTCCCATGTGTCTTGTTTCATCTGCACGTTCATAGATCGCACATAGGTTGGTCCTCATTGCCATTCAAAGCATTCCAGCTGTCTTTTTTTTTTCTCCATTGTTCGAGGAAAATGGGACAGCTCCATAACAAACTTGATTTCGAAATTCCGCAAACTGCTCTGGTACCAATAAATACTGCCGAGTGATTCTGGAAGCACGCAGATTTTAAAGAATCCATAGACGGTGTGCATCGTCTCCGAGAAAAATTTATTCATTGCGAACACTTATTACTTTTCTTTCACCTTCTTCTGCTGATAAAAATATAGCTCGATAAGCTTAATCGAGTCAGTACGGGTGAAAAGAGAGAAAGAAAGGGCTAACTCTTTTTTAAAGTACATAAATGCTTGAAATTTATTTGCGAATAGAGATGGTTCCTCATCTGGAAATGGCGAGCAAAGCGCGTTGAAAACAAGTCATCTGGCATCCCAAAAGCACTGAACACCGGTTAAAATTTTTCAAAACTCGTAGGCAGAGTAGCATCCGCATCGATCTCTCTCTTTCCCTGTCTTTCTACTCGTTCCTCGCACGGGAGTTTCGCAATATTGTAGTTCGGTCCACACGAGTGATCTTACAGCAAACATTTGTTGGCTACACAGATTCATGCAAATTTATGAAGTACTCTGTTTAAGTGCAGACTTCAACCATAAGAAAAGGTAGCACAATAAATTTATGGAAGGCTGTCCAGTGGGCCGCCTAGGTTGCCGCCACACTCGGCTTGCCAGTCCCTATATACGTGGGACTGTTCCAGGTGCGTGACCCATTCACGTTCCGCAGGACCAAAATAAAGTTGATTTCTTTCCTTCCACTCTGAATGCCGCATCGTCTATTGTCCCCCTGTGCCTCGTTAGAAAAAGAAGATGCAGCCGCTGAAGTGGCAAAAAGAAAAGCAAAATAAAAAACCCTTTTTTCTAGGAAAAACTCTGGAAACGATATATCACTGTTGATAATGACGCAAAAAAATTCTTGATTTTAATTAGATTTCAGTGCTAGGGGGGGGGGGGGGGCGTGGAAGCTTACACTAGGGTTCTTTCTGCATATAGAATGAACAGCTGAACTAGCGAATACGTGGCTGCATACAAGGTATTGGATGTTCAACGTGCAGTATCGTCAGTGCCTCGTTGATCGGGACGGCTCACTGCCATTCTGTAGTTGAGTACGAAGTACTCGAAATCATTATACACCTTTTCTAAAGACCCAGTATTGCTGCAGGAAGTGGCTCGGACGTAATTCGTATGGGTTCGACAGCCCAATAAGAGCGAAAATTCTCTACTTGTACGTCACTTTATAAGAACGAAATGTTTCGAATCCTCTCGCAATATGTTTCACGATTGCATGAAAGCCGTAATGAATAAAACCTCGCATCACCAAATAACTCGCGCTTCAGGCTTGTCTTTGGATTGCGGCTTCGTTTGTTTTTTTTTTACCTCTTCCAGCATAAAATGAACTGTATATGTAAATGTAGCACAAATAAGGGATATTTCCAGCAATTTGTACAGCTTAGTTTTTTTTTTTTATGTGCCAACACAGTATACCTTAGTGGCTATATGCTATAGCGCTTCTAATCTTAAGAAAGGTAGGAGAGATTCATTCACCCCGCCCCACTCCTACCCCTGCCGAAATCTCCTAATTTTGCATGCGTACATAGACACGCACACACATACAAACGCGCGAACAGAAAACTCAGAAACGTTTACTCCAATATGTACATGTATCTACCAATAAAAAATACGTGTATCTTAACAAAATATTTTTGAACCAGGAAAATGCTAACCTGAAAAAATACCATTATGAATAGTTAACGTTACTTTTTTATTAATTTTCACTGGTGTGCTTTCGTCCGAGCCGCCTAACAAACATTATATGAGAGCTTTACACAAATGTTTATGGGATTTCTGTTGATAATAACCACAGATGTGTTGTAGCAAACGCTGTGTACGCTTTAGTGCACCGTGAATGTTGTACTACCTTTATTCTTGTGTTTAAATTAATTAAATATGATTTATAGTACGGCGAATTTTGCGTAGTGTTGCCTCCCATAGCACATAACTAAACATAAATCGGCGTTTTTGGAACTTTACTTTCACAACACCGGAAAATCTAGCAAAGTGTGTACTCTTACTTTGTTATGAGTAGCGGCTGCTTCAATTGAGAACTGCTTCTATTAATATCTTCAATTGAGATCATTAGTGAACGTCCCTGTTTCTTCTCCTGTTGCTTTATCTCTCTCTCCCCCTCTCTCTCTCCCTTTGTTTCTGGGTGCGTGCAGCGGATTGCTCAGCGACTCGCTCCGAGTTTTGTCTGGATGTGGTTGAAACACCAGAATAATGGAATACTTTTCGGAATGTCTGCACACATTACATGTTGGAAACCATTTCGCCTTCAACCTAGAAAGGGCCAAGCAAAAGCGCCCTCAAATTTGCGATGATACAAAAAATTGAGAAAGAAAAAAATACCACCACAAAGAAGGCTTTGAGAAAGTTTACAGAACATTTCATTTGTGCTTCACAGAAAGCAGCTTCATTTCATTTCTTTAAAACATAGTCTGTGAGAGTTCCCGCGTTTGAAGATGTGGAACCAGGGCATCATTGCCGTGGCAAGATGGCCGGCTAGAAACAGTTCCCCACCACCGGAAGGGGCGAAGTGAAGCTTTCATCTTGCGAGCGATGCAGGAAGCGAGAAAGTGCCGCAGCCTTTAAGAGATGCTTCCGCTGTATAATGTTTCTCACCACTTTTTTTTACCGGTGAATACATATACTCAAGCACTCCTTAGGTGACTTTCAACCACGACAGCCCGATCAATGGTGAAAACATGCGGCCACGTTAATACACTGGTTAAGGTGTTATACAGATCACATTTCGTGCAGCACAGACCGAAGTGGCGGTAAGTACACAACGTTACGGCAAACTGCTCTGAAGGGAGAGCACTTTGCTCTTGTGATTTCTCAGGGCACTCCATGGATCGTGACCCTCGAATCTCTGATTCATCATCCCGAGCGTATACACGATGGAAAGCGGCTGAGGTCTCGAAACGCTCTAAAAGGAAGGAAATGCTCTAAGGTAGCCGGTTGCTGCTGAAAGCGTACTTTTCAGGTCACAACTTTCAGCGCGCGCTGGGCAGTTTGCACGTGTTACTTAAGCATACTGTGACCTAGAACGGTCTCCTCCGTCACTTCCTGCGGTTCTTTTCCTTTTTCTTCGTCCGGAAATTCGGGTACTGTCGGCACTTTATTTCAAAAATTTTAGAACAATTTCATGCTGCACAATCTCTTGGCAGTGCACGAATACTCCGCCGTGTACCGGTGAAAAATAAACAGCAAAAATGACGGAGTGTGCACTAATTAGCGCAAAGCTTTGCACAGTGCAGCACTGGCCTGTCGCCGCTCACTTTAAACTCATTTTTATATTCTTTTCTGTATTTCCTTTATCTAAAGAATGAGGATGAAAGAAAGCGACGGAGCTTACAATTTCTCTTTCTCTATGAGAATGGATGTACGTTTTGGCTTTATCTGTTCCTGTTTCATTCTCTCTCTCTCTCTCTCTCTCTCTCTGACTTTCTATTTCTTTTTCTGCCTTTCTGCTTCTGCGTTTCTTTGTCTCACTGTCTAATACTCCCTCAGTTTCTGTGTCTATATTTCAAATACGAAGCATTTCTTAGTGAACTTCGGTGACTTTGAGCGTATCTATCTAGCCGCGGCACGACTTTTAGCTCTCCTGGTCGTTCTGTTGATGGTATTATTACCAAACTTGGTATGACATAACATGACTGTATGCCGAGAATTATTGACTAGTCATAACATGACTATCATGACATGTATATTATGACAGTCATGATTTAGATTTCATGGTCCGGCAGCTCTTGCGGTGGTTTCGTTCACATGGCATGTTGCAAAACTGGTATGGTATGGCATAACTGCATGGCGAACACAAGTGCCAGACCCTAACGCAAAAGTAATTGCATGCATGTCATGTAAGTCATGAGTCACGAGCATGACTACACGCCACGCTCATGGTACGCTCGAAGTCGTTTCGCTAGCTTCACATATACACAAAATTTGGTGTTATGGGACGTGAATGGATGACGAAGATATGTGACTGTTGCAAACATGATAATCGTGAGATGCGTGTCATGTAAGAACATTACTACATGCCACACTCATGATGCACTCGCGGCCGTTTCGCTAGCTTCACATACACAAAATTTTGTATTATGGGACGTGAATGGATGACAAAGGTATATGACTGGCGCAAACATGATAGTCGTGGGATGCGTGTCATGTTAGAGCATGACTACATACTACGCTCATGATGCGCTCGCGGCCGTCTCGCTAGCTTCACATATAGGTACCCGGCAATGCAGTTTACGAGATCTGATGGTAGCGCCAGAATACACAGCCTAGTGAGTAGGTGCAGCAAAACTGAGTTTTCCAAAGCCTAGCCTGGCGAGTAGACGCAGCAAAACCGGACTTGCCCGTGTTTCTCTCTATTTCTATTTCAATGAGGCTCATTTTTTTTTCTTCCTTTTCTGCATTTCAATCTCTCCACTTTGCTCTTTCTCATTATTTACACGCTACGCTTTACTATTTACGCGTGTCAGCGTGCCTGGATAGCCGAGTGGTTAAGACGCTCGTCCTCAAATCGAGGGTTCACACGCTCCAATCCCAGCGCCTCAGGAGGAATCACGACAGCGAAAGATGTTCTAGCTCATCGTAAAATGGCTTTCGTAACCGAAAACTATGATCATCGTCATCCTTATAAACCGGCCCGTGCACTCTCTGTGTCATCTTTTCCTTCGCACACACGCTCCGATGGAGGCGGAAATGCTGTAGGTCCATGTGCTCAGATTTGGGTGCACGTAAAAAAAACCAGGTGGTCTAAATTTTCGGAGCCCTTCATTACGGCGTCTGTCATAATCATATGGTGGTTTTGGGACGTTAAACCTCACATATCAATCAATCAATCATTATAAAGTTTTTTTTTTTGGGGGGGGAGGTTCTAATTCATTGAGTAATTTCTTATTCGACTGTGTTGGAGCCGGTCCGCATAATTTTATGCATTTATAACTTCTTTCTTAATGATATTGACACATATTCAAGGCAGAAAGAGTATTTTCAATGGAGAGAGTGAGAAAATATTTTATTGATTTATCCAGGGGATGACTATCCCAACCTCCCGAGAGGATGGTCATCATGATGTGGCCACACGTCAATAAATTTCGTTCTTCAGAGCGTCTTTGTTTCGGTTCGTTTTTATAGAACAGCTATTCAGTTTTTCGTCATGCTGCTTCGCGACAATAGCAAACTATCAACATCATGAAATGTCATTGCGCTCTTCTCGTTCTCATCATCTTCTTCGCTCATATAGAACACATGCGCCGATCTGTCCGGAGTGGGCAGGCAAATATTTTGATGGTGAGGAAAAAGTGCATAGGAGAAGGACCTAGAAGCAATGGAGAAAAATAAAAACAAGAAACATACAAAGACCAACAAAGAAATAAACACAAAGAGATACAAAGAGACAAAATTAGAAAGTCAAAGAGCAAGCAGAGAGCAAGCGTAGCGATGTTTTGTAAAATATAGCAAGGAGTGTGGAAGAGAAGTAAGAAACAGAAAAATGAGAAGGTCAGAGGGTGAAGTGTAGCGCAGTCTGCTATAGCATAGCAATGGCTAAAAAAAAAAAACGGGGGCGATAAGGAGAAGAAAGGGAAAGGCAACATTTCTCTGGAGAATTTCTTTGTATGTGGAATAATCTTTAGCGCATACACTCATTAACGATTATCCTACTAACTGAAAAAAATCCTCACCACTACTAACAATGAATATTTCTTTCGATAAAAGCAGTAAAAGGTGTCGTGGACAGTGAACACAGATACGGTGTTGTGCCAAACCTTTAGTAATAAGATACCGAAACACGAAGTCTTCAGGCCTGTAGAGAACATCTGCATTGTTGCGTCCTTCCCGAACAGAAGTGGGGTCATTTAGCACAACTACATCTTTGCGACCCAGGCGGACCCTGCAAACATCATAATTTTGTTGTCGCACTAAAAAATGCATTGTGATTTCAAAGACAAGTTGTATCATACGACTGCGTTTGGCAACGTAACTGGAAGCCTTGCCTTATGCTATATGAATAATTACATCCAACGTATCTTACTGGTAATCTAGGGGCATTGAGAAGCTCTCTAAAGTCCCCCGCACTTCCTGTAGCAAGTTTTAACTCAATGGCGTAAAAGAGCTCGTTTCAGAGGAATTCCGGTGTTGGCGTAGTTTGTTGTGAGCAAAATTTCTGCGTTGCCTTCCGTGAGCGGAAAAAAAGTTGAAAGATGCAAATGAAAATAACAATAAAAAATATTCGGCTCACGTGAGAAACAAGCCCAGTCCTCTGTGCGAGAATTACTTTTTCTGCCATGGAGCCACTCTATTGCTGTAAACTATCGAGAGAGAAAACAACAGTGCTGCAGGAATGATACGCACGCAGAGTAATGAGTCTTGGTAGCGCACGCCAAATTGCGTGGTAAAAACATAGAATCGCACTAGGCGTCAAAACGTTTAAATTGTGCCACAAGTGGGTGTCTCAAAGGCCCACCCATTACAAAGTGCTCAGACATATTTAATTATTATGATCAGCAGCAAAAGTGCCGTCAACGTGAGTGATTGCGTAGGTTCACGCGTTGCCTTATACGGACGCTTATGGCGAGCGCTATACGCAACAGAAATAGTTATGGCGAACTGGGTCCTTTGAGTCTGTACTGGCAGTAGGCATTCTAGGATAGTTTGTAATGTTACGCGCACAGACGTTCGTTACAATGCGGCACAGTGGTGGCCTCTATCGAGAACTGAAGCGAGGCTAGCGATTGAGAAGGAAATATGCCCGAGGCCGGGCTAAGTTATCGCGGTGTATACTCTTGAAGGCAAAGCTCAAGCGATTTCCACATTTCTATCCTAACACGGTATTCATTTTTAAGACAGTAATGCTACATTGTGATAGATGAACCGCAGGTAGTCTCGCCTTTCTAGCCTGGCCATACCAAGCCGATGGGATTCGATAACTATAGGCCCCAATATTGGCCCCGATACCTATGAGACCCGGCACCTAGAGAATAGACCAGTTCCCAAAACGAGTGGTCACATAAAACAATCTCGCCTAATTAAACCAGTGATATCAGATCCTACGAGACACTGGGCTGTCTGACACGTGGTGACATTTTCCAAATTAAGGAGATGCTCAGGCGGAACAATTGCCGGCCATGCAGGCCAGGCTAACCCCGCCTGCTGCAACACCACCACCACCACCACCAGTGATATCAGAGATTGAGCTCGCGGGCAAGTGTCCATTTCGGTTCTTCGGGTTTCTAATTCAGTTTTGTCAAAATACGCAAGGTAATTTTTGCGTATTTGATAACTGACAACTAGCCACAACGTGTGATGAAAGTTCCATAATTAGAGCAGCAGATTCAAGCATCATTTTCGTGACCTGAGAAGAGTTCATATTTTCAAACGCGTTTAAAAGTCCTGAAATCTGGTATATCGCGCTGCGTATTGAATAATTTTCGAGGTTGAGTTATGGTGTCATTCACTCAGCGAAAGTACCAGACTGCGTGCAGCAAGTTGCTGCACGTAGTCTGGTACTTTCACGCGCACATAGAAGATGGCTCATAATGGGAACATGCGTATTATTATTTACCACCGCTCAACACCGTGCTGTTTACGTGGTAAGAGAGAGAGAAAGAGAGAGCGAAATTATTTAATGAAGAGTTGGCCATGTTTGTCTGCCTTTGCGCGTGACATTCTATGACATTCTACTCCAGATGCTGGGGGATGATTATGATATATGCAGTGATAAACCCATGACACATTGAGCCACCTATATGGAGAAGCGGCGAGGCATTTCTGGCAACTAGCGGAACATGTCCAGCCACGCCACGTGCGTGTGGAGTGCCCGCATGAGCAGCAAAACACAGCGCGCAAACATGAACGACTGTCGTTCTCGTGGAAGGATAAGACAAGGAAGATGCAGGATTCCGCATGGAAGATATGGAAGACTGAAACGAAGATAAAAATAATAGAACGAGAAATAAAAAATGGTATTTTTAAGTCAAGACCTCGAAAGTCGAGATCAAGTCCGAATATTTATTTGTATATTGTGTAACGATGTTTCGTACAATACGTCACTGAGTTTCCTCACTCGTTCCCTTGTAGGTGGTTGACAGTGGCGGTGGCACTTGCTACATCACTTTCTCTCTCTCTCTCTCTCTCTCTCTCTCTCCTTCGAAATTACCATTTGACACTTCTCCTTTTTTTTGATTTGGCAGCCTGCAATACTTTGGTGCAGCGGGCAAGTCATTTTTTGTTGTTTTCTTTTTATTATTTTAAGCTTACATTTCGCTCACACAAGCCTTCCTGTCATGCCGATTTCCCACTATTTGCAGCATGTGCTGCGTGTAGGCTATACGACTTCACAGTCAACGCAGATTCGAAAATTCTCATCATAAATCTTTCACGACGTGTCGCGGTCCATCTATCCGTGATTCGACACTCAGAGCCGTGTGATTTCTGTTGCCAAAAAGGAAAATGTACAATAAAAAGTAGTCATCAGTGCCATTGATATGGTTTGTTTTCTGCATAAAAGAAACTAAGCGGCCCCAAATAAAGACCGTATTGTAATTTACTCTATGCATCAAACTGTGGAAACCTATGGGCTGACTCCTAAAGGAAGAAGGATGAGGATTGAAAGAGGAAGGACAGGGATCCTAACGGGAGAGAATGCATTTACATTACAACCTTAACACACGTGCGGTTAACTACAGTGCGGCGGTTGCAGTATGTTCTACATTGTGTCGTTTGTGTCTTGGCTAATGCTTTAAATAGGGCAGAAGTGGGTCAAGGTTATCGCCACAAGAAATATCTGAGAGTCACTGCAGATATTCTTTTCGAAAGGTTCCCTTGTAACCTGCTTATTCTGTATGCGTAAGAAAATATAATCGTATGGGGGGTGCAAATCTGCAAATCTAAAGATAGTCTGTCGACTCAAGTGTCCCTCAACTGATACTGTTACTAGTAGAGAGGCCACAAAATTCTACTGCTTATCACAGAGACACACACGCATGTATACACTTAGTAGCACCAAATCACATGCAATAGCTTGAACAGTATACACACACCTCGACTCTTACGCATTATGCATGATGCGAGTATCAGTTTCGCAGCAATTTGGTTGCCCATACTAAAGAAAAAGACACCTACCTAAATATTGGCCCGTAACGTTCACTTAGCTCTTTGAAGGTCACGTGATATGATTTCCTTACGAATGGAATGTATTCAAGTGTCCGCACTCCGCTCGAGCCCGGTAGTAGACGCTTGCCTTTTCTGTCATTTTCCTTGCTTAGAGCGAGGTTTATAATTACCAGCAGTCCACTTGCCAAGATGGTCACCCACACTGCGATCGTCGACCAGCAAAGCTACCATCTAAAAGCCTAAGGGAAAATGTACGCTTCAGCATGTCAGGAATATGCGTGATATATATGCCTTCGACCACCACAATCAGCTTTAATGGGACTTCAAAAATCGGCACACTTTTTTGCGTGTAAGTGCTGACACGAGCTCCGCAGCCAGTTTAGAAAGATGGCGTGTAGTTATAAACGTGCATTTGCAAGTCTGACCAAGGAATGATGCTACTGTAATCACCATAATCAGAGTTGGTGAAGTTTGATCAATGTTATCACTAACATAACAGAGAATAATGTTATGATGGTAATCTAACCTTACCCGCAGTTATGGTATGTATCCTACTTCACATTATAATTGATGGCAACAATAAGTGCTCTGTTGTTGAGACCATGTTCCCTAAGCGTTCAATATGTATAGTAAAGCTCTTACACCGTACCGAGGTCTAGGAGAGGTGTTCTATGTTACAGGCTGTTCTCTCTTGCTTACTTCTTTGCGTAGGAGGGACAAGAAAAGATAACAGACCATACATAGCTCGCGTTATCGCAATGTATTCAAAGTATATGTGTTTTGATGTGTTTTCCGTCTATGTATGTATCTAACATCCACAAAATGTTCACTCGAATGAAAACGCATCGACCGATAATTCACAAATATTAGATTGTTGACCTTACTTACGTTGTAAAGGAACCCTTGTATTAGTGACAATAACATCTTAGAGTAGTGCTGCCGAATTCTCTCTAACTGACAACAGCAACGGTGAGTTTTATTCTACACTGAAACGAACAGGAAGGCGAGTTCAAAGGCTTTGAACATGTGCTTAACTACTGGTAGGTTATGCTCCCAAACGCGTTTGGAATTGCGACGTTTATTTTCTCCAGAAAGAAAAGATGACATCATTCTCCCGTCAAAAAAAAAATACGCAGTCCTGCCATTTGATGCAGATGCTGGGGTGCTATTCTGGACACTGTCTATGTCCGCCATATCTCAAATTTTATAATGGCGGCATTTTAAGCCAATCAGAGAGGTCTTAGCAGGTCATTTGGCCAATTAGCATCGATGAATGGCAGAATCTAACAACATGGCGGAATTCGAAAATGTCCAGAATAGCATCCCTAGAATACCGCCGACAAATAAGGGGTGCCAAAATATTGCAATAGTTAGTTAGCATACCTCCTCAAAACATATATAGGACGTCGCATGGATATCGTTTCATGTGACTGGACTGCATTACACACACACACACACACACACACACATATATATATATATATATATATATATATATATATATATATATATATATATATATATATATATATATATATATACATATATATATATATATATATATATATATATATATATATATATATATATATGATCAGAGTATCTTCCGGCTACCGTAATAAAAGTTATAAACTTCGAGAATAGTGCAGTATAGGAAACAAAACAATAAAATATTTATTTAATCCTAACAGTTTCGGCTGGTGGACCAGCCTTCTTCGGAGGATGTAAGTGAAATGATACAAGTTCCCGTAGCAGAGGGTCACCCTCACAGTTTAAAGACCCTCCAAAAAAAAAAAAGAGACTCGTTCGCCCGCTTGTCTCTCTCTTTTTTTTTTTTTTTGGAGGGTCTTTAAACTGTGAGGGTGACCCTCTGCTACGGGAACTTGTATCATTTCACTTACATCCTCCGAAGAAGGCTGGTCCACCAGCCGAAACTGTTAGGATTAAATAAATATTTTATTGTTTTGTTTCCTATACTGCACTATTCTCGAAGTTTATAACTATATATATATATATATATATATATATATATATATATATATATTATATATATATATATATTGCAACGAGCAAGGTTTCGTAAAAACACAGGTTATTATTCGAGAAACGTTAGCCGCAACAAGCTGGAGCAGGCAGGAACCCGGCAAGCACGAGCCACACACGGACGTCAACGTCTTCTTTCACGCTGGCACAGAGCTGGCGCAACTATGCTTCGGTACAATTACTCCCCGCGCAGAAAGGAGCCAACCTGGCGACCTAGCTAGGGAAAGGACACGACAAGAGGGTCATAGCACGCTTTGAATCGTGATACGTGTACTGTTTCACGCCCATGGCAGCGTTGATACGAAGATGGATCAAAGGGCTCAACTTCATAGTTGACAGGAGATGTTTGTCGCACCACACGGTAGGGGCCATGGTATTTTGACGAAAGCTTCGGGGAAAGACCGGGAGGGGTAGACGAGACCCAGAGCCAAACCAGCATTCCTGGTTTATAGTGTACAGTAGACGCAGAGGAATCGTGGTCAGTTTTCTGGCGCCATTGGTCTTGTGCGGTAAATGAGCGAGCGAGTTGATGACACTCTTCGGCATAAGCAGCTGCTTCGGAAACAGGCGTCGCTTCGGAAACATCAGGCCTGTAAGGGAGAATGGTGTCCATGGAACATGATGGCTCACGTCCGTACAGGAGGAAGAAAGGAGAAAAGCCAGTGGTTGTTTGTGGCGCAGAGTTGTACGCGTATGTGACAAAAGGGAGCACTTGGTCCCAATTAGTGTGGTCGTCAGAGGCGTAGATGGCAAGCATATCTCCAAGGGTACGGTTAAAGCGTTCCGTCATGCCATTGGTTTGAGGATGGTATGCCGAGGATTTCCGATGGACAGTGCGACATGCCTTGAGTAGCTCGTCGACGGCGTTCGAGAGAAACACGCGTCCACGGTCACTCACGGTCCACGGTGGAAACGTGCTGGGTAACGTCCTGGAGCTCCGCAGCCGTAAGCTACCATCTCAGTCCGCGATGACCGAGCGCGTCGATCCCCCACAAGGCTCTTCCTCGCTGCCACCTGTCATGTGTTCTGGTGTACTTCGTCTGCGTGACCCACCAGTATACAATGGCACTGAAGATCAAGATGTCGAGGACTGGCTGGCAGAGTACGAGCATGCCAGCGCGATTAACAAGTGGGATGACCCTGCGAAGCTGACTCACGTCATCTTCTACTTGACGGATTTGGCCAACCTACGGTTCACCAACCACCAAGCCGACATCCCCACCTGGTCGGTTTTCAAAGAGGCCGTCACCTCGTTTTTCGGTCGTCCAGCCATGCGTAAGCTTCGTGCTGAACTGGGACTGCGGGGACGATTTCATCGAAATGAAGAGAACTTCACGAGCTACATTAAGGATGTGATCAGCCCCTGTAGGCGAGTTGATGCCAGAATGACGGAGGCTGACAGAATAACGAATATAAAGAAAGGAATTGATGACGACGCTTTTCATATGCTTGTGGCCAAAGACCCACAGACCGTCACGGCCGTGATTCAGCTATGTCAAAGTTTCGATGAGCTGCGCAAGCAACGGATTTCTACACGTCGCGCTAATACGCAAACAGCTGATATTTCGGCCTTGGAGTGCAAAAGCAGTGGCCCCGACTACAGCGTGTTAATGCCTGAAATTCAACAGTACATCCGGGAGGAAGTTTCTCGACAGCTCTCTCTTGTAGCCACCATCAACGAGACCCCCACAACACTGGACCACTCACTTCATCGTGCTATTCAGACGCAAGTTGCCGAGGCTCTCCCTTCGCCCGCGTCCCCAATGTCAGTGGCTGCACCGCTGACTTATGCAGAAGCCGTCCGCCGACCTCCTGCCCAACCGCCGCTCCTTTCATACAGTCCAGCCTCCAACTACTACAGGTCACCAGTTTCAGTTTATCCGGTAAATCGGCCCTTTCCACCACCTCGAGCACCTGTACACTCTTGGCGTACTCCGGATAACCGCCCCGTCTGCTACAACTGTGGTATTCCAGGACATGTCGCGCGCTACTGTCGTCGCCGTGGATTCTATTTTAATGATGTGCAGCATTCCGGCAACATACCTCGGCAATCAGAATCGCATGTGACACCTGATTCACATGACCCCCCGCTCACGTCGACCAGACTTCAGCCGACGTTGATCTCCTTCACCCCGTCTTCGGTCTCCTTCCCCCATGCTTCGCCGTTCCAACCACGCCCAGGAGGAAAACTAACAGTCGCAGTTCCTGAGGCAAGAGCTGGCGCCACTATGCTTTCGGTACAATATATATATATATATATATATATATATATATATATATATATATATAATATATATATATATAGAATGTGTGTTGTGGGTGGTGTGTATATATTTGTGCCATCATTGCTAGGGATTCGGCATATGCTGTGTATATGTAACAAACATTCAGGTACAACAACCTTTAAATCCTAATAATCCTAATGGTAGGAGTTAGTTATCGGGACTGAGATGTGCCAATAGGTGTGAACGTGGTTGCATCCACGTCAGATGGTGCTATAACTTCCAAACGCCAAATTATATTGTGCAAACTTTAATATATCAATGAACAGTATACCATTAGGCACTTCTGTACATACACGTTTCCCTTTCGTGTTATATTGATTCCTATCACGAAGAGATCAGTCTTTTTTTTTTTTAGATGCTGAGCTGCCATCCAAGCACTTTTAATCTTGCCGCACCTAACCAGGCGTTGCAAAGCCTCTCTTTAAGATGGTTTTTTTGTATGTGGGGGTTAACGTTCCAAAGCCTCCATATAGTTATGGAGACGCCATAGTAGAGGGCTCCGAATATTTTGACCCCTTGGGGTTCTTTAACGGGCACCCAAATCTGAGCACACGGGCCTACAGCATGTTGGCCTCCATGGAAAGTGGAGCCGCCACAGCCGCGATTCGATCCCGCGATCTGCGGGTCAGCGGCCGAGTACCTTATTCACTAGATCACCACGGCGGGGCTCCCTCTCTAAGATTAGCCCACCTGACTTTAGTGCCATTCATGGTCCCCCCCCCCCCCCCTACCCCCTGCTGGACTCCAGGTTGTTTTACGCGTGAGCCAAATTGGAGTTTCGCTGTGCCCTTAAGGGGAGCTGCATCTTACCCCTTACCCGCGCATGCGTAGTCTCACTTTAGATGTCTTGTGCCACTATTCGTCGGCAACGAATTCCTTCAGTTAACGCCACACCACCGTTTCTGTGACACGCAATCAATTGTCATGAGAACAGACAAAACTTGGCAGCTTGTGCAGCTCTTTGCTGGCCTTGGTGGTGTGTGAAACAGCTGTGCCACTTTGACATAGCCGCACTTTCCTGCCCACTGTTTTTCCTGCTATATAAACAGCTGCAATACAAACGGGCCACGTGGATTGTGACTCATGGGAAAGCCAACTAACTAGCACGATAACTTTGTTTTAATCAAAGCAGATAAAACAGGCGGCACGCAGTTTTGGCGGGTACGATTTCAAGAAAACCTCTCTTGAGAAAGCCATATCAATAAACACAGCAGCGGCCTTTGTAAAGTAGTAAGCTTCGTGTCTAAAATTGCTAGTCCTACACTAACACAACTAAAATGGGCAATATACTACACCCTTTACTATTCAAAACTTGGGTACCATGCGTTATATGGCATGCACTGAGTTCAATGACTCCAAAAAACGACGACATATTATTAAAGGTGCACAAAATGGTAATACCAATTTGCGAAACCTACTGTGCTAGACCGCGAGACTTGCCCATCCACAATCTTTCAGATAAACACTCAATTTTTTGAGCAAATCAAATTGACCATTTCAGACTACTTTTGCGCATAATGAAGCACATACTCTATGCAGTGAGCCTACCCATTTTTTCTCCTCGGTAGTAATTACACCACCAAAGGGGAAGCCACCAATCATGTGAACTAACTACTGATATCAAGACCTAGAGTCATAAATATCTCGGCTACTAAGCGTTGCTGCACCCGAGATCAATTTTTATGCAACCCGCTTTAAAGGATTTAACAAACAATCTAACTTTCTAACATCACTTATTCAGAAAAATATTTCACAAACTTTTTTATGTGCTGCCTACATGCATGTTATCTTTTCTTTGTGTGTGTTTGTGTCTTGCAATGTGAAAGTTCCTAATTTTATTTATTTAAGTATAAAGGCCAGTAAGCAGGAATAGCCCGTATTTTCATTATTTATTTTCGGTGAAACACTTTTTTTAGGGAGGGGGCTATAGGCTTTTCTTCATGGCTATTGGCCTGTAAGTATAAAGAGAGGAAGCGTTTGTATGTTGTGTTTATTTCCGCGAAAAGTTAGCATGATGGCTACATGTACAGCTTTATTTATTTTCACTGAAAATTATGCACATGCATGTATCATCGTTCGGCCGCTCTGTTGTTGCACTTGCATCGAAACCGGATAGAGACAGCGAATTTATTAGAAGGCATAGGGGTGCATCGAAATCATGCACATGCATACCGAATGTGTATAAGAGCCTCCGTCCGGCAGTATGGCTTTTAGCTCTTACTGCTCTTTCTCTATTGGAAGAAAATACAATAAGCCTTAAACTCAGAACTAAATTGATGAATTGATGGATATAAATTTATCAAGAGACACAACCTAATGAAACCCACCGATAAAGAAGCAAACGAAACTATAAGGGGCATTTTCCTATTTACGTGTATTGCAGTAATTCTGATATATTGTCAAGGAACTGGACTAAAATACAACTTGTCGCCGATAGGTACAGCATTTTGACATCGTGTACGAAACCCTGACCAAATTAACTACGGGGGTGATCGTCATTTAGTACCTCGCTATTAGGAGTGAAGCTCCTTATGGCGAGACCTGACCGGTTTACGAGCGGCTTCGGTCGTCGATCGTCGATCGTCAACCATACTGTGTACACAGTAGCGTCTCCCTTCTCATGCAATAGATGGCGCTGCCTCACATAGATGCATGCAAACTGCACTCGGGTAACGATATGCTAATGACGCTGTACGCATTCCATCTCTCGTCTCGTTTCCGAGAGGGCGTTGTCCCATAGACATGCGTACAATAAGGCGGTTGGGTTAAGGCACGCTAGAAGGCGTTGGTGGTGCCTCTGCTATTTGATTGGCTACTGCTCGGGCTGCGTGAGGCTCCACAGGTGCGCCCGTTATCTCTGATTCTTCCTGGATCGTCGCCGTACGAGTGAGCTAGCTGGATCGTGCCGCTTGGTAGACCACGGACGACGAGGAGCGTCGGCTGCGGCTCGAGCTCGTCGGCAGGATGTACGCAGGAATGCATGGCGGGATGCACGCGGGTGCACGCAGGAATGCACGGATCGGACGCACGGATTGACGGACGGAAGCACAGACGTAATGGATGCACGGACGCACGGATGGACGGACACTTCACCTTACCCATCATCATTCACTTCGTGGTCGAGCTGTGCGCCGCCGTCACTCATTTTTGTTCGCGCCATTTGCGCCACCGCCGAAGTCCCGAGAAGGCACCACGCCGCCGCCGCCGCGCAATAATTGCGGCGCGCCGCCGTTAGTCTTATTTTAACCCAAACGCGGAACCTGAAAACTACGTCACTTCACCTTCCTTTCAGCAGCTTTAAGATTATTCAGTGTTCCGTTCGACTGATTTTGTATATGTTTTATTACGAGAATTATATGTAGACTCTGTCCAGGATTTCATCATCACCGTCATGTTCCGTACAACGCCGAACTTCATAACATTTGTACGTGCATTGTAAGCTGTTCCCGCGAGTAAAATCTTGCGGTTGATAACTGCGAGGAACACTGCTGAAGCGTATATGAAACAAGCTGCCCATCTTCATCGCACGGAGAGCGCATACAACAACATCGCTCCGCGTGCCATGCCTGCCGTAGATTGCCTCATCAACCGGCAGAGCAGCCCTGTCTGTCTTTTGCTGGACGAAGGAGTATGAAAAGACGATGAAGTAGGAGGCTACCTGGCTCGATTCTCAACTGTGAACTTTGAATATAATGGCACGGTCGCGAGTGCTATTTCAGCAGACATTGCAAACGGCTCGTGTACCCTTCTATACGCTATGATATCTTTGCACAAACACTGCTCTTTTCCCGGAAATGGTCGTATTGCAATGCAAGCAGCGTTTTGTAATTTCGCAATACCGTAGGAAACAGAGTGGGGTGCAACCTCAGTTCTTTATGGGGCTACGTGTTTCTGTCACACCGTGCAAAATGTGAAGTCATCGAAGGGTTTTCTGACTATAAAGCTGTTGAGGTCGCCTCGAGCTTAGCATATTCCCATCAAATACCTGAAATGAAAACTGTTTTAAACATTTTAAAGTTGATTGCGCTTCCGTACTGGACATTTTAGCTTAGTATTTTGAGGCATTTGACTGCTGTATTGAATTGTGCAATGCAGATTCCCTGCTTATTAGGTTTTGTGGAATTGTGCGTCCATGCCTATGAAAGTATGTGCCTCAAACATCTGAGTAATGAAACACAAGAGACCTATGGTACAATAGATAAATAATTCATCTCACTCGTCGCATGGAACGTTTAGATATAATAATTGTAATTCCAAATGTAAGGATAGTGCTTCTTCATTTAATGCGCTGTAAAATAAATTAGAAGCCAAAATGAAAGAGACTAAAAGAACTACCTCTTTAGCAATGTCTTGGCTACATTTATAAAAAAAATCCTTCAAGGTTCTAAAGATAGATGCATCCTGCATCGCCTGAGTCGTCATTGTTTATTATTGATGACCAATACTCCTCAATCTTGAAAAATGAATGGATGTCTTTAATATTTACTTCAAATCGGTTTTTCTTTTGCTGATAACGGCATCAATCCTTCATTTCCTGCGTGCAGCAAACTACCTGCTTTTCGTGATTTTTAATGAAGCTCCGCCGGAGCTTCAAAATTGGTAATCAGGATGGTGTTCTAATTATATTACAATAATTTCTACAACACTTCTCAAGCTCTGTAAATTATCAAACGTCATGCCCATATTCAACTCCCTAAACAAGCAAATACCAAATTATAGGCCAATATTATTGTTTTTCACCAAGTCAAAGCTTTTGAAGCATATCATTAACAAATATATTGTACAATACCTAAACACACACAATATATTTTCCTGACCACAGCATGGCTTTTGTGCTGGCTATTGTAATGTTACACAGTCGCTCGAATTGACGCACAACGTTACTTCTTCCCTCAACAAACGAAGACAGACTGATGTCATATTTATTTACTATTCAAACGTCTTTGCCATGCTTTGCCATGCCAAAGTTAAAGCTTCTTCACAAATCTTTTGACGACGACATGCCGGTCGATTGGATAGCAGATTAATTTCGGTAGCACTCAAGATTTGTTACGTTTAACCACGCAACGTCATATGACGTACAGATCGCACCAGCCCACCCCCTCAAGGCTCGGTTCTTAGACTGCTTTTGTTTATTAGTTATTTAAATGACGAAGCAGAACTTATCAATAACACTCATATTAAAATTGGAATATTTGCAGATGACTGTGTTATGTCTAGAACGATGTAGAATGTTTTATAATGAAGATGCACTGAATAGCCTTATTTTGTTGTTTTTTTAACCGGAGTGAAACATGGCAAATGTCTATTAACTTGAAAAAGACTGCAGTGCCGACCTTTTCAAATAAATAAAGAACAGCCTCTTCATTTTACATAAACTAATGACAGTGTAAGCCTAATACGTGTTATAAAGTTCTAATACATTAGTGTTACTCTTACAACAAATTTTAAATGGCACAGCACGTCGAAACAATCTGCAACAAGCTCTTTAAAAGCTTTGGCACATCCGACGCACATTTAGCAAGAAGAAAGGAATGCGGACTGACAGCGCATAAGGCTTCGGTTAGACTCAAAAAAGCGTCGGTTGTTAGGTCACCTCACCACAGATATTACATAGCTATGTTAGATAATCAAGGTGAACAGTGTAAGTGCCTCAGACAGGCTGGCCGATGCTTCGACAGGAGGACCTGTCTTTGTCAAAGGCACCTTGTCTTCCTTGGCATGTTAGTTTTAAGGGAGTTAGTAGTGACGCTATCTTTTGGTGGTGGCGTGTCTCCCTGATGGTAATATCTACTCTAAAAGAAAAAAAAAACTCTAAGGCTGAAAAGTGCAGCCCTCGCTTCCTTTCAAGTTAGTTTGCAATGATACGAAGTGTTCCGTCAGAGGTAGGGGGCAGGGGAAGCAAAAAAAGGTGAAAAAAAAAAGAAAAGAGGGGGGGGGGGGGGTGGCTGCAAAGCTGCAAACTAGGAGCTGTGTGCTACAAAGCGGTGGCCGCTGCAGGCCACGAACGAAGGAAAAAGCATAAAATACTTCAATACCAGCAGATGGGCGCCGCGTCTAGCCCCCGAAAAGGGTCCTTCCCATTAGTAGGTGTTTGAGAATAGGCGTACGCAGCTAGTCGTCGGCAACCCAATTAAATGGACCGTGTCAAGGTCCATTTCTTTTTTTTATGTCAACTAGAATATTGACTACATCGTAGTGTCTCGCCTAAAATTTTCAGTTCCATCACTTGCAGTGCAGTTTACAAATTTCTCTACTTTCGTTGTTATCCTCCAGAAGAACTGAATGACCATGGGCATTCCTCTTCGAGGTGAGCGGTAAACTGCCGTTCATAATCTAATAACTCCTACGTATGTAATTCCGTCCATTGCTTAGATAGGTGAATTTACCTACTGCATGAAAGAAAACTCTACAATTCCACAATGGCACTAAGTAGCTTATGTTTGCCACACACTGGCAAGTTTGCCACACACTGGTAGCATTATGCGTCGTGTTAGTACGAGCTGCAAGCAGTAGAAGAAGACGACAAGCCTCTTCGGCTGTGGTGCAGGTCGCTATTTCCAATGTCGGCATAGTCTGGGCGCTTCGGAGCAGTGCGCGGGAAGACCACCTCGTCTCTCAACAAGCGTTTTAAGCGCAGTGACCGTGCGGCTTCTGGATATGGCCGAGGAAGACGGTTTTGTTGATGAGCCCCCCGGTGAGCCAGAGCGGCCTGCAATACCACATCTGCTGCTAGCGAGTTTCAATTTGTATTGTGCTTCCTAATAATTACAACGCTAAGGTCATCTCTATTCAAATGTACTTACCTTTGTGAAACAGTACATACAGGTTCGTCACACCGTGTTCGGTAAGAATCCAAGAAAATATACCAGCTCCGCCGACTGCCATCACTGTTCCTCCTAAAGAGTCACATAAATGCTTTATCCAACAGCGCTGACTCACTTTCGCATCGTCAACCGCTTCTCGAGTGTTTCGTATAACGTTTTCATACACAGGACAGTTGATGTTGCTGGTTATAAAAGGGCAACTTGAACGTCCTACTTAATTTTCATCAGGGATTCTAATATCGCTGCTCAGCCAAACGTGATGTTTTTTTTTTATTGACGGCGAACCTTCAGCTCCTAATATGTGAAGTATCTACATTATCCTGAAAAAAGTACTTAAAAGGGCCCTGAAACACTTTTCAAGTAACCATGCAATTAATTTACTGAAAGAGCTTATTGCCTCACTGAATTCAACGGCGCAAAAAATTTAAGATTCTGTCCAATACGAGTGGAGTTGCAAAGCTTTGTCGCATGCTGCAATTGGATTCTGTCTTCTCTCATCCCGACGAAAGCGCTGGAAGCTAAGCAGGGAGGGATGGCAGGGGCAAAAAAATAAGTCACGCGCACCTCGTGACCTTGAGCACTTTTTTTTATTTTTTTCGAATGCATGGTTTTCTCATGTGTGATCGCGCGCACACGCATGGACAAGTCGCGGCGATCTCTGTAACGACCAAGCGCACTATGTTCAAATAAGCTAATGGCTGATAAATGATTTTATAGGGGTGATTTTCGAGCGTCTTCATTTGTCGAGAGAATAGAAAACAATTCTCAGCACACATTAATGATTTACTGTGAATTCCAGGCCACGTTCTGTGCTATATCGTTGCGCTCGCGTGTTCTCGGGAGCTTCTACTACGGATCGGCAGCGTTTTCTGACCATGCTCAAAAAGTGTTGCCGGGCCCTTTTAAGATATTACCAAAAACCAGATCGCACAATCGACTTCCACAGGTATGTGGCATGTGCGCCGCAGGTCTGTCACTGGAGCTTACATTTTTTCTTAGGCTGTAACCGAGTAGTGCCGATCTTCTTTTCTCTTTTCCTTTTTACTTTCAATGTCTTGCCGCAGTGGTCAAGAGGCTAAGGTAATCGGCTGCAGACCCCTAGGTCGCAGGTTCAAATCCTGGCTGTGGCGGCGACATTTTTTTATGGAGGCGGAAATGTTGTAGGCCAGTGCGCTCAGATTTGGGTGCACGTTAAAGAACCCCAGATGGTCGAAATTTCCGGAGCCCTCCACTACGGCGTCTCTCATAATCATATGGTGGTTTTGGGACGTTAAACCCCACATATCAATCAATTTTTACCTTAAAATAAACAAGCAGCACGTACTGCATACGATGTCATTAATTTAGGTTAGGATGCGTGCTTTGTACACACTTGTGCCTCACTCGCCTTCAGGGCTACAGGTGGCGCTGACTGACACGCCCACGTTCAAATTGACATATAGACCCACACACTAAACGAAAATGACCTGAAATAACCTCAGAAATTGGGTAAACCACTTGTCCTCTAGCGCACTACCTTTCCTGGGTTTTTTTTTTACCACCTACTATCGAACTAAAAATTTACTCTCATACTTACTGAGTTTTCGAACGTAGGAAGGGTAGTAATTATTTACCCCGATGAGGTTTTGAGCGAGTATAGAGAGAATAAACTTTTACAAATTTTTCATGTGGTTTCTGGGAGTTATGGTAAAAAAATGGAAGTTGATGGGTGCATTTGCCCAGAGTCGATGGATTTATTAAATATCGAATGACGGCAGAATTGACAACACATAGATTCACATAGAAACACGCACACACAACAAATGCATAAAAAACACTACTTGAACAGACTGCCCACGTTACTCGACTGTACTTTGATTTTCTAAGTGTGGCAGCTTGGGCTAGTTGGTATGGCATGACGATAGTTATAGCGCGAGAACAAAACGATGACACAGAGACAAGAAGGACACGTGTCCTTCGTGTCCTTCTTATCTCTCATGTGTCGTCGTTTTGTTCTCGCGCTATAACTATCATCATGTACTTTGACAATCCGGTATATATAGGCACCACTTTTTGACCGGCCGTGTTGTACCGGTAGGAGAGCTCTTTTTTGCATCGATTAACAACAACGGTTGAAGGAACAAGCGTAAACTTAGAGTCGGCTGCAGGTCGCTAAATGTCACACCGACCTTCTAATATAAATCTACCCGACCTCACCTTTTCGATTATTCAATAATTATTTGGCACACCGGGCTCTTGGCCCCACACGTGTTAGCACTGCTGATGTGCAAGTCCATAAAATATAATTAAGTACACACAAACCATGGCAGCTCAATGGTTTTCATTGAGTGACCGTACACAAACACAGTAGCAGCACGTATTCATGACAACGGGCGTAGAGGAGCGGTGCACGCCTGCATACAAGCTGCTTACTGACGGCGTGCTAGGCCTTTTCGAGGAGCACGGCTATGCGATGAAACACAGCTGGCGATCACAGAATACACATCCTCTGCGAATTTCGTCGTCATTTCAGACAAATGAACACGTGTCCGCTATCTGCGGAGTCTTACGGGGATGGGACGATGTATGTACTGCCAACGAAAGAGACGGCCCGTCTCGGTTTTCTTCGTGCTCACCGGCAGCCGCTTGTTGGTTCCGTCTGGCTCGTATCGGTGTTCGCCTTCGTGCTACATGTTTGAGAACAGTTGGCGCATGGGGCGGACAATACGAGCTGCACTTTACTCCAACAGACATCGTCTTCTGTGGAATCAAGTACATGCGATGCTTCATTCACCTGCCCCGGTGACACACTCCCACTGGTCACTGGTAGCCGCGGCTCGGTGCTGACGACAGAGTGAAGCGTTCTGCTTATCGATTCTCCAGGAAGCAACCACGGACGATGACACCAGATTGATTTTGTTACCACTGGCAGATCTTCGCGATCCGGCACGGAAGCGAAGTATCCGCGACGTACAGGTTCGAAGGTGCTCAAAACCGCACGGTCGCTCGATGATGTAGAAAACACGTGGCATACATCAGCTCAACCAAACACACAGATCCCGAGCTTCCTGCACCGTCTGTCTCCAAGGCCACCGCAGAGCAAAAGCTAACAATTTGCGAAAATATGCAGGACAACTTTCCACAGCAAGTTTTCTTTTTTTTTATAGAACCCCCCCCCCCCACCCCCTTTTTTTAGGGGCGAAGCTCCTTAGGGCGTGGGCTGTGCGTCCCCTGTAGCCTGTATGTAGCCACCTCTAGTTTAGTTCTTGCAGTGTTCACTAGATGGCGGTACCGTCCCCTGTATGTAACCACCTCTAGTTTAGTTCTTGCAGTGTTCACTAGATGGCAGTACCGTCTCCTGTATGTAGCCACCTCTCGTTTAGTTCTTGTAGTGTTTACTAGATGGTGGTACTTGTAGCTGATGATGAAAAGATGCAAGATGTTATAAACTAGAAAGCGGTACTTGTAGTTGATGAAAGACGCGAGATCTTATAAAATAGGAATGATGTCACATATGGCGCGTGTCATTGGTTGAAGGCAATCGTTCGATTTAGTGCGGCGACGTACGCTAGGGGGAGCGATGTAATAAAATCGAGTGGGCAAAATGTACAGAGGATTCATGGTTTACCAGGTTTACCTCCGGAGCTTCGCCCACTCATCATCATTCACTTCGTGGATATGGCGGAATTTTTTTTTCGTTGACAGAATGCTGTGCTCGCTCATCGTGCTTATTCGGTCCCCAGTTCCAGTGAAAGTGCGTTGACTCGAGGTCAGTCATGAGGCACGACGTTGCAAAAAAAGAAACACATCTGGGTCCTCGCGTACCTTCAGGATTCACTGAGAGTGTCACTATAGGGGGGGGGGGGGAATTATGGGGCAAAAGCCGCCGAAGCAGCTGCACCTTGCAGTCACGTGGTAATTAAATCTGAAACGCAGGTTAAAAATCACGGGATAGAAAACTCCCCACGGGGTTAAACTGGATTTTGACATCCTTTTACTACGTGCCTCAGAGGTGGTGGTAAAACTATGTCATGTACCATCTTTTACTCCAACTCGAGGTAGTAATTTTAAACGCGAGAGAGTATTCAGAGGTCATGAGCCGCAAAAACCCCAAACTCGGATAGTTTTTGCTTACAGCAATAAAGTGGCTGGGGGGATAGCCGCCGTGGTAGCTCAGTGTTAGAGCATCGAATGCATTATTCGAAGGTCGCAGGTTTGGTTCCTGCTCACGGCAAGTTATCTTTTCACTCACTTTTCTTTCTTCACATTTACATTACAATTGGTCTAATAACTTCCCCTATATATTCCTTGGCATTATTTTCTGTAAGATCTTTGTCAAAACACGGAAAAACGAGCCCTTAAGGTACAGTTCTTTAGTTCTTTCCCATATATATATATATATATATATATATATATATATATATATATATATATATATATATATATATATATATATATATAGAGAGAGAGAGAGAGAGAGAGAGAGAGAGAAATCAGCAGAGGAAATTACAAGGGACCCATCGGAATTCAAACCAGTGACCCTTCGCTCCTCAGCATGCTGCATTAACCAACTGGGATACGTGGCTGACAGTGTCTATCGCACCAACGGTGACCTTTGTTACACACCTTTTACCTCTGGCTTACTGTCAATCGACCTAAAACAACAATTCTCGAACAAAGCACGTGCTTTGTTTGGACAAGTCATACATGCTTTCCCTAAATATTGTCGTATCCTATGGCTTGATTATTGGAGAGGTGGGTTCACTGAAGCACACGCAGTTGCATGAATGGGGCATTTTAAAATGTCTACCAATCCAGTTTCACTCTGTAGCAACCGAAAACATTGCTCGCACCAAGTGCAGGACTATTCGGCAAGTTGCTGGTGCTGTCGTGCCTGTGAGTTTGGTTACCAATGAAATGCGCACCGCCACTATAACTTTAAATGCACCAACTCAACTCGCTGCCCTAGATGAGTTGTGGTGTTGCTTGCGACGTTAAAACATCACACGGCTTCATCATCACAACAGTGTAAATCTCACCAGGCTTCTTGCGGACTGACGTCATGAACTTCTTGCTGCACAACTTTCTTGTGATGTCTACAGGATGTGCCGTGACAGTCACTACAGACTTCCACATTAATCTACTTCGGCGTGAAAAACAGTGGCTTCTCACGTTTCTCAACACAGAACTTGAACTACGCCTCCTGTCGGAAGTCACGCAGTCCACTATTCAGAACACGTGTTTACATGTTGTCTTTACAGCATTACTGTCAATTCAAGGACAATCGGCCGTGTCACTACATTTAGTATGGTTCCTAAATCTCCCAGCCTTACTTCGTATAACACCCGCCATGGTCGTCTAGTGGCTAAGGCACTTAGCCACTAGACCACCATGGCGGCTGATGCTGCTGACCTGCTGGTCGTGGGATCAAATCCCCTCCAAGGCAGCCGCATTTTCGATGGATCAGGCGAAAATGCTTGAGACCCGTATGCCAAAATTTAGGCGCACGTTAAAGAAGCCACGGTAGTTGAAATTTCCGGAGCCCTCCACTACAGCTTCTCTCATAACCGAATGGTGGTTTGGGGAGGTTAAACCCCTACACTTAGTTATTACTTCGTATAGCTGCCCTATGTGTTGCTATCGCATTAATTGCTTCGGACTTGTGCCGAAACTGTAACTTTTTTCTGTGCACTTCATTCTGATTCACTGCATTGGCTTCGGGGGACTCATTGGGTTTAATGAACGCGGGTCTTCTAGTTTGTGCCATAGTTACTTGTTACACGGACTATGAACAAGTCGCAGTAGCTATTTTATCATTTTCTAATGCATTGTACTTGCCACAGTGTGCTGTTTTATGTTACACGTACGGACGCCAAAGGTAGCCGCCACGTCTACAATGTGTCAACATCTGTTTTTGTGCATTTAATTTTTTAGGAAGTGTCAATTTTTAAATCTAAACTATAGAGAAAAAACGAGCTTCTTGCAAGTACTTTTACACATACTTCCATACTTTCAAAGAAGGGCCTTTTGTAATTCGCTGTAGCTTTTTATAAACTGCTTGGTTTCCTGCATACACGAAAAATAGTTTTAATTAAACCATTCTTGTGCAATTAGAAGCAAACATAAAAACGCAATAACACGTCCTAGCTATTTTCAACTTGTTTCGCTTCACTTTATCCACTCGCTTTATCGCATTTAGTGTTGAAGTATTATGAAACACGGCTTCTAGAGCTTCTTTTGCTATGTAAACACGTAATGGCATATGGGTGATAACCCGACAATCCCTACATAATGAGCAGTAAGCTAAACGCTTGAAATACAGAAGAGAACTGATGGTTATGAAACTCTCTTCATCAAGCTCCTTTAATGATGTCCCAGAGATAGTAACTCTTAGTACATTGAAAAAGAAATAAGAATAATAATTTCACAATTTCACAATACTTAAGCGTTATACTGGTGCTACAACCTAAGCAAAAATGTAGGCACCGCTCATAAAACCATGACAAGGCTATCATTCACCTGTGATAGGCAATGCTGATAGCTAGTCCCCTCTTGAACTTTAAGTACTTTGTCCCGGTTCACGCATATGCTACACATATCAGTATTTAAAATTAATTCCTTATAACGAAAACATTACGTCAACGAGTTTACGAGTTTGCATTAGGTTCACAGCCTGAAACCAGCTACTAAAACGTGTGTCTTTGAGAGAGTCAATAGTCTGAATCACCCGACATCTACTTGACGTCATGCAATTGGGTAATCGTTGCTGGATGAAGCATGGTTTTGGGAGGTGTAAATCCAACAATGATTGATTCCTCTCTGTGGGTGGGACACCACTGCCTCCGGGTGGAGCTAACATTTTTATTCCTATGTAGTAAACTGCACCATAAATGAATGACATCATCCTGGCGACATCAAGACGCACTTCGTGCACCACCGTGCTCGTATCTTCATCCAGATACTCCGACGCGCCCAGGTCTGCCGGTGAGCAGCGCACCATACCCCATGGTCCGGCTGGTGCGCAAAGCCAGCACGCTGTCCAGTCAGCTCCACTCGCCGCTGCACCAAGGTGGTTCTATCTTGACCTCTCCGAAGCCCACCCGTCGTGCTCGAGCAACGTCACCCGAGAAAGCGGGCTCTCCCAAGCAGGACCCACTCGATAGTGGCCCCACATGCCTGCGACGGACGGGCAGTGGTGACGTCATCATAGGTGAGCGAGCCCTTTACCCCCTCGGTCTCCCATCGTTCGTATGCTTATGGTTATAAGTATGTTAACAGCAGTAACAACAACAAAGAGCCCTACCTTCTCTCGTGAAATTCATGAAGGTGCAAGTTGAGCGCACAGATTTTTGTTTAACGTATATGCTATGAACATGAAGCAGCACTACGACCAAGGTACCTTCCTTGACCTATGTGGATGGTTACCACAATAATTGGGTACGAAAATGAGCACGTCACGTCTGTCAGAGCAACCAATCAATCGCAGATACTCTGAAATGTTACTGTTTAGCTAAGGAGGACCAATTACATATTTGGTAGCCGAAAAGTAGCAGTGCAGCTAAGTTTATCGTCCTGAAAATCGAAGTTTTATTTAAGACAGTCATAAGACTAACTTGATGTTGAAAAGGCCGACCACCACCTGAAGGCATGTCTACACCCATCCCCGTATATGCTTATAAACACATAATTTAGGGTTGTTTAGGTAGTTTGTACAGTAATTACTGATTCATGCACCAGGAATGTGCATCCTCGCACGCATGCTACCTATCGTTTAGTACGGCCGGTTGTATAAGTGTTACGTTGCACGTGCAAGTCTATCATTTCGAGTGTTCTCTGAGAATAGAGTTTCCTGCTTGTATGTGATACACTGCAATTTAGTGCTTGTTACAGCTATGGTCTAGGTGAGCAAGCCCATGTAGGTGTATGATCGTCGAGTTCACACTGTTCAGAAGTATGTGCGTTGAAATTCGGTAAGGTTTAAAAGAATAAAAAAAGATTGCTACCCTAATCAGATGCGGGGATTGATTGATTCTACCACTTCACGAACTTCCCCTTTATTATAAGAGTGTGGCATCTCGATCGTACAACTACACTTAATTCCGCCTCTTGTCAAAAGCTTTCTGAGTACTGCCTCATATTTGTGGGCTGCGCCACGAAAAGAAACCTTTCCCTCAAGCCGGTTGGTGCTCTCACGATATTCGCCCTGTAATGGTTGCCCGCAGGTGAGGTTGTGCTTATGCAGCCTCGGCGCGCTTTAAGGGCGTCGGGTGAAGGTGCCTCCGACATGGTGCAAGTGGAGCTGGACTCCGTGCGGGAGTCTCCACCGCCGCGTAACGGACGAAGTGATGAAGAGGTACCGCTCTCCTGGTGAGCACAATAATCCTGCATGCACATGAAGCCGTACGCTAAATCAAGAAACGCTATTGAAGAAAATGTTTATATTAAACGAAATCTCACGCCGTCTTTAACGCATATTTGCCTTAGACGAGTCGGAGGCGAAAGCCGTCTTCTTTTGCTCAGTTGATTGCTGTGAACTCTGTATCCAACGTGGCTTTCTATTGCCTCCGAGATCAGGGACATGTGCCTTCGAGATCGACTTGCCTGTGGCCGAGCAACGACGATATGCGATCACGTCACCAGTTTCAAGTCGTGATGACGTCACTGATTTCTGTGACTTGGGAGGTCATCGCGATATCTTTTTGGCGACACTCGGCTAGAGGTCGATGATCACTTATCGCGTTTGGCAAATCCTCTAGAGTCTTCCCTTTAATAGGTTCCGAAGCTCAGTATGTAAAACGCCTTCATTTTAACGAGCTGAACAATGGATAAATTGGGGCTTCTGCTGCCAGCTGTGCAGAGTCTGCTACCGAAGCTTAGCCAAGCTTATCAAGAGCTCATTGAACTAGATATACTTATATAACGAGTCGCAATACCTTGTTTAAGTTCATTGCAGGCGTTTTTTTTCTCTCTCTCTTTCTCTCTTTCTCTCTCTCTCTTCCCGTTGTCGGCTCCAGTGAAGCCATCATTGGCGCATCCATAAGAGGGGGGAGGAGTTGAGGTGATCGCCTCCCCCTTCAGAATGTCTGTCAGCACCCCCCTCTCACTTCAGTGATTGTAGTCCACCTCCTATCCCCAACTGGACAAATGAGTGAAACCATTGTGAGCTCACATTTACAGTATTTATGTTATGAAGGGGTATTTCTGCTAGTAAACGAAGAATAGTCATCACCACGCCCCCCTGTCCAGTGTTACTTCAGACGACGGCCCCAACCCCTTAAAATGAGTGGCTGTATCTACCCCTGGACCACCAGCTGCCGCCAATATTATTGATAATCCTTTCAAAAAACGTTATAAAGAAGGCCATTGAAAGCTTCACGGCCGGACAACTTGGTGATCAAGATCGAAATTCGTGTATGTCTGTATAGTGGAGTTGATTCTCGAAAGAGCAGAACGAGACTACGGGCTGTGTAGTCTCATGCATCCATTTCTTCAAGATAATGTTTAACGACCCCTTTAGCCTACAAGGCCGCCGAAACTTAAGACCCAACAAGCGCGAAGTATAAATACATTTTTCTACGCCACCGCTAATCTCCATAATAGCTGAACGACAGGAGAACTATTCGCTTCTATAGCAATTTTTCTGAGAAACTCAACTGCCACTGACAGGGCGAGAGGTTAGCAATGAGCAGAAAGATAAGAACGTTTCAGCTGTTCATCGCGGAAACAATGTTTCATAGAGGCCTTCGACATAGATCCATTGCAGCCATCATGTCGGGTGACGACAGCATGATTATGACTGTTTTTTCTTCCTCGTTTATATGGTCGAAATGCAATGGCGGGAGGGCTAGTTGATTGGTCATTATACGGCAGTGTACACGAAGTGAAAAATGCAACAAACAACGTGTACGTTAACTTCTGTATGACATTTTGCTTCGCTGTCTTTCTGTTTTAGTGTCATATATGCTTTTTCACGTGTGTAAGTGTTCATGTCTATTTAGTGTTGCTGTCAAACGATATGATCATTTACATGACAAATATATCTCTGCAGCCAGCACGCTCTTGATTGGCGTGGCGCTACGCAGAGAAGAGGCAACCTGAGCTTATAAACTTAGAACACCAGAAAGTTGTATAGAGGGCATGAATTTGTTATAAAAGAATGTATGCGTGCGAACACAAACACGAGTGAAGGCATCCGAGACAGCAGAAACACCGACGTTTCTCTTCTCTCGCGCCTATCTTCGCGTGCTCATCTTAAACTTTTTGTCGAGATGAGGCACACTTAAAAGGAATAACAACCTGCCCTATGAGTTTGATGTGCTGCCGTTCTTGGAAGGCTGAGTGGAGGCCTACGCCAGCGTACCTATCCAATATTTCTCATTTTCTGTATCCCTCAATCTGTGGTTAAGGACAACCTGTGCATACATAACCCATCGCTGCCTTAAGCTCGGTTCTTCGCGCTGCGCAAAAGTAGCTTATGATATCACTTTCCTCAAAACAGAACGAATATAATAGAGCTTGCAGCTGGGCGAGTTTTTTTTTTTATATTTCAGCGTAAAGTGGTGTGCGCAAATAAAGGCAACGACACAGAAAAGATGGAAAAGCGCAAACTTTCAACTGAATTTTGCGCTTGTCCCAGTTCCATTTTTTTCTGCGTCCTTGTTTTTATCTACGCACACAGGTTTACCTTGAAACAGAACGAATGTTCACCGAACATCTGTGGCAGGTTTACTGTTATTATCGCGAACCTTTCCAACAAACCACGAAGAATGAAAGTTTTCGTGGAATGAAAAAAAAAAGGTTTTCTTCGTAACCAACGCTACCTGGACCTAATTACCGCTACATCGGCCTTCTTTCCAATTCAGCTCACGCTCAGCTTCTCGCGTGAGTGGCAACATATCATCAAGCTGGTTCACTCTTCTTTGCAGGTTTGGTAACCAAGGAAGTGATGCAGTGTGTGCAAACGAAAAACAACCAGTGCTGTACGCGTATAGTTAGTCGTTCACCTGTTCTTGTGCCCGACTGAGGATATGTTCTCACTGAAGAGCCTAGTGCTGGGTCGGGCTTGGTTTTATTGCTTGTTCCACACGTGTCAGAGATACAAAACAGCCTCCTACACCGAGGAAAAACTTAAGAAACTCGCCTCGCGTTGTAGCTAGGTCTCGAGCATCGACTGGAAAAGAGAAAAGAGAAGCGAGTACCTTCCAGTCAGCAAGGTACTTGAGACCGCTTCATCGAGCGCGTTGCTGGTTCTTTGATGTGAAGTGCATGGGTTGAAGAAAGGAAGAGGGGTAGAGGTGTATAGGCCTTCCTTGTAGCTTGCCTGGAGAGGAAAGGAGCTACGTTCGAAATACGGTTACTCTAAAAGAAAAGGTTCATCAATGAAAAAGCTGCGACAAGTATTAGGTCACAAAATTAAGAGGCTCGGGATATCGCATGGAACGGTGCGCCCAAAACTTTCGTTTCTGGAAGGATTGGAGGTGAAAGCTGAGGTCTAAGACGGTACACCCAGTCTGTGCAAAGAAAAAATTGTAGTAAGCCAAGCTAGGTAAAGCACTTAGTGACTCTTGCTGTTACCTCGAGTGTCTTTAGCACACGATTCTTATACGAAAGGACTCTATTGTATTTTATCACCTCGCTGTGGATCGGCGCTGCTTATGACAGTCTGATGCCATGAGCGCTCATATGAGAATTCTTGTTTTGCAATATTCAATTCACACATATCTTATAATATGTAGGTACCTATACTGTTGCACTCTATTCAAACTTCATTTCGTAACACTTTGCTGAAAGATTGTTACGATTTCGTGCTATGGCGATGACGTTCTACGGAACATTACCTTACTCGCTTCGTCTTGTAGGATAAAGAGAGGAACGACAGCTGGCAAGGTAGCCGCACTCGTGTTCGTCACAATACTGTGGCTCATGCTGGTCGCTGGAGCGAGCACCTACTACTTTATTGGTGAGCCATAAAAATCGCATTATATAACTGTACCGTCATTAGTTTATTTTTTTTTTCAATAAATGCGTAATGTTACTGCCACGATTTTCGAACGCTTAGATACTCTCCTCAAGAAAGTGGAAATGATTTTAATTTTTAAACGAATCTGGAGTTGTGATTTATTTAACATGGCAATGGTTTTTTTTTTTTTGATGTTGAAATCAAAGCACAAAATAATTGAATTTGTACCGACTGCGTGCAATGCTACGTATTTTTAACCAGATGTAAGGCTAAAGAGCCTGAACTCATTCTGTAAGCGTCAGTTGTTCGCAGCTACTTCGAGTACGACGCGGTTAACTTGAAGTCACACGTAGCCAATTGTGATCGATCAAAATTTGTACACCCCGGATGACTTCCATAGTCAAACACGTTAGAGCATGGCGAAGGATCACAACTTCCATGGTGCACCATAGTGAGTGAGTGAGTGAATTAGTGAGCAATCGATCGAAACAGCTTTATTCTGTCTGGACGTCACTCGACTGATAAGAGGTTGAGATAAATGCAGTCAGTTCCACGGTGGGACCACTACAAGGTGGAGCAGATCTGAGCCTTCGCCTGCCTCTGCTGACGCTTGGATTGTGATCGTCTGAGCCGAAGCTGCGGGTTCACCTGGCTGTTTTCGAGCTGAGCTTGCGCTTGACTCTTCTGAAGCGGACGGTCACCTCGCATTCGATAGTGTTTCGCAACCACTCCTCTCTCCCGTAGATCTGCGTCTAACTTCGGCGCTGGCGTCTCGCAACCACTTCACTTGAATCAAACAGGCGTATGAGCCCTTCGGTGACGCTCCCTCTCTGGACGTATTTGGGCATGTAACTTTAACTTTCGCGCTCTTTTTTGCAACATTTTAATATTGTAGGTGGAGCTTTAGCACCCTCTTTTTACTCATTTCGGCATTTTGAGCGTGACACCAAGCGATGACAATTCGGGCTCCTAGAGGGCTCCACACTTGAAAGAAAAAGGAAAGCGCTGCTTTATTAGCCGCTTCACTGTTATTCTTACTGTTAGCCACACTGGAACAAATCTGAAAACACAATACTAACTTTCCTTGTTATTAACACTACATAGCTTGCATGGGTTTCAATTCCTCTTCGCCTCAAAGGAAATGAAAGTTGATAATAGTAATAATAATTATTGTCATCTTGCGTAGTACATCCAAGGCCGCTGGATGAAAGAACACACGGGTGTGGCTTGTTCATCCAGCGGCCGTGGTACACCAAAGATAACAGGCCAGTCAAAAACAGAAGTGGGGCTCAGGACTAGGCTCGGCATATCGGCAAACGAAAGATTACGCGAAAATTGAAAAGCTTGTCACTCTATAAAACAAAAAAAGACATGTAGCTCTTTTAGAATATATTTAGACAGAATAACGTGAACAAACTATAAGGAACAATATTACTGTTTAAAAAACTGAACGTGATAAGAAGGATTTAGTACATTTCAACAAGCCGTGGCCCGCACGAAAGCAGCTATAAAAAACAGCAGTACGGTAATAGTAGTGGTAGTAGTAATAAAGTAGTAATATTATTTATAATAATACTTATATTGATGATGATGATGATGATGATGATGATGATGATGATGATGACGACGACGACGACGACCAGTGACGGGACCATATGAACGCAGTACTTCTAAACAAATAGCCTTGGTAAACATTTGGAGTCTTGGAAATGCAAACGCACTGCTTATCTAGGTCAGCCTTCTGAATTAACACGCTCGTCGTGCTAGCTTATAGCGGCTGAGTTGCGGCGGTGCTAAGTTCAAGGATGTTGTTTCAAATTCCAAAACCAATAACAGACCACAAGTGCATTTTCTGAAATTGATCGTAATTTTTTGTGCGCTTCTCGCATATTCAAGGGCGGCACTAAGCCAGTACCGATGTTAGGAATTCTATATAAGGTATTGTAATATTTTGCGTTGGTTCACCCGGGATCACCGCCCTGACATATTCGAAATTGTTGTGAATTCATAAAAAAAACAGCACAAATGGTGGACGTCCTAAGACTGTAAAAATAACATGATGTAGTTGTCAAAAAGTGATAGGCGAGAGCGTGGCGCTCATGTTCTGCCGGCGAACGTGTGTGCCAGCCGAAACGATCACGGGAACAAAACGCGTCATTGAATCATAATGTCATTCACCTCTTCCGTACTGAAAACTACACTGGTTCGCCGAAGCATGCCCTGCCATAAAGTTTTAGGTTTGTTTCCCGCCGGCCAACTCTTTTGTTTTTCTTGTACTTTTCTGTATTTCATTAAACGGGAAAAAAAGTCAGTTTCACAGCAAGGGCGAAGCTGTGAACGAGATACCAGCAATTTGTAATGTCACACGAATAAAGGCAAGCAGCTTGAAACTTTCAGCACACTACTCAAACAAAAAAAATGGCTTCGCATCTGCATGTTTCGCTGCAAATGTCGTCGAAAAACGATAGTCTTGCGTCTGGAGAGAGTGAACACGTACATTTGATGTTCTGCACGAGAAAGTCGATAAATTGTATTCTGGAGGCGCTGCGTAAGAGAGTCTCGATCCGTGCAGCGAAGGCAAAGAAGCGCATCAAGGCACGTTAGACACGAGTGCTATCTGGCAGTTGTCTTCGAAAACGAAGGAAGGCGTGCGTGCCTGTCTCATAGGCGATAAGAAGTAGAACGCAAAGCGACGGGCAGGTGCCACCACCGTGTCATCTTAGCAAAGCGCTGGAAACACTTGCCTTTTTTAGCATCGCGTTGCATTGTCAGCGCAGAGTGTTAAACGCTACGGCCCTTAGAATTACTTATGTATGCCTTCTTTGGTATGAAAACACACATACAAAATATTGACGTGTTGTTATGGTGTCTCAGATATGCGCAATAATTGTTTTTTACTTGACAATTGCACAAGTATGAACGCTGAACCTGATCAATTTTGTGGGCGCGGCGGATGGGGTTAACCGTTTGGAATATCATTTTGGGCCGTTTGGGGTATTGCTACGGCTGGCAGGCAGGCAGGCGGGGCAGGGCAGGGCAGGGCAGGGCAGGGCAGGGCAGGGCAGGCCAAAACTTTTGCGTCGAAGTACCTTGAAAGGACGCACTAAAAGTAGACGCTTTATGAGCGCGAACTTATGCAATTGTCGCAGCTCGACATTTGCAGCACGCTGCTGAAACACAAGACAGGACGCACAAAAAGAACGCACGTGTGTACGCGAACTTACAACTATCATAGTTCTTACTTCAACTACTCCGCCATGGTATAAAAGGAGTTACAGTGCTCGGCTGCCGTCGTCAATATCACAGGTTCGATCCGGGCAGCTGCTGTCGCATTTCGATGGAGGCGAAAAGCTAGAGTTCCGTCTAACGTGCGTTATCACTGCACGTTAAAGAACAACAGATGGTCGAAATTTCCAGAGCCCTCCGCCACAGCGTTTCATATTCGTATCGTGTTTTTAGCAAATAAAACCTCACAAATCATCACTCATCTAGCCTTACTTTGGCTCTTCTAGCTAGCTATTCGTTGCCCCACCATGGTGGTCTAGTGGCTAAGGTACTCGGCTGCTGACCCGAAGGTCGCAGGATCGAATCTCGGCTGCGGTGGCTGCATTTCCGATGGAGGCTGAAATGTTGCAGGCCCGTGTGCTCAGATTTCGGTGCACGTTAAAGAACTCCAGGTAGTCGAAATTTCCGGAGCCTTCCACTACGACGTCGCTCATAATCATAGCGTGGTTTCGGGACGTTAAACCCCACAAATCAATCAATTAGCTAGCTACTCGATCCTTTCGCGAGCGCAGACGCTGCAGCGAACCGAATGAACTTCGTGCGTCGATGTCAACTTCGCGGTATAAAAGCGCAAGACGTACAAACTTTCCACCTCACGAAATGGGCACACAAGCACGGGCGATCACGTTTTGTATGTCTAAGTACAAGTTGGGAAACGAACCTCCCAACTACTAGCGGGGTGACGACATTAAGACCCGACCTTGGCGCCATCATTCGTGATGCTGAACATGCTCAAACATTTACGAGCTCTGCGTATCGTATAGTGGTGTCAACGCCTCCTAGATTTCCCGTGCCTGCCGGATTATCAGCGGTCACTTGGGAAGCGGTGGTCGTCGGAACTAAGGTGGTGGCGCCACTCAAATAGAGGTGTCTTTAAATAGGTGTTTACGTTTTTGGAGCTTTTATGCAATATAAATAACGTAAAAAGTTTTTAAAAGGCGTAGACGTAAATTTAATTAACCCTACGTAAGTGACGCCGTCATTCGGCAGGCAACTTTTTCAATACAAGGCATCCTCTGAAATTAGTAGCAAACGCCAAAATTGCCGATATTTGAGATCGGCAAAGGCCAAGTACAAGGACTCTTATTCCTAGGTAGGCAGCGCCCATAGATGACCGGCGTTTCGCGCTCATCCGGCAGGCACGGGAAATCTAGGAGGCATTGGTGGAGTAAATAAATGGCTCCCTCGAGGGCGTGTGCTGCATGTCTAACGCATTGCGCCGAGGAGTGAGTAGTCACACTTTAGAATGTTCCATACGTAATTTGAAATATGTTTATGTCGAACCATTTTTCTGGCGATATTATAGTACATACTGAACAGACAGGACGTCTAGTGCAATGGCAAAAAGTTTCTAGAGTGTCCAAGAACTTCCTATGGCAATAGATATTGCAAGAACGTTTTGCAAAACTGCTCGATTCACGCTTTTAGGAGCATTTGGCTTTCACGATGTCCGACCGTTGTCGTCGAGGCTCGCTGTCGTCTTAGTCGAAGTGCAGGTGCAAAACATTAGTATACACTACCGTCTACAGAGCATACATAGCGCGCATATAGTTCAAAAGCGACCATACTCTGCCCGTGCAACTGCACGTCCGTCCATCTGTTGAGCAACTTCAACGTAGGCATTAAGGGTCCTATAGGACCTAGCTTCGCTTCATCACCAGCATTCACTTAGTGGATCTGCAATCATATTTTTTTACACAATAGTGTTTTATGCCGGGGCCCACCACGGCTTTCTCACGTACTTCCGTAACGGAAGTGACGTTGAAGGTCGTTGCTTCCACGAAGCGCCGCCTTCATGGATCATGGTCTCTTCTGCGCGCGTGCTTATCATATTTGTATTTTGGGAGAGAACGAAGGTCACTTCACTTGCTGCCGCGGCCGCGTTTACAAAAGGAGCGGGCTGCTGACACACGACGAAGTAAGAATTGTGGCATTTGTTCACGCTTCTTTTGTGTATACTTATGCGCTCGTTTCGTGTGTCTTTCTTTCTGTTTGAACAGCGCGCTTTAAGTTTCGAACAGCATACACAGTCTGCGTTCGTCCTGTGCATGCCAACTTCATGCGGGCGTTCTGTTTGAAGTGTGCGCTGCACGAGCTGCTTGCCATTCGTAACATGATTTTGCAATTTATTACTGTTGCTGAAACAGTGTACAATAAAACTTGACTACCTCTGTGAAGACACGTTTCAATTTCGTGTTATATCGATTTCTAAAAAGAGGGATCAGGCAAATCTTTTTTTTTCTTATTATCGTCGTTCATTTCTTCCAGAGTCCGAGTTAAACGATACATCACCAAGGCAAGGCGCTGCACGGCTATTAAGTAATGGGCTGGAAGCAATTTACAACGCAACACATCATCACTGAAGTCTATAAAGTCACTTGTCTTTTTTTTTCTTGTGTGTAGTCTTCTTTTATTGTTAACAACCACAAAGGGAACAGTGATTTGTACTGTTAACGAACATGAGCAACGGTCGATTTTCGGAGAAAAAAAAGAGGCACACAAGCATATATGAGCACCATCAACGACAGTCGAGTACCTTTTGTACAAAAATTCACCAACGATTACCACACTCGCTAATGCGAATTCCAAGCGCAACTTAGTGTTGAGGCAATGTCAATCGTGTTTGAAGTTCTAGCTATTCGCAGTTGTAGAAATGTAACCTTCGTGACATGTTGCTTCGGAAACTGCCAGCGCTTGAGTGCTACACACACCACTCTGTGCATTTCAGGTGTCACGAACCAAGCGAAGCTAACCGCTGTGCACGTCCATGTGAAATACGAAGCACTCTCAGTTTACACTGCTTTTGCGTGAACTTTAAGAAAATTAAAGAATTATGTAATCAGTCTGAAAAACCGAATAGGAAAGTAAAGTTGCCTTCGTTTTTTTTTTTCGTGGAGGAAAACACAAACAGCGTCAAAGAAGTCGCCTGTGGACTAAATCCACAGCCGAAGCACCGAAGGTAAATGTATATTAGCTATTGTTGTGTCTAAACACAGCTCAGCGAACGGGGTATTAGGAAGCCTTTTTTATCGTACAACATAGCGGTGACATGATAAGGAATAATGCTATGTTGGTGCTACCTCAAAACATAATTGTCTTGAGGGTGATATTGCGCAGATTAACCCTCTGTGAATATACTGAGATGTAACGTGGGCACATGACACCGTATACTTTTGTCATTGCAAATGTCTGGTGTCAAACCACTGGATCTCCCACGAAAATTTGAAATGACAAAATTATCTCCAGGCAGGGCCGAGGCGTAAGCAGAGAGTTTTCGGTGGGAAAGGGCGGGAAAAGAGGTGCTATCCTTTATCTGAAGTGGGAGCCGGGCAAACCGATGTGTTTTTTAGCGCTGTGTCCGCTATTAATGAACGAATGCACTTTATTAGGTCTTTTGGAACACGCTAGGCGAAAAAAAAAGAGGGGGGGGGGGGGGGCATAGGCCCAAAGTGCCAACTTCTGGCTGGCACTTCGGGCCTGTGCATTACGGACTGAAATTAACAGCCTATACATTATTTCTCGCGCTGGTGAGTCGGCCATTTTCTTTGCAAGTGATCCACAGTGGCCTGGTACCCATAATAACCTTAAGAGTTTCAGCTGCGGAGGAACGCAAGAGGGACGTCTTTTGGGGTGTAGATTTTGATGAAGCTTTAAGTGACGTACAAACTGAAAGGGTGTCTGTTTTTATTGCCGCGCAATGGGTATTCATAGTTGGCTTGCACATCGCTAGAACCAAGAGTGCAGTTTCAAAAAACAGGGCTGAACCCTTCTAGATTTGATGGATATGAACAGCCTAGCCAAATAGAGTAAATACCCACGCCTGCCTTTTTGTTCAATTACTGAAGTGCGTGTGCCTATTATATAGAGGCCCAATTCGTTTCCACGAGTGTAAGGCCAACTTGCATCCGGCTGTTTCAAATTCCGGTGGATTGAGATTTGAGCTTTGAGGGGAAATTTGCATCGCATTTTATGATATTATTATGATTTGAGACCTATGATTCTATCAGATCTCGAATTTTCACATTTAGTTGGTCTTGTTGCTTCTGAACAAAGAATTATCTGTGGCACGCGAGAACAAGGTCAACTAACAAGAAGAAAAGAACCTGGATCGCTAATCAAAGCTGTGAAATTGCTACACTTAATGAGAGCTGCTAGACTATACTGTAGAGGGCCATGCTATGATTTGCTAGTTAGTCTTGTTATCCATGTCGTTATGAAGGTCAACTTCGCATCGAGGGTATGGGGATTCAAATGGTGATGATGATAATGGGTGTGGCCTAAGAGCATAGCGCACACCTCTTGTGGATTCACCAAGAAACGAGTAATTAGATAGAGGGGCTCAGATATTTGTATGTTTAAGGAGTTATAAAATGGTTAAACGAAAACAAATTGTGCTATTTGAGAGATATGCGATCAAAGCTGACTGGATTCGAATGCAGTGTCATGATTAATTTTTCGCGTTCTGTTTATTCATATCTCTCCATGGTCGGTCTATCGCCCATCGGGGTTATTACGCGCCACGTCGCATTGTTGAGTCGTGGGATTTGCCCAAATTTTTTGGCGCATACCCGTTCATAGCGGTGATAGTTACAGGGTCGAGGCCTTAACGGCAGCTTAAACAGCTTCATTGATAGTAGAAGATGGCTTTCACCTTCGAGTCATCTAAAGCGCAGTGCATATTGGGCCCTGGAAGTTTTTTTTTTTTTATGCCTTACTAGGAACTACAGTCAGGCCGTAATTGACTGCAGAAAGTACGTTGTGTGTAGTGGGTAAGAATCATCATTTTCGGGTGACAAGAACAAGAATATGGCGTCGAACACCAAGCCTCCGCAGGATGTTAAAAGACGGGATGAAACACGACTTCTCCGCCGAGATGCTGGCAGGGGACGTTCTATGGGAGGCAAGCGTCCCAGCTGCTCTCTTTCCGACTCGATCAGCATGGAAGAACCTAAGTGAGTACCTAATGGCGTCAACACTTTGCAGTCGCGGTCTTGTTCCAAGCTGAGGTTTGCGCGGTCCCCAGAAGCTCGATCACGCGTCTATGTCAAATGCTAACGCATTTTTTTTTTGTTTCTCGTGAGAGTGCAAATGTTTCTGTGTTTGGGCCATTATAGTTGACACCTGGCCAGTTTCCCACCACACAAAGTTCCCCATCATCAACTGCAGGCGGAAACTGCAATCGCATGTTCAGGTCTCTCATCAAGCGCAAATATTCACCGTCCGCGCCAGCACGAGTGACGCTTAAGATCGCGTGAAGACATCACTATATTACGTCATCATGGCGTCACAAGTCACACAAGCTTACCCCTATGAATAAATTTATTGCAGCGAAGGTAATGCAATTTTAAACGTATAAGTAACTCCTTAACGTAGTACATTATATTTCAGTCATGTGAGGCATTCAAACCGCAATCCATTTATCACCGCTTTCTATAGTTTTCATGTAGCTTACATGTATAATAGAGGACGTTTTGCAACCACCCTGCATATGACCCCCTTTCTCGGCGCCACTTCATTGTCTTTAAATTGGGTGGTAGCTGGTGTGATTTGTAAACCCCAGCATGCAAGTTTGAACTGTCGGGGTTATGGAGGATTTGGGCAGTTTTTTGGCAGGCTACCAAAATATTTAGCCGTCAGTAACAAGTTTCGCTAAAAAACGAGCTGTATTACATGTACGGCAGGGCAGGTGTCAGACGCTTGTCAGTGGGATAACGAGTTAATAATAATGGCGATATTTCAATCGTGGATGACACTTCGATAATTTAGTGAATGCAGCTTCTGTTGGTCTCAGAAGATGGTAGCAGTACTGAATTGATACAGTCAAGAGGCATGCATATTGATACAGAGCAATGATAAGCTGCATGAGCAAAAAGAAACATACGAATGCAACACTCAATTCCACGTCATGGTCACTCTAAGCTGGTGATTTGGAGAGTCTCGTATATCAAGTCGAGTGCTCGCATATGTTGCCTTGATTTGTTTTTTTGTTTTTACGTTCATTGAAATAGTAAACATTGTGTCCTGTTTTATAATTTTTTTTTAGATGGCATTTTGTGGACGCACACACTCTCGGCAGGTTTTTACATTTTTGATGTCGCCCGTCACCGTAGACACACACACACACACATATATATATATATATATATATATATATATATATATATATATATATATATATATATATATATATATAGAGAGAGAGAGAGAGAGAGAGAGAGAGAGAGAGAGAGAGAGAGAGAAAGAGAGATCACATTGAAAAATAATTCGAAAGATATTTACCGACGCGCGAAATCAAACGGATGACTTCTCGCTCTACTGCGCGAGGCGTTAAGCGGCACGCCGATCTTAGCTTGTCAGCGTGTTCCTTGCATTTTCAGCGAGATGGTTCGAAGGCTGGCGCCACGTTCGTGGCGTTGCGTGCGCTCGTCTCTCACGTTTACTTTGGCCTACGGTGCGTTATCATCCGTGAGGCGCCTGCTTATCTCGTGATGGGAGCTGTTCATACGTCTTGTGCTTAAAGGTTTCGTTGATGTTAAAAATGCATGAAGGTCACTTCGTTTGCTGTAGCGGTCCTTTTTGCGAAAGGAGCACGGTGTTTCAAACGCAGCGAAGCAAGAACTTCGACAGTTGTCAGTTCCCACTTATCTTGTACACAACTGTGCGGACGTTTCATGCGTTCTTCGATGGGTTTAAGGAGCACGCTTCAAGTGTCGAGCTGTGAACGTTGTTAGCTGGCGCTCGTCCAGTGAGTGTTTTTTTTTTTTTCGCAGGTCCGTTGTGTTTGAGCAGCGCACTGCACACTAGCGGTTCTTCGCATGAAATTCCAGTTCGTTGCTATCGCATTCATTGCTTCGCACTTGCGGTGAAAGTTTCCGCTCGTTCCTTGGCACAAGAGTTTTTTTTTTAATTTTTGTGCAAACCACAGCGAGCAGAGTTACATCAAGGAAGGTCGGCCGGACAACAAGCCCATCAAAGTGTGCCACAAGAGGACGCAATACGACATGGATCAGTGAGTTTTTTTTTTTTTTTGGCACGTGGCGTCTACAGCATTCATAAATTATTGCCAATACCATTAGTTATGCAGCGTCTTCTACGACATATATTGTTATAATTGCCTGATCATGCTTCATATCTCGTCAACTCTTGCGTACACTTTGACAGAGGGTGGAGTGGCGTAGTTCTCTGTGATACCTTGTGAGCGCCGGAACATGAGCGCCAGTATGCACTTCGCACTCGCATGTAATCAACGGAAGCCACCATGGGAAACAGAGACTTTGCAGTGGGATCTGTGGGACCACCATGTATATAGGGAACATATTTGTGGGACCTATACTATGGCCAGTTGCTCGAAATATCGGCTTACCTCGTATTCGTAAACAGCTTTTTTTTTCTAACACCAAAGAACACCACGCTTCTTTCTGGAAAATCTGCGGTATAAGCGTGAAAGCGCGCAGAACAAAAATGCACATGGTGACGCCACCTTGAAGTTTCCGTACCATTCTCCATAACGTCAGACGTTATGACGCGGTCGCTAAAACCTACGTGGTTGATAATCAGGTAAAAGTCAAGGAAATTGTCTCCTGAAGTAAGCCACAAAGTTAACGTATACCAGGCTTTAAAGCGTTTATTGGAGATAATGGGCCCCAAATACAAAAAGAAATTCGTGTGTGACTTCACCATCGGAAATATTGGCGGGAAACCTAGATGTGAAGCTTTTGACAGTAACTTTCCAATCTACTAAAAACTCACCGTGAGGAAATTACCAACACTGAAGTTTTGAGAGTGTGCTTTATTAGTATAAACTATTGTTCAGTTTAGTGCCCCTTTAACTCGGCCGAAAGTACCCTTTGACGTAGCACCCGCAAAGCTTAAGTGAGCTCTTTCCGTTTACCGGGAGATAAGAAAGCAAATAAAAAAAAACTGTTCCGTGGGCACGTCGCGTAAAATTAAAAGCTGGGGTTTTGTAGCTTGGTCCCTTCCAGGAGCAGGTTATTTTTTTTTCATCCACTTTTCTTTCTTCGCATTTAAAATAATTACTGTTACTTTTAATAGTATCATATATACTTTCTTTGGCATGATTGTGTGTCCGTTCTAACCAATATTTATTCTAACAAAGAAAACGAGCTTCTAAATTTACACTTCTTTAATAATTAGTAGATCTGTCTTGTCTTCAAACGTCCATCGCTCCTTATTTAGGGTACATAAAAATAATCTTTCTATAAATGCACTATGTTGTAGCAGTAATACAAAAAAAAGTTATGCAGTAGTAAATCCTTTATCAACCCGTTTCCTGAATAAAAAATTTTCAGTGAATATTCAGCGCTGTGTCTGTCTTATGTGTGCCTTAGTGAGTTTATTCGTTCTTTCCACACTGTAAATAACAAGCTGCCCAGTTTATACGATATATTTCTAAGTATTAAATGTGCTTCATAGCACGCACTGCAGTAGTGCAGTAGTGTACGAACATGTGTTTTCACGCTAACGCAGGCGGCATGAAGCGTCCTCCCATGCTCCCGACCCGTACGAGTAAGTTGGCGTCAGAAGTCTGCACTCTAAGATTTAAAGAAAAATATATATAGATACGTATACATATACTGTGCATGACATCAACGCCGACGCCGGCGGCAAAATCCAGCCGAGAATGTCTATATATTTGCTATCGCAATAAAAAAAGATGACAGTTTGTGCTATTGTTTTCAGTGAGTCCTGACTTTCGACGTGCATGGCTCTCTTTAAGAGACACGTTTACTTCCCTTCAGAGTTCCGCGACTTTCTGAAGACAGTAGAGTGATCTCCGAGGATGGTTCGCACGTCCGTCATATAATAACATTATGTGGGGTTTTATGTCCCGAAATCATGATGTGATTATGGCGGACAAACACGATCCTCTGGCATTTCGCAGTCATTCGAAATGTGACCTTCGTGAATGGCATCGAACCCGTGACCTGCAGCTGAGAAGCCGAGCACCGTAAGCACTGGTCCACCGAGGTGGACAGTCTGTCGAAGGGAATCAATTCACGTGGAAAAGCAGGACTCACAAGAAAAATGTCAAAGGGCCTTCTTCTTTACTTGAAGAATGTCGAATCTCTTGTGCTTCTTATAAACATGGCTGTAGGGTCTTTTTTCGTGTGCCGCTTTTGCTATGTCTTACTTTGTTAGCTCAGCTTTATTTGCTTATTGATTTGTTTTTTTGTTTATTTATTTACTTGTTTGTTTTTGTAAAGATCTGAAGGAAGCGGGAGCACGATTTGCATACGCCACCATTTAAAACAAACCACTGAACTTCCCTGCCTTTGTATAGACACACGTTGTGGTCGCTGTTGACTCAACGGACTCAAACTACGCCTCTCGCATGTCTCTAATCGGATTTCGTTGCACGTTCGGGAGGACGAGGAGGGGGGGGGGGGAGGCTGCTGCCATTAGTGTTCCTTTGTCTGAAATCTGAGAGACGTAACTTTTGCCGTCATAAGTGACTTTGGGTTTCTAGGAAGTGTTTACATCGCAACATCCGAGTCAAGAGCAGTTTGCCCGATGATGGCAAACATAAAATGATCCATCGTGTTACAATTTTTTTATTCTGTTATTGAGAATTTTCTCTCCGGATTTCTCCTTACATACTTACTCCAGGAATGTATGGCGATTCGCAGAATTCCTCCATGCGTAACAAAGAAGCGGATTAGTGGCGAAGACAGATGTGTAACACAACTTGTATAGAATTTTATACACGAGGGGTATAACAGGATCTTATATAAGCAAGTTCCTGGTACCTAATGGGTAAGTGCACGATAGGCGCACATTGACGTTGGCGCTTTAAACTATGCTCTGGCAGCCCATAAACGCAATGATTTCGAAAGGTAATACTTGTCGTAGTTGGTATATTGATGCGTGTGCAGCTTCTAAATCGGTAACTTTTACATGAACAAGTGATTATTTCCGTGCTTGTTATTATCGCGTATATACATACTGTGACCTACGTCCTCAGGGTATGTGGCCAGGGGGGAAGGGGGGGTTTGCACGTTAAATAGTTTCTGGTAGTCGAAACAAACCCAGAGTCCCGCCACCACTTTGTACCATCTGCCTCGGTGGAACAGCGGCTGCGCAGTGCTTGACTGTTATTCTAAAGGTCGCGGGTTCGATTCCAGTCACGACGGTCGCATTTCGATAGCGGCGAAATACTAGAGGTTCACGCAATGTGTGACGTCAGTGCATGTTAAGAAACACCAGGGGTCGCGCCCTCCACTAAGGTGGGCCTCAAATCAAATCATGGTGTCCACGTGTAATATGACCGTAATAATTACTACTCGTTTAACAGAAATTGTCGACATCTCGCTGGCCTGCACTTAGCTTTAACCACACTTGACGGATAATCCCATGTCACGAAGGGCTTGCGCGCTAGTCGAGTGACATTTGACTATCGTGACGAAAGGAGTAAGCACGAAGTTGAACACCAGGATTTCTCGGAAAGAAGCGCAAGCGAGTCCAACTACGATCATTTTGTTTGTGTGTGTGTGTGTGTGTGTGTGTGTGTGTGTGTGTGTGTGTGTGTGTGTGTGTGTGTGTGTGTGTGTGTGTGTGTGTGTGTGTGTGTGTGTGTGTGTGTGTGTGTGTGTGTGTGTGTGTGTGTGTGTGTGTGTGTGTGTGTGTGTGTGTGTGTGTGTGTGTGTGTGTGTGTGTGTGTGTGTGTGTGTGTGTGTGTGTGTGTGTGTGTGTGAGAGAGAGAGAGAGACAAAGAGATGACGTGATAGGTGGTACTATTGTTATAGTGCATACCAAGTGGCCAAATGTGACATTTTGTGCTGCAATTGCACTTGTAAAAATTGTTGCACTGTCTCTGTGTCTATGATGCCCAAAGACCCTCTAATTTTGTTTTCTTATTAACAGATACTCCGAAGAAATCGTCAGACATGAAACAAAGGCGTAAGTCACATCGATAACAAAGTTTTGCTACTAAAATTGTTCGTAAGAGGGAATTATAGCTCATTCTGAGGCAGCACGTGACAGCAAGTAGGTGAACATCGGTTATGAACGAAATGCTTAGCGACTTTATCCTGTGCCTTTTCTTTTCTTTTTTTGACAGCGTGAGGAGTTATTTGTTACGACACACTTTTTTTGCGACATTTCACTTTGAACTTGTATGTGCTGAACCTGCTGCATGCTGTCCGTAGCCCAAGCAAAGCAGAGAAAAGCCTCACTCGTAGCGCAGCAAAGAAATATTTTATTTGCGAGTGCGGCTCACATTGGAAAGTCCTGCCAGGGGTCGGGTACAGGTAAGCGATGTCCAGTAGCCGGGGCACCCCCAATAGGCCTCCGCAAATTGCAACGCTTTCAGGGGAGATTCGGAAAATCATTCGGTATTCGCCCAGTCTGCCCCTTTTCCATATCGCATGCATAAGGGAGCCACGCGCACAGCATGAAGCTTATAAACATCGCATGCCTCGTCAAACTCTAAAGGTGACTGTTGCCGAGGCTGTCAACACGGCTGATGCAAACATCACCTGGCGATGTCCCCGTTTCATGATATCATGACGTCATAGAGAAAATACTGTGTCGCCACGAAATGACGTTATCACGTGGCGTCAACACTTTTTCATAGGGAACGTGCTTGAAAAATTGAAATTCCTCCAATCCCGGATAAAGTGCAAACCCACACTACTAGCAGAAAGCCTTCTGATGCAAAGCGATAAATACAATCAACTAAGGGGGAAAAAGATGTTGAGTTTCGCCTTCTAGTCACATAAGAATAATACATAAGGGACTATGGAAATGACGGGTTGCGGAGGAGACGGGGGGATTACGAACGTACTTCGAGGAAAAGAGCAAATGAATACGGAACAGATAGCATGGAGATAACGCTTTGCAGCGCCGATGTCGAAAATGAAAATCTCAGATAACAAGCTTTTCTTTCTGATAAACACCTCCTTGTTGCTCAAGGCT